>OX377619.1:70504137-70879525 GCA_947397865.1 Polietes domitor | reverse complement strand
CCCTACACCACTCCCTGCGTATGTATACATGGGAACAATTTTATGTAGTTCATACAAATTATATAAATTATATGAATATAATGTATATGCTATAAATTCATCTTTAGTCAAATTTAACGAATATGGTAAATAATATGGTAATTGATCCAATTGTCCGACAGACAAATACAAATTATACAGTAGTATACCAAAGTCATACCAAAGTATGGACATTTGGGCATCACCCAAACAATTCTCATTGCAATTCAATTCGGTAAAAATTCCTGTAAATGTATGTGTTTGGCAAAAAATGTTAAATCGGAAAGGACATTTGTATGGGGGTATATTGAAACCAGGAACAATGTGACGCGCTTTCACCATGTCTGTTTATTGGTGAAATATAATATGTAAAATTTGGCCAAAATCGGTTAAACATTCGGGAGCAACATTTGTATGAGGGCTATATCTAAATCTGAACCGATCTTACCCACTTTCACCATTGGTTTTTTAGTTGGATTATAAGATGTTGTGCCAATTTTAAAGAAAAACGGGTACAATATCTGGATTTTAGAGCGGAAAAAGTCAAATCGGGAGCGACATTTGTATGGGGGCTATATCTAAATCTGAACCGATCTTACCCAATTTTTGCATACGTGGATTATAAGATGTTCTGCAAAATTTAAAGAAAACCGAGTACAATATGTAGTTTCTAGAGCGGAAAATGCCAAATCGGGAGCGACATTTGTATGGGGGCTATATCTAAATCTGAACCGATCTTACCCAATTTTTGCATACGTGTTTCTAGTTGGATTAAAAGTGTTCTGCAAAATTTAAAGAAAACCGAGTACAATATGTCGTTTCTAGAGCGGAAAATGTAAAATCGGGAGCGACATTTGTATGGGGGCTATATCTAAATCTGAACCGATCTTACCCAATTTTTGCATACGTGTTTCTAGTTAGATTATAAGATGTTCTGCAAAATTTAAAGAAAATCGGGTACAATATATCGTTTCTAGAGCGGAAAATGTCAAATCGGGAGCGACATTTGTATGGGGCTATATCTAAATCTGAACCGATATTACCCAATTTTTGCATACGTGTTTCTAGTTGGATTATAAGATGTTCTGCAAAATTTAAAGAAAACCGGGTACAATATGTCGTTTCTAGAACGGAAAATGTCAAATCGGGAGCGACATTTGTACGGGGGCTATATCTAAATCTGAACCGATCTTACCCAATTTTTGCATACGTGTTTCTAGCTGGATTATAAGATGTTCTGCAAAATTTAAAGAAAACCGGGTACAATATGTCGTTTCTAGAACGGAAAATGTCAAATCGGGAGCGACATTTGTATGGGGGCTATATCTAAATCTGAACCGATCTTACCCAATTTTTGCATACGTGTTTCTAGTTGGATTAAAAGTGTTCTGCAAAATTTAAAGAAAACCGAGTACAATATGTCGTTTCTAGAGCGGAAAATGTCAAATCGGGAGCGACATTTGTATGGGGGCTATATCTAAATCTGAACCGATCTTACCCAATTTTTGCATACGTGTTTCTAGTTAGATTGTAAGATGTTCTGCAAAATTTAAAGAAAATCGGGTACAATATGTCGTTTCTAGAGCGGAAAATGTCAAATCGGGAGCGACATTTGTATGGGGGCTATATCTAAATCTGAACCGATATTACCCAATTTTTGCATACGTGTTTCTAGTTGGATTATAAGATGTTCTGCATAATTTAAAGAAAACCGGGTACAATATGTCGTTTCTAGAACGGAAAATGTCAAATCGGGAGCGACATTTGTATGGGGGCTATATCTAAATCTGAACCGATCTTACCCAATTTCGGCATAGGCGTTTCTAGTCACATTATAAGATGTTGTACCAAATTTAAAGAAAATCGGGTACAATATGTGGTTTCTAGAGCGGAAAATGTCAAATCGGGACCGACATTTGTATGGGGGCTATATCTAAATCTTAACCGATTTCCTCCAAATTCAATACCAATGGTCCTTGGCCAGAAAAAATAACTTTTGCCAAGTTTCATGACAATCGGACAACAATTGCGACCTGTAGAGTGCGAACAAGCTTAGATGGACAGCAGACGGACGGACGGACGGACGGACGGACAGACGGACAGACGGACAGACGGACAGACGGACAGACAGACATCGTTAAATCGACTCAGCTGGCGATTCTAAGCCGATCCGTATACTTAAAGGTGGGTCTAGCTCAATTATTTCTTGGTGTTACAAACATTTGGCGGAAAACTAACTTATAATACCCTAGACCACGAAGTGGTGTAGGGTATAAAAAGTTGCCTGAGTTGTCATACATTTTTCAAGTGTTTTTTTTTTCTTAAATTGAAGCTTTGTTTTCTAAACAGCGATATTGATCGAAGCTATTATCTTGATTGGAATAAAGTCTTTTAGTTCAACTAAAGTTATTTACGACAAACAATCTAATTAAAGTTAATTTAACCCACATGCAAGATTTTCTTCAAGCTATTAAAAACAAAATAGCTTTTATATATACATATATTTTATATGCCAAGAGTTCGAAGCAATGGTGTTGCCGATATTCCACAATTGTTACATTTATTTTTCATATTCACATGCATGTACTTGTAAAACGCTTGATTATACTCGTTAGTATTGTAAGAAACGAATTGACAACAACAACCGACAGATGGAAAAATGCAGAGAGGGAAACCCACAACTCTGGCGTTACTTATTCTTTACAATCGAATCAATGCATATTTTATGGTTGCATTGAGATTTCTGGAACTAGTATTTGTTGGATAAACCTAAAATGTTTAATTTGACATAAAAAAGTGAGAATTTATCTAAACGACGCACATAGGGTCGAAAGGTTACAAAACTTATTCATTACACCCTACACCACTTCGTGGTCTAGGGTATTATAAGTTAGTTTTCCGCCAAATGTTTGTAACACCAAGAAATAATTGAGCTAGACCCACCTTTAAGTATACGGATCGGCTTAGAATCGCCAGCTGAGTCGATTTAACGATGTCTGTCTGTCCGTCTGTCCGTCTGTCCGTCTGTCCGTCTGTCCGTCTGTCCGTCCGTCCGTCCGTCCGTCTGCTGTCCATCTAAGCTTGTTCGCACTCTACAGGTCGCAATTGTTGTCCGATTGTCATGAAACTTGGCAAAAGTTATTTTTTCTGGCCAAGGACCATTGGTATTGAATTTGGAGGAAATCGGTTAAGATTTAGATATAGCCCCCATACAAATGTCGGTCCCGATTTGACATTTTCCGCTCTAGAAACCACATATTGTACCCGATTTTCTTTAAATTTGGTACAACATCTTATAATATGACTAGAAACGCCTATGCCGAAATTGGGTAAGATCGGTTCAGATTTAGATATAGCCCCCATACAAATGTCGCTCCCGATTTGACATTTTCCGTTCTAGAAACGACATATTGTACCCGGTTTTCTTTAAATTATGCAGAACATCTTATAATCCAACTAGAAACACGTATGCAAAAATTGGGTAATATCGGTTCAGATTTAGATATAGCCCCCATACAAATGTCGCTCCCGATTTGGCATTTTCCGCTCTAGAAACTACATATTGTACTCGGTTTTCTTTAAATTTTGCAGAACACTTTTAATCCAACTAGAAACACGTATGCAAAAATTGGGTAAGATCGGTTCAGATTTAGATATAGCCCCCATACAAATGTCGCTCCCGATTTGACATTTTCCGTTCTAGAAACGACATATTGTACCCGGTTTTCTTTAAATTTTGCAGAACATCTTATAATCCAGCTAGAAACACGTATGCAAAAATTGGGTAAGATCGGTTCAGATTTAGATATAGCCCCCATACAAATGTCGCTCCCGATTTTACATTTTCCGCTCTAGAAACCACATATTGTACCCGATTTTCTTTAAATTTGGTACAACATCTTATAATGTGACTAGAAACGCCTATGCCGAAATTGGGTAAGATCGGTTCAGATTTAGATATAGCCCCCATACAAATGTCGCTCCCGATTTGACATTTTCCGTTCTAGAAACGACATATTGTACCCGGTTTTCTTTAAATTATGCAGAACATCTTATAATCCAACTAGAAACACGTATGCAAAAATTGGGTAATATCGGTTCAGATTTAGATATAGCCCCCATACAAATATCGCTCCCGATTTGACATTTTCCGCTCTAGAAACGACATATTGTACCCGATTTTCTTTAAATTTTGCAGAACATCTTATAATCTAACTAGAAACACGTATGCAAAAAATGGGTAAGATCGGTTCAGATTTAGATATAGCCCCCATACAAATGTCGCTCCCGATTTGACATTTTCCGCTCTAGAAACGACATATTGTACTCGGTTTTCTTTAAATTTTGCAGAACACTTTTAATCCAACTAGAAACACGTATGCAAAAATTGGGTAAGATCGGTTCAGATTTAGATATAGCCCCCATACAAATGTCGCTCCCGATTTGGCATTTTCCGCTCTAGAAACTACATATTGTACTCGGTTTTCTTTAAATTTTGCAGAACATCTTATAATCCAACTAGAAACACGTATGCAAAAATTGGGTAATATCGGTTCAGATTTAGATATAGCCCCCATACAAATGTCGCTCCCGATTTGACATTTTCCGTTCTAGAAACGACATATTGTACCCGGTTTTCTTTAAATTTTGCAGAACATCTTATAATCCAGCTAGAAACACGTATGCCGAAATTGGGTAAGATCGGTTCAGATTTAGATATAGCCCCCATACAAATGTCGCTCCCGATTTGACATTTTCCGTTCTAGAAACGACATATTGTACCCGGTTTTCTTTAAATTTTGCAGAACATCTTATAATCCAACTAGAAACACGTATGCAAAAATTGGGTAAGATCGGTTCAGATTTAGATATAGCCCCCATACAAATGTCGCTCCCGATTTGACATTTTCCGTTCTAGAAACGACATATTGTACCCGGTTTTCTTTAAATTTTGCAGAACATCTTATAATCCAGCTAGAAACACGTATGCAAAAATTGGGTAAGATCGGTTCAGATTTAGATATAGCCCCCGTACAAATGTCGCTCCCGATTTGACATTTTCCGTTCTAGAAACGACATATTGTACCCGGTTTTCTTTAAATTTTGCAGAACATCTTATAATCCAACTAGAAACACGTATGCAAAAATTGGGTAATATCGGTTCAGATTTAGATATAGCCCCATACAAATGTCGCTGCCGATTTGACATTTTCCGCTCTAGAAACGATATATTGTACCCGATTTTCTTTAAATTTTGCAGAACATCTTATAATCTAACTAGAAACACGTATGCAAAAATTGGGTAAGATCGGTTCAGATTTAGATATAGCCCCCATACAAATGTCGCTCCCGATTTTACATTTTCCGCTCTAGAAACGACATATTGTACTCGGTTTTCTTTAAATTTTGCAGAACACTTTTAATCCAACTAGAAACACGTATGCAAAAATTGGGTAAGATCGGTTCAGATTTAGATATAGCCCCCATACAAATGTCGCTCCCGATTTGGCATTTTCCGCTCTAGAAACTACATATTGTACTCGGTTTTCTTTAAATTTTGCAGAACATCTTATAATCCAACTAGAAACACGTATGCAAAAATTGGGTAAGATCGGTTCAGATTTAGATATAGCCCCCATACAAATGTCGCTCCCGATTTGACTTTTTCCGCTCTAAAATCCAGATATTGTACCCGTTTTTCTTTAAAATTGGCACAACATCTTATAATCCAACTAAAAAACCAATGGTGAAAGTGGGTAAGATCGGTTCAGATTTAGATATAGCCCTCATACAAATGTTGCTCCCGAATGTTTAACCGATTTTGGCCAAATTTTACATATTATATTTCACCAATAAACAGACATGGTGAAAGCGCGTCACATTGTTCCTGGTTTCAATATACCCCCATACAAATGTCCTTTCCGATTTAACATTTTTTGCCAAACACATACATTTACAGGAATTTTTACCGAATTGAATTGCAATGAGAATTGTTTGGGTGATGCCCAAATGTCCATACTTTGGTATGACTTTGGTATACTACTGTATAATTTGTATTTGTCTGTCGGACAATTGGATCAATTACCATATTATTTACCATATTCGTTAAATTTGACTAAAGATGAATTTATAGCATATACATTATATTCATATAATTTATATAATTTGTATGAACTACATAAAATTGTTCCCATGTATACATACGCAGGGAGTGGTGTAGGGTATTATATAGTCGGCCCCGCCCGACTTTAGCCTTTCCTTACTTGTTTTAAATTAGTTTGATTTTTTTTTTTTTTTTCACTGAACCAACACTCAGGGGATGTCCCCTATAAATGCAGTGCATTGCGTTGGTGGAAGGAAGATCAGGTATGGGAAGGAGGAAAGAGGGAGTAGTGTCTGTTGACATCTGTTTTGAATCTCTGAATGTCGTAATTGGAGGGAAAGATATTTGCCGGAAGTCGATTCCACATACGGATAGTACGGGCGAAGAACGAATTTATTCTGTAATGTGTAGTGCGGCCGGTTGTCCAATCGACAACAAATGGGTGAGCGTTCCTGGAGAGTCGCGTATCTCTACCGAACGTTCTCACGGGCGGTATGAGATCACGAATTTCCGAAGAACAAACACCATGAAAGTATCGATAGAACAATGACACACAACCAACATTACGACGGTGTTCAAGGGAGACAATAGAATTGGATATCCTACCATCACCTATCAACACCATCGCCCTCCTCTGGACACGGTCAAGTAGCTCCAGTGATGAAGCTGGAGCACCCGACCATATATGGGAGTTGTATTCCATCTTTGGTTTGATGTAGGTAGTGTAGATATTGAGAAGATCAGAGGGTGTGAAATATTTCTTACATCTTTTTAAAAAGCCTAAACATTTGAAGGCATCTTTCGACACTTCAAATACATGTTTCGTCCAACGAACATCACGTTGTATTTTCATGCCGAGAACATCGAGAGCATCTGATTGCTCAATATCTACACCGTTCATTAAAATCGACGACACTGTTGGATCAGTGAATCGCTTGTGAGACAACAAGGAGCACTGGGTCTTACGTGCATTAAAATCTACTCTATTCACTCGACCCCATTCAGAAATGGCCAACAAATCCTGGCTAAGTGACTCATCCATCAATCGCCTTTTATCTTCAATTTCTTGACGACTTGGTCTGTGATCGAATGAGTATGAATGACAGAGGTTGCTGTCATCCGCGAATGAGTATATTGGATTCGAAGTCCGATCCAAGAGGTCGTCGATGAAAATAAGAAAAAGGGAGGGGGAAAGGACAGAGCCCTGTGGTACTCCTGCGGTTAACCTATGCTCGTCGGATGAGAACCCATCTACAACAACACGTATAGTGCGATCTCTGAGGAAGCTCGATATAAATCGAGAGAAGTCACTACCAACACCAAAAGCGATAAGCTTTGATATGAGTGCGCCGTGCCAAACTCTATCAAAGGCCTTGGAGATATCTAGAGCAACGACCTTACTCTCACCAAGCTGGTGAATAGAACGATTCCAATTTTCGGATAGCAGTGTCATCAGGTCTCCCGTAGATCGATTCCTACGGAAGCCATACTGTCGATCATTAAGTAAGTCATTAGTTTCTAAATACCTCACAAGATGGTGGTTAACCATACTCTCCATAACCTTCGAGAGCGCTGAGCAAATCGCGATCGGTCGATAGTTTGCAGGGTTATTAGCCTCACCTTTTTTAGGGATGGGCTGGATGTTCGCAATCTTCCAACACGCTGGGAAAACTCCTGCACGGTATGCAAGGTTGAAAAGATTGCGAAGGGGACGGGCAAGCGTCGAAGAGCACTTACATAGGACAAGTGCTGAAATGCCATCCGGGCCTGGAGATTTATTTACGTCGAGATTTGCGAGAACCCTTTTAACTCCACGTGTTCGAAAAAATATCTGAGGCATGGAACTAGATATATTTTCGATCACGGGGAGTGGTTGATTGCTTTCCGGCAAGGAAGAATTCCTTGCAAACATTTCAGCCAATAGGTTAGCTTTGTCAACCGGGTCAGTGAATATCTGGTCATCTTTAACAAGAGTTGGGATAGATGAGGAGTTATCCTTTACTCTTCTCACTAATGACCAAAAGCTCTTACTTCCCCTAGGAGAAGCAATAACTTTGGCACGAAGACGTTGTTCGTACAGAAACTTTTCACGTCTAAGTACCCTGGCACACATGGTTCTTGTCTGCTTGCGTAGCAGATCAGTTGTGGCATTTTTATTTAAACGCCATTTCCTGAACGCTTCCTCTTTGGATCTGACAGCAGTCTTGCATGTCTGGTTAAACCAACTTTTATTAGATGGTTTATCCGAAATAACTTTAATTGGAATAAATGATTTCATTCCAATCAAGATAATATTTTCAATCATTTCAGCCGCAGCATCTATATCGCTATTTAGAAAACAAAGTTTCCAATTGAAATGCTGGAAAAAGTTGTTGAGCTCGGCCCAACGTGCCTTTTCGTATATATATATTGTCCGCTTTGGGGCTGGGGTCGAAGCGACACGAAGAGCGGAATACGAAAAGGATGCTGAAACAATACAGTGATCCGAATTACCAAGAGGTGCTAGAACGTTAACTTCATACTTTTCAGGGTGTGATGTTAAAAAAAGATCAAGAATATTAGAGTGTTGCCCTTGGACACACGGAATGTGAGTCGGTTCATTCACTAGTTGCGTCAAATCATTATGCGCGGCAAAAAGCTCGGCGTATTGACCCTCCGGTGTTGAGTGACTCGAATGGGCAAGCCAAGAGGAATTATGGACATTGAAATCGCCAGCAACCACAATTTCACTGTCAGGACAATCCTCTAAAATTTTTGTAATTGAATCGGAAAGGGCGTCAAAGCCATTTAGGGATACCTCCCTTTCCGCGTTTGGACTTCTATACACGAATCCGAAATGTAGTACGTGTGTTCCAATCTTGAATTTAACCCAAAGGGAGTTAAATTCTGGATTTTCTGAGTTTAAGTCTTGCTGGCTCTGGAACACTATGTCGCTACGTACGTATACCAAAAGACCTCTGTGGGGGATAAAGAGGGATAGGGTGTGATACCCAGGTACGTGAAAATCCTGTGGATCAGAACCCTCCCACACCTGGGTCTCACAAAGAGCAAAAACATCAGGCCGATGGAAATGTACATGAGCGTACACGGCAAAAAAATTCGCTCTCAGCCCTCGTATGTTGGCAAATTGTATTTTAAACTTACCAACCATTAGAACAGACAAAAAGAAAAAACAAAACAAAGTCAATATGCAACAACAGTTGCCAAACTCCTTTATTCAATTCCGATATATTAAAGTTATTCAGAAAATTACCCATATAATCTTGATTTACCCACAAAGAGAATTAATAAAACACTCTCTCGTGATTCCCCCTTAATTTTGCGTATTAAAATTAAATGCCCGTCGGCATAAGTCACTGGGCCACAATGTAATGGGGGGTATAAAGGTGTTTCTCAATAAATCACTTCTCCCCCAAAATTAATCATAATTTTGTGTATCATTTTACCCAATGTGCGACGCCATCATCTTGCCACAATGTATGTGTCTGTGACTGATTTCTTATTGATATGTCATGTCATTGACAGCTAAGACAACATGTCACATATGTATGTGTTTGTGTGTGTCTCTGTTTGTAGTGGTGTAAATACAAGTGAATTGTTTTCACTTTACTTGAATGTCTGAAATGTTTGTTTGCTTTGTTGTTGCTCTTAAAGATTGCTTTGCAAGTGACGTGCATTTCACTGAAGTTGTTTTACTTCCAATTCAGTGCAAACGCCGCAGGTAGTAATACAAAATCGCAAGGTTTCTTTCGGTTATCTGAAAAACATAAGATTGTTAAGCAAAAAGTATAAAACTTATGGATTTATTAAAGACGAGCAAAAATAGAATTTTAGACTTGTTACAAATTATAGTTCGAAATATCCCTAAAAAGAGTTTATTTTCAATGGAAAACACTAGTTAGTAAATCAAAATGTTTACTTTTCAGTAAGTATAAGAGCAGAATAGGTTGAATCTTTCACATTTTTTGATTTTTTTAATGACCGTTCTGCACAAGAAATTTACTCCTTCAACTGCTTGACATAAATCTTAGACTTCAAAAATAACGCAAAAAGTCAAAAACTATCATCATTACCATCATCTTACCGGATAATTGTTCTGTTAAAAATGTCACAATCACAAATGACGAATTTCTCAGGCTGTATGGTATATGACAAGGACTTGCGGAAACCACAAAAGTAGTATTCTAAAGTTGTGGCTGCGACTACTATTAAGTGTTAATGGGTCGGTTTTTTATACCCTACACCACTTCGTGGTCTAGGGTATTATAAGTTAGTTTCGCGCCAAATGTTTGTAACAAAAAGAAATAATCGAGCTAGACCCACCTTTAAGTATACCGATCGGATTAGAATCACCAGCTGAGTCGATTTAACGATGTCTGTCTGTCCGTCCGTCCGTCGGTCCGTCTGCTGTCCATCTAAGCTTGTTCGCACTCTACAGGTCGCAATTGTTGTCCGATTATCATGAAACTTGGTAGCAGTTATTTTTTCTGGCCAAGGACCATCGGTATTGAATTTGGAGGAAATCGGTTTAGATTTAGATATAGCCCCCATACAAATGTCGCTCCCGATTTGACATTTTCCGCTCTAGAAACGACATATTGTACCCGATTTTCTTTAAATTTGGCAGAACATCTTATAATCCAACTAGAAACACATATGCAGAAATTGGGTAAGATCGCTTCAGATTTAGATATAGCCCCCATACAAATGTCGCTCCCGATTTGACATTTTCCGCTCTAGAAACGACATATTGTACCCGATTTTCTTTAAATTTCGCAGAACATCTTATAATCCAACTAGAAACACGTACGCAAAAATTGGGTAAGATCGGTTCAGATTTAGATATAGCCCCCATACAAATGTCGCTCCCGATTTCACTTTTTCCGCTTTAGAAACCACATATTGTACCGATTTTCTTTAAAATTGGCACAACATTTTATAATCGAACTAAAAACACCTATGCTGAAAATGGGTAAGATCGGTTCAGATTTAGATATAGCCCCCATACAAATGTCGCTCCCGATTTGACTTTTTCCGCTCTAAAATCTACATAGTGTACCCGTTTTTCTTTAAAATTGGCACAACATCTTATAATCCAACTAAAAAACCTATGGTGAAAGTGAGTAAGATCGGTTCAGATTTAGATATAGCCCTCATACAAATGTTAAATTTTACATATTATATTTCACCCATAAACAGACATGGTGAAAGCGGGTCACATCGTTCCAGGTTTCAATATACCCCCATACAAATGTCCTTTCCGATTTAACATTTTTTGTCAAACACATACATTTACAGGATGTAAGAATCCTTCCCGATTTCAATTGTTTACCGAATTGAATTGCAATGAGAATTGTTTGGGTTATGCCCATATGTCCATACTTTGGTATGACTTTGGTATACTACTGTATAATTTGTATTTGTCTGTCGGACAATTGGATCAATTACCATATTATTTACCATATTCGTTAAGTTTGACTAAAGATGAATTTATAGCATATAAATTATATGAATATAATTTATATAATTTGTATGAACTACATAAAATTGCTCCCATGAAATACCTGGGTTTAGTAATCAAAGCGAGGTACATACGCAGGGAGTGGTGTAGGGTATTATTGCTTGCTTGTTTCATATTAAAAAGGTTATATTTTTTAATTTAAGATATTTAAGATTTATATTATTAAAATTTAAATAAATAAAATTTAAATTGTTTTTTTTAATTAAAATTTAAATTTTAAAAAACAAATTTGAATTTAGTTTGAAAGAAAATTCTCGCGGACATACACTTTAGTCTAATGATATGTGCATTTTAAACTCCTTTCATTTGAGAATATGTTCATCTCATTATACGAAAGTTGTAGAAAACTCAAATTGGAATATATTTAAAAATTAAATTTACTAAAAACTCTTCTACTTTGGCCATTCCACGATAATATTATTTTGTATTTTTTCATTCACAAGGACTAACCAGTAAGGAAAGGCTAAAGTCGGGCGGGGCCGACTATACGATTCACTCCACTTTCTATTCGAATACAATTCAACTCGGTAAAAAGTGAAAACGGGAAAAATTTTTCTATGTTTCCTTATCATAGGCTAATATGACCTGGTCCAATTTGTCAAATCGAAAAGAATATTTGTATCGGGGCTATATCCCAACATGGAATAAAGTGACTAACTTTCAAAATAAGTTCTTCCAGTTCAAATATAACATTTGGTGGTCACTTCAAAGAAATTCGGAGAAAATTTCTGGTTTCTGGGGTGGAAAAGTCTATCCGGGAGCGAAATTTGTATTGGATCTATATGTAAATCTGAACCGATCTGACCCATTTTCACCATGGGTGTTTCAGGTTGAAATATAAGATATTTTGAAAGATTTGAAAGAAATCTGTTAAAATATGTAGTTTATAGAATGGAAAAAGTGAAATCGGGAGAGAAATTTGTGTGGCAGCTATATATAAATCTGAACCGATCTGGCCCATTTTTACCACAGGTGTTTCTAGTTAAACTATAAGATGTTTTGCCAACTTTGAAGAAAATCTGTTAAAATATGAGCGGAAAAAGTCAAATTGGGAGCGAAATTTGTATGGGAGCTATATATAAATCTGAACCGATTTGACCCATTTTCATCATGGCCGTTTCTAGTTGAAATATAAGATAGTTTGCCAAATCTGAAGACAATCTGATACAATTTGTGGTTTCTAGAGCGGAAAAAATCAAATCGGAAGCGAAATTTGTATGGGAGCTGTATATAAATCTGAACCGATCTAACACACACAGGTGTTGCTAGTTGAAAAATAAGATGTTTTGCCAAATCTGAAGACAATCTGATACAATTTGTGGTTTCTAGAGCGGAAAAAATCAAATCGGAAGCCAAATTTGTATGGGAGCTATATATAAATCTGAACTGATCTGACCCATTTTTACCACAGATGTTTCTAGTTGAACTATAAGATGTTTTGCCAATTTTGAAGAAAATCTGTTAAAATATGTGGTATCTAGAGTGAAAAGAGTCAAATCGGGAGTGAAATTCGTATGGGGGCTATATATAAATCTGAACTGATTTTCTTCAAATTAAATAGCGTTCGTTCATATCCCGAAAAACTTAGTTCTGCAAAGTTTCATTTGGTTCTGTGTACAATTGCGACCTGTATCGTGATTACAAGAATAGATGGACAGACAGACAGGCAGACAGACAGACAGACAGACAGACAGACAGACAGACAGACAGACAGACAGACAGACAGACAGACAGACAGACAGACAGACAGACAGACAGACAGACAGACAGACAGACAGACAGACAGACAGACAGACAGACAGACAGACAGACAGACAGACAGACAGACAGACAGACAGACAGACAGACAGACAGACAGACAGACAGACAGACAGACAGACAGACAGACGGACGGACATCGCTAAATCGATTCATAAAGTGATTCTAAGTCGATCGGTATAATTAACAATGGGTCTATCTCTCTTCCTTTTGGGTGTTACAAACAAATGCACAAAGACATAATACTCTCGTGGAGTGTATAAAAATACCCATAATAAACCCTACTATTTTAGAGTATTTAAGTACCATAATGTGATTTTTGGGGCAAAAAAGGGATAAAAATGGTACATATTAAACGACAACATCTAGAAACACGAAATTCGGTGCGCCCATTCCTCTAACTGACTGTACACATAATATAAAAGTATTTTTTCCAAATTCGTACATTTAAGGGGTAAAATGGGAATAGAGGGATAGAAATGGTACCAACCAAACGACTGCACGTAGAATAATGAAATTCGGTGTATACATTCCTCTGATTGCGTAGACACGTCAAATAAAAAGATTTTAATTCTCTTTTGTATTTGTCCAGCTTGAGGCCATAGTGTAGATTTACTTGTTGCTGGTAAATTTTCTCCATATACCTATCATTGCCCTGGTCTTATTCTAGGCTCAACTAAAAACCAAATTATAAACTATATAAAATTTTACATATGCGGACCCAAACTTCAGGTTAGAATGGTGTATGAGCTATACTGTCAAATTGTATAAATACTTGTATATCAAGCCGATGCTATGGTTATTATAGAATTTGCGGAATGGTTTCGCCACCACGTTGGAGTGAACACTGGCGTCAAAATCTACTCGGATAGCCAGGCTGCCATCAGCTCCACTGAATTGGTGACCCTAGATCCAAGAACTACCCAAGACTGCCGCCCATCACATCTGGAGATGAACAAGTGTGCCAGTGCATAGGGGCATCCTTGGGATAGTTCCCGATCAACTAGAAGCTTGGGAACCGACCTACAAGTTCCATCGGAATTTCCTTGCATAGGTACACCCCTGTCGACATGCAAGCTACAACTCAGGCACAAGGCACTGGTACTGGCGAAGAGCAACCTGGATACGAACGGAATAGTGAACATGGTCTTGTAAATTTATATAGATATAAAGCGGTCGAGCAATCTTTATACACTCCACGAGAGTATTATGTCTTTGTGCATTTGTTTGTAACACCCAAAAGGAAGAGAGATAGACCCATTGTTAATTATACCGATCGACTTAGAATCACTTTATGAATCGATTTAGCGATGTCCGTCCGTCTGTCTGTCTGTCTGTCTGTCCATCTATTCTTGTAATCACGATACAGGTCGCAATTGTACACAGAACCAAATGAAACTTTGCAGAACTAAGTTTTTCGGGATATGAACGAACGCTATTTAATTTGAAGAAAATCGGTTCAGATTTAGATATAGCCCCCATACGAATTTCACTCCCGATTTGACTCTTTTCACTCTAGATACCACATATTTTAACAGATTTTCTTCAAAATTGGCAAAACATCTTATAGTTCAACTAGAAACATCTGTGGTAAAAAGTCTCTGTCTGACTGTTGCTCTTAGCGTACGTTTGTGATGTCGACTGCGCCACCAAAGACTTTGTGTGCTACGTGCTTCAAAAGCTGTAATTCGGAAAAACATATAAGATGTAATATTTGTAGTGGCAAATTTCATTATTACTGCTCGGGCGTTACTGAACTTAGTGCTTTTGATGTTATTAAACAGTCTAAAAATATTGTTTACAATTGTAATGATTGCATTCAAGCATCTAGTGATTTGGTTGCCACCGTTGTATCTCTCTCTCTCTTGAAGTCAGAGAGCTTAAAATCATACTCAGTGACTTTATAAACAATGCCAAAGAAAGCAAAAAAGCAAATGAAATGTGCAAAGAATTAGAGTCAAATACTGGTTTGACTACTTTTTCTAATGTGGCCTCTCATGATGTCTCTCATCCACATGCTTCTTCTTCAAACTATGCTGTCAGTAAAAATATCAATAATATCTGCGTTGATGCTGCTTTTAATGTGAATGCTCTCGTGGGTGATGCTGATGTTGATGCTGTTGTTGTTTCTAATGCTGTAGCTGATGTAGTTGATGCTGATGTTGATGCTGTTGTTGTTGATACTATTGTTGTTGATGCTGTTGTGGGTGATGGAGCTGACGCTGCTTTGCTTTCTGCTGCTTTAAATGATCGCTCTGTTTCTCAGAGCAATAGGGCTGTGGTGATGGATGCAAATGGCAACCAAGCAAACAATTTGGCATGGGTTGATGTTAAGAAAAAACATAACCGAAAAAAAGCTGCTATTTTTGGCCAATGTGAAAATAATGAACTAGATGTTGTTGTGTGGAAGAAATGGGTACATCTATCTTCATTTAAACCGTCAGTCACAGAGGATAATATTTTGGCGTATGTTGAGAAACATTTGAATGTTAGCAGTGAACATTTATTATGTTATAAATTAATTAAAAAAGATGCTGATCTTTCTCAATTGAGAAGCATTAATTTTAAACTGGGTATTTCCCCTGATTTCTATAAAGAGCTTTTTAAGCCATCGGTTTGGCCGGCTAACGTTAAAGTGCGCCCATTTCAAAATTTTCAAAAGGTCCAGCAAGGACAACTCTTAACATAGAGGTGAAAGATAGTTTTACGAACCTCTCAATCTACTATCAGAATATGTCTGGAATGCGAACTAAATCCAGTGCTGTTCTAATGGAAACATCGCAAATGGATTTTGATGTGTTAGTTCTTGTGGAGACGTGGCTAACAATTGATTTTAAAGATGGTGAATTTTTTGATACAAGATTTTATTCCGTTTTTCGTAAAGATAGGGATTCAGTCAAAACTGGCTGTTCCCGAGGTGGTGGAGTATTAATTGCGGTTAGAAAGTGTTATAATGCTATGATGGTTAACCTGTCTAACAATGACTCCTTGCTGGACCAATTGTGTGTCCGCCTCAGTGGCGCAATTAAATCAATGTTTATAGTGGTTTCTTACATTCCACCTCTTAGTTCGTCAACTTTGTATGACGCCCATGTCCAAAATCTTACTACAGTAGTTCCGGATAATGATACTGATGGTTGCATCTTTCTTGGTGATTTCAATTTTAATAAGTTAATTTGGTCTAATATGCCCAATTCCCCTTTTTTATATGCCAATAATGTAAATGATCCTCAGGAGATTAATTTTGTGGATACAATTAGTAGTTTGGATTTAGAGCAAATTAATCCCTTTTACAATACTTTAAAAAGATTTTTAGATCTAGTTTTTATAAGTAAAAATTTAAATTTTTCTATCCAAAAATGTGATCATCCAATCAGTATTCCTGATATGCATCATATCGCTGTTAGTCTAAATGTTGAATTTTATACGTTTCGTGAGAATAATTATCATAACAATGCTTTTGATTTTAATCGCTGTGATTTTAATGTAGTGAATGATTGTATTTCAAATATTGATTGGTTGAATTTGTTTAGTTATAAATCCTTAGATAATTGTTATTTTATCTTTATTAATAATATATTAAACATTTGTGATACCCAAGTACCACGATTGAAGCCAAAAGTTCATAAATTACCATGGTACACTCCTGGTTTGAAGAAACTCAAAAATTTGAGAAACAAATTCTACAAGCTATTCAAAAACTCCAATTCCTTGGATAGCAAGCAAAAGTATGACCACTATGCAAGAGAGTTTTCTTTTCTGAATAAATTTTTATACAAACAGTACATTTTAGGGTTTGAAAATAAGATTAATAACAACCCGAAGTCATTTTGGAACTTTATTAAATCCCGGAAATCCTCCAGTGATTTCCCATCATCAATGAATTTCGATGATTTGCAAGCAAATTCTACGCAGGATCAGGTGAATTTATTTGCTGATTTTTTTAAGTCCAATTTTATTTCCTCTGATCATTTATTGAATTTAAGTCTCTTGAAAACTGTTGAGCCTGTCATTGACTTGGGAGTAATGCAGTTTTCGGAGGGCGACATTCTTTTTGCTCTATCTCAACTTAGTGAGTCTACTAGGTTAGACTTGGATGGCATATCAGCCAGTTTTCTTAAAAAGTGCGGTTCGTCAATTTGTATTCCATTAAAACATATATTCAATCTTTCATTGAAGCTGGGTGTCTTTCTGGATGTTTGGAAGGTGGCTTCAGTTATGCCTATTTTTAAGTCAGGTAGTAGAAGTAATGTCCGCAATTATAGACCAATTTCGAAATTAACTAATATTTCAAAATTACTTGAGCATATTGTATATCATAATCTGTTTTACTCCGTATATCCTTTTCTATCTGAAGCACAACATGGTTTCATCAAGAATCGGTCAACGGTCACTAATCTTTTAGTATTTACAAATTATTGTATTACTAATTTTGAATTTGGTGTCCAAGTTGACACTATTTATTTAGATTTTAGTAAGGCTTTCGATAGAGTTTCTCATAATTTACTTGTTAAGAAACTTTCTAGATTTGGAATTCACTCTTCTTTATTGAATTGGGTGAGTTCATACTTATCTAACAGATGCTCTTTTGTCTCAATTGATAATTGCAACTCTGATTTTTATGTAGCTACCTCTGGGGTTCCTCAAGGTAGTATTCTAGGTCCACTTCTTTTCACCTTATTCATTAATGACATATGCTCATGTTTCCAATTCTGCAATTATCTCCTATATGCCGATGACATTAAATTGTTCGCAGGGATTTCTAATCTTCAGGATTCTATGTCTCTTCAGTGTGACATTGATCGTGTTTTGACTTGGTGTGAAGTGAATATGTTGCCGCTGAATGTTGCGAAATGTTCTCACCTTCCTTTTGGAAGGCGCGTAAAAATGATTAACTCTAGATACTATATTAACAATGAGTTATTGGCAAAAGTTGATAGTAAATTGGACTTAGGTGTTGTCTTTGACAGTAAATTGAGTTTTAGGTTACATATTGATTATGTCATTCCAAGGGCTTATTCAGTTCTGGCATTCATAAGGCGCAATAGTAAGGACTTTATAAATCCTTACACTCGCAAATTGCTTTATGTTACTTTTGTTAGATCAAAATTGGAATATGCTTCTATGGTTTGGAGTCCATTTTATGTTAATCACATAAACCGCATTGAGCGACTACAAAAGAAATTTATTAATTTTGCTTTGTTTTCTATTAACTTCACTGATCCTAGGCCTTCTTATGAATCCAGGTGTTTACTCATACATTTGGATACATTAGCAAATCGGCGCTCCAAAATGTCTGTGTTATTTATTTTCAAATTAATTTCTGGAAAAATAGACTGTCCTTTATTGCTTAGTCGTATTGGCTTCAATATCCCTGCTAGGGATTTGCGTACTTGGGAATACTTTAACATACCTATGCATAGATGTAATTATGCTCTTAATGAACCTATTTTACGTGCTCTAAAAGAATGTAATAATATAAATAACAAATTCGATTTAGATTTTTCATTTTCGCTGTCAAATTTTAATGAAATACTAGATTTATTTTACTCTTAGATTTAAGCTAGTCTGTAAGGATCATAATGTCCATAGACTGAAATAAATAAATAAATAAATAAAAAAAAATGGGTCAGATCGGTTCAGATTTATATATAGCTCCCATACAAATTTCGCTCCCGATTTGATTTTTTCCGCTCTAGAAACCACAAATTGTATCAGAATGTCTTCAGATTTGGCAAAAGATCTTATCTTTCAACTAGCAACACTTGTGGTAAAAATGTGCTAGATCGGTTCAGATTTATATATAGCTCCCATACAAATTTCGCTCCCGATTTGATTTTTTCCGCTCTAGAAACCACATATTGTATCAGATTGTCTTCAAATTTGGCAAACTATCTTATATTTAAACTAGAAACGCCCATGATGAAAATGGGTCAAATCGGTTCAGATTTATATATAGCTCCCATACAAATTTCGCTCCCAATTTGACTTTTTCCGCTCTAGAAACCACAAATTGTATCAGATTGTCTTCAGATTTGGCAAAACATCTTATTTTTCAACTAGCAACACCTGTGGTAAAAATGTGTCAGATCGGTTCAGATTTATATATACCTCCCATACAAATTTCGCTCCCGATTTGATTTTTTCCGCTCTAGAAACCACATATTGTATCAGATTGTCTTCAAATTTGGCAAACTATCTTATATTTCAACTAGAAACGGCCATGATGAAAATGGGTCAAATCGGTTCAGATTTATATATAGCTCCCATACAAATTTCGCTCCCAATTTGACTTTTTCCGCTCTAGATACCACATATTTTAACAGATTTTCTTCAAAATTGGCAAAACATCTTATAGTTCAACTATCTTATATTTAAACTAGAAACGCCCATGATGAAAATGGGTCAAATCGGTTCAGATTTATATATAGCTCCCATACAAATTTCGCTCCCAATTTGACTTTTTCCGCTCTAGAAACCACAAATTGTATCAGATTGTCTTCAGATTTGGCAAAACATCTTATTTTTCAACTAGCATCACCTGTGTGTGTTAGATCGGTTCAGATTTATATACAGCTCCCATACAAATTTCGCTCCCGATTTGATTTTTTCCGCTCTAGAAACCACAAATTGTATCAGATTGTCTTCAGATTTGGCAAACTATCTTATATTTCAACTAGAAACGGCCATGATGAAAATGGGTCAAATCGGTTCAGATTTATATATAGCTCCCATACAAATTTCGCTCCCAATTTGACTTTTTCCGCTCATATTTTAACAGATTTTCTTCGAAATTGGCAAAACATCTTATAGTTCAACTAGAAACACCTGTGGTAAAAATGGGCCAGATCGGTTCAGATTTATATATAGCTGCCACACAAATTTCTCTCCCGATTTCACTTTTTCCATTCTATAAACTACATATTTTAACATATTTCTTTCAAATCTTTCAAAATATCTTATATTTCAACCTGAAACACCCATGATGAAAATGGGTCAGATCGGTTCAGATTTACATATAGATCCAATACAAATTTCGCTCCCGGATAGACTTTTCCACCCCAGAAACCAGAAATTTTCTCCGAATTTCTTTGAAGTGACCACCAAATGTTATATTTGAACTGGAAGAACTTATTTTGAAAGTTAGTCACTTTATTCCATGTTGGGATATAGCCCCGATACAAATATTCTTTTCGATTTGACAAATTGGACCAGGTCATATTAGCCTATGATAAGGAAACATAGAAAAATTCTTCCCGTTTTCACTTTTTACCGAGTTGAATTGTATTCGAATAGAAAGTGGAGTGTATCGTATTGTCGGCCCCGCCCGACTTTAGCCTTTCCTTACTGGTTTTCAACTTAAATTTGTGTAATATGTGCTTCTGAATGGACATCGAGTCAACGAATTTTTTAAGAGTTGCTAGGACGAGGAGGAGATTGAGAGATTCGAATACCATTCTTGTGTCTGTGCGGCTATAGACGTCGGTAACATAAAGTGTTTCGTGAGATGCGAAGATTGGTTCCGATGAGGGTCCATGGTATCACATTGGATCTATTTCTAAGATAGTCAGATGCTAATTATCTGACTGTTGCCAAAACCTACCCCCATGGAGTACGTAGAGTAATGGTTTCCTACGATGCCAGCTTCCGGCCCAGCTGAAAGATTTTCTTCTCTGAGGTATGTTTAGAGTAAATGTATCATGCGTTGCCGATCTGTGGGACTTAAAGATTTCCTCTCTGGGTTATATCCTAAGGTAAATGTTTCCTCCGATGATATGTCCATTTAGGTCTACATAGAATAAGAGTCTGTCGCGTTTTCAGCCTTCGACCAGGATTGTAGATGTTTTCTCTAAGATCCGATATAAAATCTTCATTTTAGAGCAGTAATAGTGTAATTCGGAGGATCATTTGTATGGTGGCTACATCAAAACATGGACCCATGTAGTCCACTTTCACGCTAGCGGTTTCTAGTTCAGATATAATATGATGCTCAAAATTTTGGCAAGATCCCATGTGAAATGTGTATTCTAGAACAGTAATAGTGTAAATTATAGTGATATTTGTATGGAGGCTATATCTAAATCTGAACCGATTTCCAACAAATTCAAAAGTGACTGTCATTGGCAAAAAAATACTTCTGCCCAATTTCATCGGACAACAATTGCGACTTATAGAGTGCGAACAAACTTTAGATGGACAGAAGACGGACAGACAGGTATCGTTAAAACGACTCAGCGGATGATTCTAAGCCGATCGGTATACTTAAAGGTGGCTCTATCGCAAACATTACCGTGAACTTATCAAAAAAATCATAACTTTCATTCAAGGCCATGATAAATTGATCTTAAGTTTATTCATTCTTTGCAAACCTGGTAAAGCAGCAGCTGCATTATCAATTGATTCAACTCCTGCATGACTCATCCTTGATGGATTCCGCTCATTCCATTCAATATATTCGTGCTGGTTAATTTGTTTTAACATTTCTTTCATAAATCGATTATGAGAAAAATCGTTCGTACGCATACCATTCAGCCACACCCCAAGGGACTTCTACCGTCATTGCTATTGCTATCAACGAATACTTTCAACAAAAGAACTTCCTGGAGTGGATAACATATATTTCCATAATAATCGAATTTATTTTGTAAAGACTATAACTGGACAACAGCACTTAATAAACAAATAACATCTACAACAACCACAAGAAAAAAACTTGTAATCTATAATTTTCCATTTAGAGTTGTATTAAAATAAATGCATTTCAATTAATATAAACACATACTTGTGTCCATTCATAAATGGGCTACAGGGTAGCTCTTGAAACTCTCGACACGCACCTGGGCAATAAATAAAATATAATAATTTTGAACACAATGATTACCGATTACTCAGCAACACTCTCAAAGGCAGCGGGAAAACAACAAAGCATTCGTATGAAGTGAAAAAAGGGGGAAATCACCATAATTATGTAGAGGTCTTTGTTGTTCGCACCCTAATCAAAGGAAATGACCACCACTGAATAGGCGATAATATTAACACAGGCCTGCAAGGGAAACGAGTACAATTTGTGTTGATTTGGGATGTATTTGGTTAGGTCAGTGGTAGTTAACAAATGACAGTTAAGAGGAACGTAGCCAGAGAGAATTACACATCGAATTTCATTATTCTAGCTGCAGCCGTTTGATTAGTACCATTTTTATCCATTTTCTCCCCATTTCCCCTTAAAATATAAATCTTTGGAAAATATACTTTACTTTGCATGTCCATGGAATATATACGCCGAATTTTATGATTATAGCTGCAGCCATTTGCTCGGTACCAATTTTATATCTTTTTCCACATTTTACTCTTAAAAGTACGAATATAAAAGTATCACTGTATTTGGAGTCTACGCAGCCAGACAGAAGTATACACCGACTTTCATTATTCTGCCTACAGCCTTTTGATTAGTACCATTTGTATCCCTTTCTCCCCATTTCCCATTAAAAAACAAATATTTGGAAAATATACTTTATTCCGCATTTGGTTATATTTAGCTGCAGTCATTTGATCAGTACCAATTTTATCCCTTTTTGCTCTTAAAATTACGAATATTAAGATATCTATGTATTTGTGATGCATACGCAGCCTGTGAGAAGTATACACCGATTTTCATTATTCTAGCTGCAGTCGTTTGATTAGTACCATTTGTATCCCTTTTCTCCCCATTTCCAAAGTACATCTTTGGAAAATATTCTTTATTTTGCATGTTCATACAGTTAGTGGAATGTATACATCGAATTTTATGATTCAAGCTGAAGCCATTTGGTCGGTACTAATTTTATCCCTTTTTCTACATTTTGTCCTTAAAAGTATGAATTTCGAAAAATCCATTTTTTATGTGTATATGCTATTTTTGGGATGTACACACCAAAGTTCATATTACTAGCTATTGTAGTTTAATTGGTACCATTTTAATACCCTCGACCCCCAGGATGAGGGTATACTAACTTTGTCATTCCGTTAGCAGTATATATAAGTACTAGCAAATACCCGCTACTTCGTACGCGGAAAAATGGAATGGTATCGACAGTAGTTCGTATTGGTATTCAAACTGTTTTTTTATATTTTGAAATTGCCTTAGTGTAAGGATATTACTTTCAGCGTTTATACGTAGTCAATAGTTTAATTTATAGGCACAAAATGGAAACAATTTTTCTACAAAAAATCATACAAAGTAGAAAATAATTTGCACATTTCCTGGGGAAATTTATATACAGCTTATGGTACCCACACACGTATAGTACATATTCCAAGACAAACGACCCGTACGTAAAATTAAACCTAATATAACTTCTATATTTTCCACGCAAATTGACATAAGCTTTAGTCAAAATAAAACTGATATAACTTCCATACGTATGGTTGAAATTAGTTGCAATTCGAGATTTTAAAATTAAACCTACAAAATATGTATGTTTTTCCGCGTCCTTCCAAGTGAAAATTAAAACCATAACTTCTATACCGGTGCGTTACTTGGAATCTGAACTTATAAATGGAACAAAAATTTTGTCTCTATCTTTTATTTTGCCGGGGATATGTAATATAATAATCACATATAACTCTTTCTGTGCCGCTTGTGCCCTTAAACATATGTACAAATTTCGAAAAATTAATTTATGTACTCAGAGAAATGTACACACCGAATTTCTTTTCATATTCTAGATGAAAACTTTGGTTGGTACTATCTGTATCCCAAATCCCCAACTTTGATTGGTACCTTTTGCACCACTTTCGATCCGCTTCCCCCTTTAAAGTATACATTTGATACAATCCAATTGTATTGCAGTAACCATTTAAATCGTTTTTTTTTCAAGTTCAACTTAAAAGTATAAATATTGAGAATCAGTTAATGTTTGGCGTCTACACTGTCAGAGGAATATACACACCGTATTTCACGATTCTACTTTCAGTCGTGTTGTTGGTACCATAGGAATATAAAAAGGTACGAATTTCGAAAAATATATTAATTTTGTGTGCTATGCATGTACAAACCGAATTTTATGATTGGTACCGCTGTTATCTGTTTTTACCCAATTTCACAAGTACGAATTCGGAAAGTACAAATTTCGAAAAATTCATCTATTTTGCGATTCTAAACATTTGAGGGATGTACACACCGATTGGTTCAGCTCTACTATTTTTATTCCTTTTTACCCGATTTCACTCCCAAAAAGTACGAATTTTGAAAAATATTTTCTTGGGCGCGTTGAAGCTATAAGAGGAATTTTTTACCAAATTTCAAGCCATTTGGTCATTGCGGTGGTACAATTTTTATCCCTCTTTACCCCTTAAAAGTACGAATTACGAAAAACTCCCTTCAAATCTGATCTCTTCGCTGTAAGAGAATGTACATACCAAATTTCATGATTCTAGCTTCAGCCATGTTGTTGGTGCAATTTTTGTCCCTTTTTGTCCCATTTGACCCCCAAAGGTACGAATTTTGCAAATGAAATTGTTTGGGATGTCTTCATGCTACAAGAGGAATGCCCATAACAAAATTCTAGGCCAAGCCGTTTGGTCATTGTGTTGGTACTACTTATATCCCTTTTTACCCGATTTCACCCCCAAAAAGTATGAATTTTGAAAAATATTTTCTTTGGCGCGTTGAAGCTATAAGAGGAATTTTTGTACCAAATTTCAAGATTCTAGTCCTAGCCGTTGGTACAATTTTTACCCCCCTTTACCCCATTTTACCCCTTAAAAGTACGAATTACGAAAAACTCCCTTCAAATCTGATTTCTTCACTGTAAGGGAAATGTACATACCAAATTTCACAATTCTAGCTTCAACCATGTTGTAGGTACCATTTTGGTACCATTTAACCCCAAAAGTACGAATTTTTAAAATGTCACTTTTTGGGATGTCTTCATGCAGCAAGAGGAATATCCATACCAAATTTCAAGCCGTATGGTCATTGCGTTTGTACCATTTTTATCCCTTTTTACCCCGTTTTACCCCTTAAAAGTAAGAATTTCGAAAAATCCCGTCTTATCATACCCATACACTGCAAGAGAAATGTACACACCAAATTTCATGATTCCAGCTCTACCCGTTTGGTCTGGGATTGATCGTCATAAAATTGAAACACGAAAAAGGAATGTCCATCTGATGAATTCACGCTAGCATCTAAACGAAATTTTCCATAAATGCGTTTTATAGTCGTAGATCGGTTGGGATTGCAACTGGACGAAATCGGTCCAAAGGGAAAATTTCTTCCCTAACAAGGGCTGAAAATACCCATAATAACCCTTAATAATTAGAGTATTTGAGCATGTTTTTTCAATATGTCTGCTTCTTCTTACTTCATATTGGGTATACGCATTCCCTATATAACAGAGACGTGCACCATAAAGTGATTCTTATTCGTAGGGGGAGAAATGGGCAAAAAGGGATAAAAATGGTACCTATCAAACGACAACAGCTAGAAACATTCCTCTAATTGAGTAGATACATAGTATAAAAGTTTTTTTCCAAATTCACACTTTTAAGGGGTAAATGTGGTACCAACCAAACGGCTGCACTTACAATAGTGAAATTCGGCGTATACATTCGTCTAATTGCGTAGATACGTAAAACAAAGAGATTCGTACTTTTTGGGGTCAACATAGAAAAAAGGATACCAAACAAATGACCGCAGTTAGAGTCATGAAATTCGGAGTATAAATTCCTGTGACAGCGTAGACACGTACAAATTCGTACCTTCAAGGGACACAATGGGAACAGAGGGATAAAAATGGTACCATCTAAACGGCTACAGCTAGAACGATGAAAATCGGTGTGTACATCCCTCTAATTGCGTAGAGACGTAAAATAAAGAGATTTTAGAAAGTCGTACTTTTAGGGGGTAAAATGTAAAAAATGGTACCAACCAAATGGCCGCAGCTTTTTTTCAAAATATGCAATTTTTTACGGCAAAAATTTGTTGAATCATGAAGTAAGGTTATCTAGCACTGTGTACGTGAGAGATAATGGAATTTCACTATTTGGCTATATTAAACAAGTAAGGAAAGGCTAAAGTCGGGCGGGCCGGGCCGACTATATGATACACTCCACTTTCTATCCGAATACAATTCAACTCGGTAAAAAAGTGAAAACGGGAAGAATTTTTGTATGCTTCCTAATCATAGGCTAATATTACATGACCCAAATTGTCAAATCGAGAAGAATATTTGTATCGAGGCTATATCCAAACATGGAATAAAGAGACTAAATTTAAAAATAAGTTCTTCCAGTTCGAAGAAATCCGGTAAAAATTCAGTTCATGCTATACAAGAATTGAAATTGCCAAATGTGAAGTAAATACAAGGCAGAAATAGCCAAAAAAATTGTAGATACTCGAAATATTAGGAATTGTTAGATCAAACCCGAGACCGAAACCCGGATCAACCGGGTTTATCATCTGGAACCGACCGTAGGGTTTTTTAAATCGAGATTTTTGGAAAAATGGGAAATCCGAGTTTTTTATGTCGGTCTCAACCGGTTTTTCATAGTGCAAAAAGTCATCTTTTCGGTGCGAATTTATTGTAATAAGTTACTTTAGTTAATTTATAATAAGTCACTTTTAATATTATCACAAGCCTCATAGAACGTTCTTTATTAGGGGCAGCAAATTAACTAAAAACTTTACGAGAGAACGCCACCAGCGTATTTGGAAGGAAATTGAAGAATTGATTATTTTTAGAGTTTTTTCAAGAGCGATTAGTTCACAAGCGGTTTGACCGAACGAAGGAATATTTTCTAGGTGTGATAGCAGCATTTTTTTCGCGATCCACCCTTTACATATATTGTTCTCATCCTTTTAGGTAATATGACGTTTACCTTAGTTCAAAGTTGTTCTAGTTTTACTCTGGTCCAAAGTTGGTACTTTATTTTCTTACTTTTTATGTATTTTAGCTTTGTTTACTCTCTACAAGATATCAGAATTGCAAAATGGAATAATTAGTTCAGAAATTATAGCAGTTTTTCAAAATGGTTACCTCTTCTAAACTGATATTTTGGGTTGTTGAAGGACGATAAGTAATAATGGGGTTTCTCTATATATAATTAAATTTAAGAAATATATTCATAAAAAATCGCCAAATGATTTTTTTGGCAATAGACCAAAATGTTCCTTAAGCTAATTCAGACAGGAATGTTTGGAGTAAATTTCGAAAGATTTCAGTGTGCTGAATCTGACATCAGAGTTGTCCTATCCCCAATGGGTCAACATTTTGTTATACTGTTTCGAGAAAAACCAGGTCCGACCGGTTTTTTCATAAAAAGAAAACCGGGAAACCAGGTTTTTTAAATCACGATTTTCGAAAAACCCGGAAAGCCGACATTACATAAAACCCGGTTTTTTGATCACTCTAGGGATTGTCCTTGTTGGAGAAAATAATTTTTATTTCTGGTCCAATTTCGGTTCTGAGGTCTGTGGGCATTTATTTATGCAAACTGTAAATAGATATTTGCTGCAAATAACTTAAAAAGAGTCGAGCATTTCCTTCGCCTTTGACTCCGCCTCCAACTATTAGACACAGACACCGCCACAGACACCTTAGATCAGTATAAAGCCTATGGTTTGCTTTAACAACCCCGCTGTGACCCCACGTCTTGAATTCGGTTAATAATTTGAGCAAACAATATTAATTTTATTGGATTTGGTATCCGCAACCCTGTGTAAAAACAACAATGACACATAAATGGGGGAAACTGAAACCCTTTCAGGTGGAGCGAAACCATTGACACCAGTACACCACACGAAGGCAGACATAAACTTGGTGTTCAGTTATGACCAGTATAAATGACCTTTTACACCTACAACATTTAGCCAACGAAAAATATGGCTTAAACGCTTTCCTAGGCCTTTACATTTGTGCCTTAGTATGTGTATGTTCGGTGTTTGGTGTGAGTGCATTTATGTGTCTGTGTTTCCATTCAGAGTTCAAATGCGTTGAACTGTAAATTTTCATGCCAGTCTAACAACAACTAGACCAAGTTCTACCTCGTCCCTTGTGGTGGTTATTAATAATTTCGAAAATCAACAGCTCATCCCCACCTTCTCCTTCTAACCCCAATTCTTGGGCTCACGGGTTAATAAACAGTTACGAATGTGGCAATTTTAGCACCTGATCTCCCTCCATTGGTCACCCTCCCCCAGAACCGGGTGGGACAATTAACTGCACGCAATTGTGTGTACAATGACTATGAGTCTGGTACGCTTATTGTAGTCGTTTTCATTTAATTTCAATTGATAAAAAAGTTGGACAATCATTTGAACGAATTATGGTGGACGTGTATTCAACGCGCCTGATAGTGGCACTTCTAGGTATTGCCGGTTGTTGATAGTGTTTGTAATGTTCACATAAATTAACAAGGGAGTTAAGACCAACACGACAAAAATTTGCACCTTGGCTACCTTAGGCAATCACACGTTTGGATAAACTTTTTATACACTTCACTAGGGTACTATGTCTTTGTGCATTTGTTTGTAACTCCAAAAAGGATATATATACAAATATAAAAATCGACTTAGAATCACATTCTGAGTCGATTTAGCAATGTCCGACCATCTATTCTTGTAATCAAAGTATAGGTTGCAAATATTGTCCGATCATAACAAAAATTGCCACAAATAACTTTTTGGGACTAATGACGAACACTGTTTAATTTGAAGCAAATCGGTTCATATTTTGATGTAGCTCCAATACAAATGTCGTTCCCGATTTGACTTTTTTCGCTCTAGAGACCACATATTTTACCCAATTTTATTCAAATTTGACGCAGCACTTCATACTTCAACTGGAAACATATATTGTGAAAGTGGGTCAGATCGGTTTAGATTTAAATATTAGCCCCATAAACATGTCGCTCCCGATTTAACTTGTATTTTAACCGATGTTCTTCAAATTAAGAAAAACACAGTATATTTCAATAGCGAGGTTTTAATATAACCCTCATACCAATGCCCTTCCCGAATTTGATCTAATTTGGCAGAAAATGTAATATTTCAGCTGGAAACATATATTGTGAAAATCGGTCACATTGGCTTGTGGTTTGGTACCTATACAAAAGTCCTTAACGATTTCACTTTTTCTCCGAATTCAATTATCATGCCGTAGAAAGTGGACTTTAGCCTCTCCTTACATGTTTTCTTTTGCGATTTTCTAAAAATGACTTTTTCAGCTCAGATCTTTAATTTATTCGTTACAGCATTGTCGTAGGGTTTTTTATTTAAAGGCTTGTTCAAAGTTATGAAATTTTGTTGGCCAAAATTTTGATGATAATAAAAAAATCTTACGACGCACGATAACAATAACCTTACTGAATAAGGAAACAAATGTTTCTTTTTTTAAGATGATGCCCAACGGAGGAAGCCACCTACTACCAGCAAGGGTTTGCAAAGTAAAGTTGGCCACACTTGAAGCCCATATCTCAGCCATTTTAATAACTTTTCCATTTTTTAAAAATTGTCAAGTGTCTTCCATATGTGCCCGCTACTACGCACGCGGAAAAGCCAGTTACTTCTTATCAGTTTTATCCATGTCAGTTTTTGGATAGTATTTATTTAATTTTCTTTTGGTGGATATGTATAAATCTAAAATAGTAATTTGGAAATCTGATATTAGATAGCACTCGTTCTACCTCGTTTATTCCTTTTCGTCCCGCATTCTGCTTACAAGTAAAAAAATCAAAATAACCATTTATGTTCCCCGTTTACATAATTAAAGAGTTGTGTACAATTTGTATCCCTTTCTTTAGACCAGAAACACCTATTTTGAAAGCCAGCTATATAGGTCAATGTTTGAGTATGGCCCCCATACAAATGGGCCCCCAGTTCACACTATTATCATTCTAAAACCCACATTTTACATTGGATCTTGATAAAATTTTGCAGATGCTGTTATATTTCAATAAGTAATACCTACTATGAAAGTTTTCTATAAGGGTCGACTTTTTAATGTTGCGCCCTTACAAATGGGCCCCCATTACAACTCTAGGAACCACATTTTACATCGGAAGTTTATCAAATTTGGTAGATTATATTATATTTCATTTAAGAATACATACTATGAAAGTCAAATATATGATTCCATAATTTGGTATAACCCAAATCGGGCCCCATTCTACTCTATTACAGTTCGTGCATTGGAACTCGATACAATTTTGCAGATCATGTTATATTTCAACTATATTCTTTGAAAGTGATCTATATTAACCCTTTTTATACCCTTTGTGCATCTGTTTCTAACACCCAAAAGGAAACGAGATAGACCCATCGTTTATTATACCGATCGACGTAGAATCAATTTTTGAGTTGATTTAGCGATGTCCGTCCATCCGTCCGTCTGTCCATCTATTCTTGTAATCAAAGTCCACGTCGCAATTGTTGGTAGAACTAAATGAAACTTTGCACAACGAAGTTTTATGTGATAAGGACGAACGCTATTTAATTTGAAGCAAATAAATTCAGATTTAGATATAGCTCCCATATTGCTTCCGATTTTACTTTTTCCGCTCTAGAAACCACATATTTGAACAGATTTTCCTGCAATTTGGCAAGACGCAGTATATTTCGACTAGAAACAGCTCCGGTTCAGATTTATATTGAGCTCCCATACAAATGTCTCCTCCGATTTGACCCTTTCCGATTTAGAAACCACATACGTTAACAGATTTTCTTCAAATTTGGCAAAACAGCTTATATTTCAACTAGCAACAGCTCTGTTAAAAATAGGATAGATCGGTTCAGATTTATATATAGCTTCCATACAAATGTCTCCTCCGATTTGACTCTTGCCGCTCTAGAAACCACAAACTTTGACAGATTTTCTTCAAATTTGGTAAAACAGCATATATTTCAACTAAAAACAGCTCTGGTAAAAATATGATAGATCGGTTCAGATTTATATATAGCTCCCATACAAATGTCTCCTCCGAGTTGACTCTTTCCGCTCTAGAAACCACAAACTTTGACAGATTTTCTTCAAATTTGAACAGATTTTCTTCTAATTCTGCACATCAGCTAATGTTTCAAATAGAAATTACTATAGCGAAAGTGGGTCACATCGGTTCAGATTATATATAGCTCCCGATTTGATTCTTTTCGCTCTAGAAACCACATATTTAACACTCCATAAAATTTGGGAAAGCGTCTAATATTTCAAATAGAAAACCTTTGCTAAAGATGGGTCAGATCGGTTCAGATTTGTATATAGCTTGCATTCAAAGTTTGTGTTCAAATTTTCTTGCAAATACAGATAGAAGTATGGAATTTGTAGTATATTATCCTATTATAGCTGCATCGTATATCACACGGTTAAAATGTAATAACCTTTTTATATCCTACACCATACGGTATAATGACTAAGTTTAGGGTATCATATAGTCGGCCACGCCCGTCTTTAACCTTTCTTACTTGTTTTAATGTAGCGTCATTACAAATAGTCCCCATTTTTATTGTTACCCCTGTAGGATCCACATTTTGGATCGGAAGTTTCATATTTCATATTTATAAGAATACATACTATGAAAATATATGTCCATACTTTGGTATAACCCATATGGCCCCATTCTACTCTATTACAACTTTAGAAACTATATCTTACATCGGATCTAGGAATACCTGCCATGAATAAAAACTAGATAGGTCCATATTTTGGCACAGGCCCAAGTGTTGTTATAAGCCTCAATGTCAAATGTCGGACTACAAAGTTCCGAATGATACAATTTTTCAAAAAATATTTTATATACGTGTTCGCACGCTATGATAACGATATTAGTGTCAAATTAAAGAGTAAAATATCTTTTAAAAGCATCTATTTCAAGTTTACCTCTTAGTTTTTCTAGTTTATTCATATCTTACTTTTTAAGAGACAAAAATTTAAATGGTTGTTAATACTAAACCAATACTTATAGAAGCTTTACATTTAAAGTATTTTTAGCACATATTCTCTTCTATGATTTGACATATATGTATACCGGTGTTATAGGATACGAATAAGTATTAAAAAAATATGTGAAATAATTTGAAAATTTGAAGTCCTTTTAAGGGGTAACAGGATGAGTAAATGAAAAACTAAAAACGCCAATTAACTCTATTTCACCAATAGTTTCAGATGTATATCATTTGGTGCAAGTGTAATATGGACTGTCGGACAGTGTAATACGTGACATAGAATGTCAAACAGTTTATGAAAAGAAACCATAATGATACTAACTGGTATTAAAATCCCTTTCAATAAGTTCGGACACGCCTTTTTACTGTTTGAAATAAGTTGTAATGTTTCCTTCGTTATTTATTTTTGGTTATATATTTTTTATAGTGAGAACCACAAAAGATGATGAAAAGCCAAAAATATAAAGATTTGGTCAGTAGAGGTAAAAAAATTAATATCAATAGACACATAATTGTTTCTAAGAAAATGAATATTAAACAATTCATCTCAGACCTGTTATTTTGTATACCCTCCACCTATAGGATGGGGGTATATTTACTTTGTCATTCCGTTTGTAACACCTTGAAATATTCGTCGGAGACCCCATAAAGTATATACATTCTGTTTCGAGGTAAAATTCTAAGACGATCAAGCCATGTCCGTCTGTCTGCTGAAAGCACGCTAAATGCCGAACGAAATAAGCTAGGATGTTTAAATTTTCCGTCCATGCGTCTTATGGTTGCAGATCGCTTCGGATTGAAAGTGGCGAAATCGGAACACAGGGAAAACTTTTTCCCTGACAAGGACTGGAAATATCCCCTTAATATTTAGATTAAGTAATTTGTTTGAAAAATGCAGCTTTCTATGCACTTGATATTTGTTGTGCACATTCCTCTACCAATGTGAAAAGACCAAAAAGTACAAAAAAATCAGTGGGTGAAATGTGAAAAAATTAATAAAAATGGTACCAATGATACGACAACAGCTAGAAACATGAAATTCGGTGTGTACATCCCTATAATTACGTAGACACGTAAAATAGAGAAAATTTTTCGAAATTCGTACTTTTAAGGGATAAAACTGGAAAAGAGAGATAAAAATGGTATCAACCAAACTGCTGAAGTTGAAATCATGAAATTCGGTGTATGTATCCACCTGACAGTATAGACGCGAAACATAAAGGAACTTTTCGAAAATTGTACTTTTAATCAGAAAATGGGCCAAAAGGGGATAAAAAAGGTACCAACCAAGCGCCTGCAGCTATAATAGTGAAATTCGAAGTGTGCATTGCTCTGACTGTGCAGATGCGAAAAATAAATATATATTTCGATATTCGTACCTTTAGGATCAAAACGGGATGAAAGTGATATCAAGCAAAGGGCTGTAATTAGAATCATGAAATTCAGTGTTTACACTCGTCTGTCTTCGTAGACACGCAAAATTTGAGTATATTCCCTAATTAGTACTTTTACGGTCAAAATGAAACAAGTAAGGAAAGGCTAAAGTCGGGCGGGGCCGACTATATAATACCCTACACCACTCCCTGCGTATGTACCTCGCTTTGATTACTAAACCCAGGTATTTCATGGGAGCAATTTTATGAAGTTCATACAAATTATATAAATTATATTCATATAATTTATTTGCTATAAATTCATCTTCAGTCAAATTTAACGAGTATGGTAAATAATATGGTAATTGATCTAATTGTCCGACAGACAAATACAAATTATACAGTAGTATACCAAAGTCATTTCAAAGTATGGACATATGGACATCACCCAAACAATTCTCATTGCAATTCAATTCGGTAAAAAAGTGAAATCGGGAAGGATTTTTGCATCCTGTAAATGTATGTGTTTGACAAAAAATGTTAAATCGGAAAGGACATTTGTATGGGGGTATATTGAAACCTGGAACGATGTGACCCGCTTTCACCATGTCTGTTTATTGGTGAAATATAATATGTAAAATTTGGCCAAAATCGGTTAAACATTCGGGAGCAACATTTGTATGAGGTCTATATCTAAATCTGAACCTATCTTACCCACTTTCACCATAGATGTTTCTAGTTCGATTATAAGATGTTGTGCCAATTTTAAAGAAAAACGGGTACAATGTGTGGATTGTAGAGCGGAAAAAGTGCGACATTTGTATGGGGTCTATATCTAATCTGAACCGATCTTACCCAATTTTTGCACACGTGTTTCTAGTTGGATTATAAGATGTTCTGCAAAATTTAAAGAAAATCGGTTACAATATGTCGTTTCTAAAGCGGAAAAAGTGAAATCGGGAGCGACATTTGTATGGGGGCTATATTTAAATCTGAACCGATCTTACCCAATTTTTGCATACGTGTTTCTAGCTGGATTATAAAATGTTTTGCAAAATTTAAAGAAAATCGGGTACAATATGTCTTTTCTAGAGCGGAAAATGTCAAATCGGGAGCGACATTTGTATGGGGGCTATATCTAAATCTGAACCGATCTTACCCTATTTTTGCATACGTGTTTCTAGTTGGATTATAAGATGTTCTGCTAAATTTAAAGAAAATCGGATACAATATGTGGTTTCTAGAGCGGAAAAAGTGAAATAGGGAGCGACATTTGTATGGGTGCTATATCTAAGTCTGAACCGATCTTACCCAATTTCAGCATAGGTGTATCTACTTGGATTATAAGATGTTGTACCAAATGTAAAGAAAATCGGGTACAATATGTCGTTTCTAGAGCGGAAAATGTCAAATCGGGAGCGACATATGTATGGGTGCTATATCTAAGTCTGAACCGATCTTACCCAATTTTGCACACGTATTTCTAGTTCGATTATAAGATGTTCTGCAAAATTTAAAGAAAGTCGGGTACAATATGTCGTTTCTAGGGCGGAAAATGTCAAATCGGGAGCGACATTTGTATGGGGGCTATATCTAAATCTGAACCGATTTCCTCCAAATTCAATACCGATGGTCCTTGGCCAGAAAAAATAAATTCTGCCAAGTTTCATGACAATCGGACTACAATTGCGACCTGTAGAGTGCGAACAAGCTTAGATGGACAGCAAACGGACAGACGGACAGACAGACATCGTTAAATCGACTCAGTTGGTGATTCTAAGCCGATCGGTATACTTAAAGGTGGGTCTAGCTCGCTTATTTCTTGGTGTTACAAACATTTGGCGCAAAACTAACCTGGAATTATGAAATTAGATGAGCACATTCCAATGTGGACCCGAAATATAACGAATCTTTTAAATTTGTACTTTTCAGTCACTTTGTCTGTAACTTAAACAAGAAATTGCAAATGGGGAGAAATGTTTCTCCCTAATGACGCCTGACAATACACCTAATATTAAAGGGCACATATTTGAAGATTGCTGCCTTATGTTCCATTTTTTATTGCAATTGCAGCATTACATTTATATATGTTAAAGGATTATTATTATTATTATTATTATAATGAATCAATGCAATTTATTTATAACATTACGCATAAATAAGTATGCCTTATAGTTTGTAATAGTAAACAAATATAGTAATGTGCATAAAAATATCACAATTTTCCTAATATGGTTCCGCACTTCTATATAAAGCCGACAGCCACTAATCTACCGGTAATACTGTGGAAGGCACTACGTCGTGGAGGGTATATAAGATTTGGCCCGGCCGAACTTAATACCTTTTTACTTGTTGTATTTTAGGTGTTCAATGTTTCCATTACACTTGCAATAGGGTATAAACGACTTTCGACCTAATGTACTGTCCTCGCGTAAAGTACTATCCCTGGCATTTACATGCCGTCCACTCTAGAATTGCAGAAAAAATTTTGATTTTATGAATATCTATTCCACACCTATTGTTTTCAATTAAAACACCAAAGGGTTGTCTAATTATCGTTGTGATAAAATCGCGAATGGAACAAAGCACTCGCAGGTCAGACAACAACAATTGATGGCTTCTGTTTTTCCTCGCACTCTCACACACACTCTTGTGTTGAGCTTCAGTAAACTGATATCAATTATTAAACATTTTATTTAAGTTCCATTATTATTTCCTGGCATTCGTGTGACAAGCACGGGTAATTGTGAAAAGTATTAATTTTGACATTAGGGCTAATTGAAATATCAAATGTTTTCATGGCATACATCAAAGCCTAAGGACTTTTGTGTCAGCTTATTATTATACCCTTGGTAGATAGATGAATTTAGCGAGAGAAAAATTAAAAATTTCCATACATACGTGGAATTGAAAGAGATGCCTCTTTGAGTTTATTTGGCAGAAAATTGAATGAAATTTTCTGGAACTGGGATAGAACAAATACAATACACAAGACAAACGTATATGTATTTTTGTACATTTGGATGAGTAACCGTACAACTTGTGTCTCCTGTCCCCTTAATATGTAGCCCTTTAATGCGAGTTTATTGAATAAAATAAATAAATTATTTATATATGTGTCAGTTCGAATGGTCTAAGTCAAAAATCCAAAAAATGAGATATGCCAATTTTTCTCTTTGCTTTGATCAGATCTCTAATTTAAGAACTTTTATTTTTGATATTTATAAAAAATGTAATCTTACAATGACATTTCTCATTTTATGCACACCAAAATTGTCTTTAGTGTTTGAAAGTGGTCTAAGTCACACTATATCCACTGCATGGATGTGTGGTGATGTAAACGAGCATGCGATTCAGACAATTTGAATAACATATAAAATGAATTTATTTGAAAAGTAAATAATGATTTCAATATAAAGTTTCTAGACGAACAACCAGTAAATATTTACATATATTTTTACTTTTTTTTTTAATAAAATATTTTATGTTTTCTTTCATTTTTGGTAAGGAAATATTACTTTTGTGACAAAAAATAAAAATTTTGTTTGTTAAATTTTTTAAATTTTTAGATGAATGTTCTAATACAGTACATCCTCTGAAAGTAGGTTTTTATAAAAGTTCGATATAGTAGTTGAATATTGTAAGAAAAATGTTGTGCTTCGGTGGAAAAATATTTTTTAATTGACTCAAACATAAACCATTAGATATCTCAGAATATCTGGGATAAAATGTGACTTAGACCACTATTACTCTAACTGACACATATATAAACCAGTAAGGAAAGGCTAAAGTCGGGCGGGGCCGACTATATGATACACTCCACTTTCTATCAGAATACAATTCAATTCGGAAAAAAGTGAAAACGGGAAGAATTTTTGAATGTTTCCTAATCATAGGCTAATATGTCCTGCTTCAATTTGTCAAATCGAGAAAAATATTTGTATCAGGGCTATATCCAAACATGGAAAGAAGTGACCCATTTCACAATAGGTTCTTCCAGTTCTCAATTTGAAGTAATTCGGTGAAAATACGTGTTTTCGGCGGCGGAAAAATCAAGCCGGAAGCGAAATTCGTATGGGGGCTATATCTAAATCTGAACCGATCTGGCTCATTTTCACCGTGGTTGTTTCTAGTTGAAATATAAGATGTTTTGCAATTTTAAAGAACATCTGTTAAAATATGTGGTTTCTACAGCAGAAAAAGTCAAATCGGGAGTGAAATTCGTATGGGGCTATATCTAAATCTGAACCGATTTTCTTCAAATTAAATAGCGTTCGTCCTTATCCCGAAAAACTTTGTTGTGCAAAGTTTCATTTGGGTCTGGCTACAATTGCGACCTGTACTTTGATTACAAGAATAGTTGGACAGACGGACGGAAGGACATTGTTAAATCGATTCAAAAAGTGATTCTAAGTCGATCGGTATAATTAACAATGGGTCTATCTTGCTTCCTTTTGGGTGTTACAAACAAATGCACAAAAACATAATACTCTCGTGGAGTGTATAAAGAGTAGCGTTACTGACTGACTGACATATCATTGATCAGCGCCCGTACACGGTCATTGAATTTGCAGGTTTGTTCCCAAACATGAAGTAGACGCGGACTAAGAAAGGGTTTTTCGAAATACGTACCTCTAGGGGGTAAAATGTGACAAAAGAGATAAACAACGAACCTTTGACTGACTAAACGGCTGTAGCTAGAAACATGACATTCGGTGTGTTCCTAGCAATGACCATGCAGACAAGCTACAAATAGGGATTTTTCGAAATCTGTACTTTTAAGGGAGGAAAGGCAAAAAAGGGATAAAAATGGTACCTATTTAAGTATTGCAGCTATATTCGTGAAAATCGTTATTTATAATTTTTTGGCAAGTAGACTTGCAACATAAATGGATTGTTGGAAATTTGTTCTTTTAAAGGGCGAGCTGCAAAACAGGGATAAAAATGGTACCATCACACAATTATTATTACTTATAAATCGTGAAATTTGATATGTAAATTCCTCTGACCATGTAGAGCGCATTAAAATTGTAATGGTAATAGAAGACAAAAAGGGATAAAAATGGTACCCATTTTAAGTATTGCAGCTATAGTCATGACATTTGGTGTATAAATTTCTCTGACAACGTAGAAAAATTGATTTTCCGAAATTTGCACTTTTTAGGGGATAGGGGGGACAAAAAGATTCCTCTGACCTTGTAAAAGTGCAGCAAAATTGAATTTTTCGAAATTTGCAATTTTAAGGGGTGCGCGGGTCAAAAAGGGATAAAAATGGTACTAGTATAAGTATTACAGCTATAGTCATGAAATTGTGTGTGTAAATTTCTCTGAAAGCAATCTAAATTGATTTTTCGAAATTTGTACTTATAAGGGACAAAATATGATACAAATGGTACCAACTAAAGCATTGTAGCTAGAATCGTGAAATTCGGCTCATACATTTGTCCACGTAGACGCCCCACATAAATGGGTTTTTGTACTTTTAAGGAGTGAGCGCTACAAAAAGGGATAAAAATGGTACCAACTAAATTTTTTTATTTTATTTATTATGAATTACAATACAAAGTAAATTTATATTCTAATTTTGGGTGCAGGGATTGAGCCAGGGTGACGAAGACCATTGTAGCTAGCGACAGACCAGAGTCTCTGGTGAGAATCGAACCCACAACTCCCACGCAGATAGCCGAGCACACTACCATCCCGACTACCGAGGCGCTCACCAACTAAATTATTACAGCTAGAATCGTGAAATTTGCTATGTAAATTCCCCTCATGGCATAGAAAGGCACTATAAATACGTATTTGCACTTTTAAGTGGTGAGCGGGACAACAAGGGATAAAAATGGTACCAATTTAAGTTTTGCAGCTATTGTCATGAAATTTTGTGTGTAAATTTCTCTGACAACGTAAAAGCGCTTGTACTTATAAGGGGTGACAGAGACAAAAAGGTATAAAATTGGTAGCAACTAACGTATTGAAGAAAGTATCGTTAAATTTGGGTTTTTAAATCACCTGACCACGTAGAAGTACAGTAAAATTGGATTTTTCGAAATTTGTACTTTTAAGGGGAGTGCGGGACAAAAATGGATAAAAAGGATATTTCAAAACTTGTACTTATAAAGATGAATAAACGTGGCACCAAATAAAGTACATGCGAAGAAGCAAGTGAATTTTCTAAATGCGTACTTCTTGGGAAAGAGGTGCAAAAACTTTATAAGGCTGCATCTAAAAACATAAGATATAACCAAAGATCACAGGAGGATATAACCACAGAAATTGTTAGGAAAACTGTTTAGGAAATGATACATACGAAGGAAGTTCTGCTAAATTGGTGCAATTCGACAAGCCCATTCCTTTGAATGTGTATGATTGATATTTAATAGGAGGTCTACAAAAAACTATTTTCGATTTATCTCTATCATGCAAAAGAAAATGCCATAAATACTATGCAAAAACAGAAATGGATAAAATTGATAACAAATATCTGGCGTTTCCGTGTGTGAAGTAGCGGGCACTGTCAGTGTATTACAATAGAGTTTTTATACCCTCCACTTTGTCATTCCGTTTGTAACACATTGAAATATTTATTGGAGACTGCATAAAGTATATATATTCTGGGTCGAGATAAAATTCTAAGTCATGTCCGTCCGTCTGTCTGTTGACAGCATGCTAGCCGCTGAACGAAATGAGCTAGAAGGTTGAGGGATTGAAAGTGGGTGAAATTGTCCCAGAGGGAAATTTTTTTCCCCAACAAGGACTGAAAATTCCCCCTTAATATTTAGACTAATTAAGCATTTTTTTTAATTTCTGCTTTATTTGCGCTTGAAAATTGTTGTAGTATAAAATTGCCAAAAAGAAAATAAAAGCTTAAGCGGGCGAAATGAGATAAAAAGGCATACAAATGGTACCAATGATACGACAGCGACTAGAAACATGAAATTTGGAATGTACATCCCTCTAATTGTGTAGATACGTAAAATAGAGATACGTAAATTAAGGGATACAATAGGAAACGAGTGATAAAAATAGTACCAAACAAACTGCTGAAGTAGAAAACATGAAATTCGGTGTATACATTCATCTGTCTGTGAAGATGCGAAACAAAAAGGATTTTTCTAAATTTAAACAAAAAGGATTTTTCTAAATTTAAACAAGCAAAATGCTGCAGCTATATCGGTGTGTACATTTTTTTTGACTAAAGAGATATTCTCTTCTTCAGGATCAAAATGGGATTAAATTTGGCACCAAGCAAAGCTAGAATTATGATATTCAGTATTTGCAGTCGTCTGACTGCGTAGACGCGGAAAATATGAAAATAAAAAAAATGAAAATAGGAGTGAAACTGGTACCAAGCAAACGGCTGTATCTAAAATCATGAAGTTAGGTGTATATATTATATTTTGAAACATATTGGATCTTCAATATCTAAGTGGTACAGACTTTTAGGCTGTACCTGGAATTGGTTTGGGGTCCGGGAATTCCCGATTCGTTTTTCCCGGGAATTCCCGAAAAAATTTGGACGGGAATTTGGAAATTTTTAAATTTCCCGGGAATACGGGAAATATTAAAAAAATATTTTTTTGTTTATTTTGAGCACTAATTTAGTTTTACTATATAAATGTAAAATTTTAGATATATTTTAAATTCATATATTTACATTAGTGACAATAATAATTGCTGACATAGTGCCAATTCGTACCGATAGTGATATAAGCAATTGTGTCAATAAGAACCGGTTGATGAGCAACTTGTAGTGGCACAGAACTTGTTCTACTTCTAGTTCTAGCATTGATTATTTTCTCTCAACAGATTATTTTACGCAAAACTAGAACAGATACCTGTTCTTTGAAACCAGTTGTGGAATCTGCTGTTTCATGGGTGAATTTTATATGGGATTTTTTATAACTATATATATAACTATATTTTAAACTATTGTTGATTCAGATTGGATTCGACTGATATGAAAAATACGCGTACAGTCGATGTTATTATACATACGTTACCTGAAACAAGAGTTTGGGTTCCAATCAATTGCTGGCACGGAGTATCCAAGTCCACGGTTAACGTGGAAATACCCCTTTTTGAAAGGTTTTCTGCTAGTGACGAAAACATGATTTTTAGAGGTTATGTAAAATCGATATCACTACGAGAAGGTAAGGCCGAAATATTTTGTGGGTAAATCAATCCAAGCTTTAATTTTAGGTGCGGATAGGTGATATATTTGGGGAATATTGTGGTTTTATTTAGATGAATTAAAAAGGTCAAATGGGCACACATTGATTTTTCACGAAGATTATATATATATTATACAGAAATTTATCAAAATGCAAACATCAATATGTAAACAGTAAAGTATTCTGACGAACAAGTTCTATAACAGGTTTCACTTTATCGGATCTTTGGAACCATTAGTAGAACGGGTAGTCGTTACCATGGAACCCGTTCTAGAACACATAATGTTTGGAACAGGTTTCAAAATATTCTCCTGGGCTCGTGCTATCTGCTGGAAACTTTCAAGACAAATATAATACCCTACAGTATATTTAAATTACCCTTTGTAAGAACTAATGAATGCACTATTTCAATGTTTTTATTTTTTATGTATTTATTTAATTAAAAATAAAATTTTTAATGTTTCTATTGTATTTACAGTTTAGAATATTTTCCCCCTGTTTCTGTAAAATATTTACCTCTCCAGACGAATGAAATTTCTAAATTGAAGACGTCTTAACATTCTCAGCATTCGGGTTCTTTGTTTCTTTAAACATTTTTTAATTTTGAATCCAGTGTACGTGTCAGTTCACTTGAGCTTGTGATTTCAATGTCCAATATTACGACTCCTTCAATTCTGACTATTTGTCTAGACTAAATATTTGTAAAATGAAAAACAATTTCTAAAATATTTTGCCAAAAACATTAGTTTTTAATTTGTAATATGTCAGTATTTTAACCCATTAACATTCATTCGTCAATTTAATTATTTTCGTAATAGCAATTACAATAATTAAAAAAATAGTTTGTTTTACATTATTATTATTTTGTTTTGTTCTTCTCGATCACTTGTGCCATAAAGTTTAATAATCCAGAAGTGCATTCCTATTGAAAATTATCAAAAAAGTACGAAAACCTTGCAAGAGTGTACACGGATGTATACGGTGGGCGTTAATGGATTAATAAATCACACCTGTTACTGAATGTTGATATATTGGACATACCTAAAATAAACTACTTTTTCCCGGGAATGAAAATTTTCATTCCGTTTTCCCGGGAAATGAAAAAAGGCCAGGAAACCCCAAACCCTAACCTGGAATCAATACATTTCTTGAGGGTTTTTGTTTCTGCCTAACAAGCAGTATAATTATATATAGTAGAGGACTGTTTGAATTAAAATAATGAAGCATCTATGTAATGTCAACAACCTCTATCTGTCGGTAATATTGTGGTGGAGGATATATAAGATTCGGCCCGCCCGAACTTAACGCCTTTTTACTTGTTAATTTTGCCAAATCTATCACTACACATTTCTATAGGATTACTGTGTGCCACTTTCATCGGTATCTTCTGAAGAAGTTCAATGTGTAATCTCATTAAAAATAACCCAAAGAAGTTGATACTACAAAATATGTCAACGGGTATTTCAGCTCTTTAAAAACCCTCCAATTTTTGCCAAAACAGCAAAAGAAGAAAATGCCAAATTGCAAACTTATCTTGATTGGACATTAAACTTTAACACGGCCCCAAACCAAACCAAGAAACGGCAACAACATAAGATGATTAAAAATTACAATTTCTTCGGGAGCATCTTCTTCAATTTCCCGAACATTTTCCCATTAAAACTTCAATCTGTTTGAACGAAATGATAACATATCAAATGCATTTATTGTCAGCAACGACCGAGAAGGTAAAGCAGGTAAGCACCAAAGTAGACCAGAAGGAGAAGAGGACCAGCCAGGAGTGGATGACAGCACCTGAGTGTTCTCGTTGCACACATAAACAGAGGTCAACACATTTATTGCATGTCACAGATGCTCGCAGATACATGCTGACAACTCTGAAAAAGGAGGGGAGGGGGGGATAAAAACCTCCAAATGTGAAGATGAAAACGTAAACGAACAACACAAAATCAAGTTGGCCAAAGCAAAACCATTTCACACTCGATAAAATTTTCAATGGCATCCTTCGCATGCTGTACACCATCACTAGCACCAGCACGGCACCGGAAGCAAGGAAGGGCAGCACGACACAAAAACAAGCTGACACACAAGGTGCACCGGTGGAACAGTTTTGGGGGGATGGCTCCAGCACGAAATTGTATTAAAACAAAAACGAAATAGCTGCAGGCGAAATGCATAATAAATGTTTAGTTGGTTTTTTTCGCCCATCCTGGCCAGTAGTGCCAAGCACACAAACTGTGTTTGTTGTTATCCTCGCTCGTAAGTATTACTTCGAAATGGCTGAGTGTTTGTATGTGTGTCACCCAATGTGTTTGTTGTGCAAGTCTTAGTTGGTAAGTAGAACATGTAGCAAGACTGACTACCTTTAGTTTTGCCTGTAGTAGTCGCAAAAACTAATGTCACATTGATAATAACGTTCAATGTTGAGTTGTTGGAGTAGATCCAATGTGGGGGTAACTAAGTGCTCTCCGAATGCCAAGCGTTGCATCACTGATGATGCTGCCTGGTGACATCCTCTGAATGGTGTAGCATTGAATCGATAGTTTTTTTAAACATAACATTAAAAGTAGCATTACAAAAATGCAATTTAAATGAATTCGATTTAAAACAATTCATGTAGCTTGGATGTTAAAGGATTTAATGGTATGTCCGATAAGGATGGTTTCTCATGTTCTGCTTAATTTCGACGTGTTCTAAATCCAAATTTATTTAATCGTATTCATGTTTGTAGATTTGGCCTTATGGCTCGAAAGGTTGTTGTTAGTACGATCTATGTGAGTTTCGAATTTTAAGAACATGATAGTCGTGTTTGTATACATACAGCATTTTGTTAATATATTTTACCTTTAGGTACAACATTATACCTTGTAGTCTTGTTATGCACCAATGTATTTATATCTAGTTTTGAGATAATTATTTTTATAGTAAAAGTTCAAACACTTGTTATGCTTCCTTGTCCACCAAAGTAGACATGAAAAAAGAACAAGTAATGAAAGCCCAAAGTCGGGCGGGCCGAATATTTGATGCCCTCCACTTTCTATCCCACTATAGAATGATCGAAATGATTTTTGTATGGTTCCTCTACCATGGACCGATATAACCCACTTTTACGATAGATACTTGAAACAGTGTTGTGCCAAATTAGATTAAAATCGAGATGGACATTTGTGTGTTTGCTATCAATGTTTATAGGTGAAATATAATTTGGTTGATAAATTGGTTTCTATAGCGAAAACTCAAACCGGGAGCGACATTTGTGTGGCAGCTGTACATGAAATCGTCCTGGCCCTTTCGTACCGTAGATATTTCTAGTTGAAATATAAGGTGTTGTACCAAATTTGAAAAAAAAATCGGTTAAAGTATGTGGTTCCTAAAGCGTAAAACGTTTCTAAACTCAGGAGCGAAATTTGTATCACAGCTGTATATAAATCTGAATCGATTAGGCCCACTTTCAGCATAGATGTTTTTAGTTGAAATACAAGTCGTTTAACCAAATTTGAAGAAAATCGGTTGAAGTATTTGGTTTCTAAAGCGTAAAAATTTAAATCAGTAGCGCAATTTGTATCGGAGCTATATATAAATCTGAACCGATCTGGCCCATTTTCACTGTAGAAATTTTTTAGTTGAAATATAAGGTGAAAATCTGTTAAAATAAGTGCTTTCGGAGCTATATATAGTGTCCGCAAAGTAACTTTTTTTTGAAAATACTTAAAAAAAAATACTGAATATTATCTCAAATTTCTTTTTTTATTTGAAAGTACAATCCTTCCGGTTAATAATGGAAAATAATTTCATTCAAATGGCTGCTGAGGGCACTCCACTAATAATAGTCCAACGGTTGAATAGTTGAAAAAAACGTTAGATGGCGGACCCTTTATAAAATTGAACTGATCTGATCCACTTTCGCCATAGATGTTTCTAGTTGAAATATGATTTGCTGCGCCGAATTGAAAGAAAAATCAATTCTAATATGTGGTTTGTAGAGCGGATAGAGTCAAAAAGTAGGACACATTTGTATGGGAGCTATATATAAATCTGAACAGATCTGGTCCATTTTGCCCAGAGCGGATTCTGGTTGAAATATATGGTGCTTTGCCGACTTGGAAGAAAATCTCTCAACATATGTCTATTTTAGAGAGAAAATAATCGAATCGATGCCGAAATTTGTATGGGAGATATATATATATTAGGCTGGGTCGCGGTCCATACAAATGGAAAAACAATTTCCAGTCACCCCATGAAAATAAAGTTTGAATTCTTTAATGATGATTTCCAAAATATTTCGTGCCTAGATCAAGCAGTCTGTGAGCTACACGCTCCTGAAAACACCTCTAAAAATCATGATTTTCCCGCGTATTTTTTCTTTCAAATTTTTTTCTGAAATAATAGACCATTGAAAATATAAATTTTGATTCTTGTCTTAGAGTAACATATTGTTCGAATTATTGGGCGTCTATAGTATTTTTTTTGTGTTTTTCAATAGTGATAGCTTAAAACTTTTTCGTATTTGGTAGTACTATCTTATAAAAAATAAATAGCTGCAGTCAATAACTTTTGAATGATACCTAAATGATGAACATCAGCAAAAAATTGACGCCGCAGCGTTCATTTTTGTAAAAAGAGTTTGAAAATTTTCGCTCTGAAAATCCATCTCACATTTATTTCACAAAATTGGAGTCAGTGGCGTAATTTTTCATCCGAAATTCATCACTTAGGCATCATTCGAAAAGTTTTGATTCCTTCATTACATTATTTTATTTTTCATTACAACTCTTACAAAATGTTTCCAAGAAATATGAGTTTTAAGCTGTCACCTTGAAAAAACACAAAAAATTGATATAAACGTCCAATAATACGACCAATGAGTTATTCTAAGACAAGAATACAAATTTGCATTTAAAGCGCGACCTGAAACCCTATAAAGTTGAAGGCACGCTAGCATCTAAACGAAAGAAGCTAGGACGTTCAAATTTTCCATAAATGCGCCTTATAGTGGTAGATCGGTTGGGATTGAAACTGGACGAAATCACTTACAAGAACTAAAAATGCCCCCTTATAAGGGGTTAATATATTTTAGAGTTTTTAAGCATTTTTTTTTCAATATGTCAGCTTGTACTTTCTTGATATTTGGTATACCCATTCCCCTTATAGCAAAAACGTGCACAATAAATTGATTTTTATTTGTTGGTGGTGAAATGTGGCAAAAAGGGATAAAAATGTTACCTATTAAACGACAACAACTAGAAACGCGAAATTCTGTGTGTACATTCTTCTAACTGAGTAGAAACATAATATAAAAATGTTTTTTCCAAATTCGTACTTTTGAGGGGTAAAATGGAAAAAGAGGTCAAAAATAGTACCAACCAAATGGCCGCAGCTAAAATCGTGGAATTCGTTGTATTCTTTCCTCTGACTGCATAGACACGCAAATTAAAAGATTTTTTCAAATTCGTACTTTTTACTTTTACGCAAAAATTGGTTAGGTTATTTTGTATATACAATGTACGTAAGGTAATGGATTTTTAAAATTTGTACTTTTGGAATTAAAACAAGTAAGGAAAGGCTAAAGTCGGGCGGGGCCGACTACATGATACACTCCACTTTTTATCGGAATACAATTCAATTCAGTAAAAAAGTGAAAACGGGGAAATTTTTTGTATGTTTCCTAATCACAGGCTAATCACTAATATTTATAGCCCCAATACAAATATCCAAACCTGGAATGAAGTGACTAACTTTCACAATAAGTTATTCTAGTTGAAGTATAACGTGTTATGCTCAATTTTAAAAAATTCTCTGAAAATACGTGGATTCCGGGGGAACGAAATTTCTATGAGAGCTATATGTAAATCTGAACCGATCTAACACATTTTTACCACAAGTGTTTCCAGTTGAAATATAAGGTGTTTTGCGAATTTAGAGAAAAATCTGTTAAAATATATGGATTATAAAACGGAAAAATTCAAATTGGGAACGAAATTTTGATGGGAGCTATATATAAATCTCAACCGATCTAATAGATTTTTACCACAGGTGTTTCTAATTGAACGATAAGATGTTTTGCCAATTTTGAAAAAAATCTGTTGAAATATGTGGTATCTAGAGTGAAAAGGATCAAATCGGGAGTGAAATTCGTATGGGGGCTATATCTAAATCTGAACCGATTTTCTTCAAATTAAATAGCGTTCGTCCTTGTCCCGAAAAACTTCGTTGTGCAAAGTTTCGCTTGGATGTGGCTACAATTGCGACCTGTATCGTGATTACAACAATAGACGGACAGACGGACATTGATAAATCGACTCAGAAAGTGATTCTAAGCCGATCGGTATAATTAACAATGGGTCTATCTCCCTTCCTTTTGGGTGCTACAAACAAATGCACAAAGACATAATACTCTCGTGGAGTGTATAATAAAATGGTAATACAACCAACTGAAATACCAACTATCTACCAATATTTATGGTATTTAAGCTTTTTGAAAATATAAATATAAGAATATATATTTTTTGAATTGACGTGAAGTATTATTTGGTCTGAAATAATAAAAATATTATATTTATTTATGAACTGGGATATTGTCCTGGCTCAAGACCATTTTGCATCTATATTTAATAGAATGCAAATTTATTTACAAATGGCATGGTGACATTTATTACTTGGCTGCAGACTACCACTATCATGATTTGCACCCTGTCTAAAGGTTTCATTCAGGTGGCTTCGCAGCGACTTTGCAACATCAAACCCGGCCTCTATAAGGATATGATTTTCACAAACGAACGAGAATCACAACTCACTTGCCGAATTTGCGTTTAAAAAATCGCACCAAGTAATAAAGTACACATGCCACCTTACAAGCATCTCATTGAGTTGCATATGTAAGTATGTGTATATGCAGGTATAGTTACCCAGCAATACTTCTGCCGTGCCAACGCTCATTTGTTTTAGTTTTTTCGTTTGTATTTTTTTTGGTCCGTAATCAATATTTGATTTGAACTGGGATATTGTCCTGGCTCAAGACCATTTTGCATCTATATTTAATAGAATGCAAATTTATTTACAAATGGCATGGTGACATTTATTACTTGGCTGCAGACTACCACTATCATGATTTCCACCCTGTCTAAAGGTTTCATTCAGGTGGCTTCGCAGCGACTTTTCAACATCAAACCCGGCCTCTATAAGGAGATGATTTTCACAAACGAACGAGAATCACAACTCACTTGCCGAATTTGCGTTTAAAAAATCGCACCAAGTAATAAAGTAAGCATCTCATTGAGTTGCATATGTAAGTATGTGTATATGCAGGTATAGTTACCCAGCAATACTTCTGCCGTGCCAACACTCATTTGTTTTAGTTTTTTCGTTTGTATTTTCTTTTGGTCTGTAATCTATATTTGATTTGAACTGGGATATTGTCCTGGCTCAAGACCATTTTGCATCTATATTTAATAGAATGCAAATTTATTTAAAATTTATATTTTATAAAATTATATTTTTGAATATTTATATTTGTTATGGTTTGGCTATATTAAAAAATATATATTTGCCTATAATATTACTGCACTTCTACGAAAATCGACATCCTCTCTGGTATGCAATCCATGGTTCGGCCCGGCCGAACTTAACGCCGTTTTTACTTGTTTTCTTTAATTTTTTATTCAAATTTTGCACCTTTAATATTTGTGCTCCCCTATAAAAAATAGAAGAATTGGAGAAAATATATTTTGATTAATATATAAAATATACTTTGATTAAACATATAAACTTATATACCTTTCACAATGGATTCCATTACACAGCGAAGTGCAGTAACATTTCAGGAAAATGCTACATTTTTTAAATATAGCCAAACCAAAACAAATAAAAATATTTAACAAATCTGAATAAATATAAATAATAAATATAAAATTTTAATTATTTTAAACTATGCTTATAAGAAAAGCTACCAACTTTTTTAATGATATATATATCGAAATAATACTTCAAGTCAGTTCAGAAAGAGCATAAATAACCTAAATATTGGTGGATTGGGGGTTGGTTGTGTATCTATCATATTTTAATTCCAAAACTACAAATTTTGAAAATACAAGATAACCTAATTTCAAGATTCTAGTCATTTGTTCGCTACCACTTTTATCACTTATCCCATTTGCGCCGTAAAAGTAAAAAAAATATAGTAGGAATTAGGAAAAATCCTTTATAAAAGTAAAACTATACAAATTAGAGCATAGAAAAATAAGCTGGGAGAAAATCATCGCTAAATTCACATTTTTAAGTGTGTCGTCCTAAAGCTGCACCCTGCTACTGCATCATATTTTTTTCAAATGTAACTCAGCTTTGATTATTGTAAAAAACAAGTATTCGATATTTTGCTAAAATTTGGATAATTTAAGGAGTTTACTCCAACTACGTGGCTTCGCTGTGGAAAAATTAATTTGTGTACCATAGCGACCGTATTTAGTCGCATATCTTAGTAACCTGCTTGATGAACTACAACACTCCCCGCCCACACTCCAAAACACCACTCAATGAAAAACAAAACACATTTCATAATTAAAAAGTAAATAATCCTCTAATAAAAGCCACAATAACAAAAAAAGTAAACACAAAACATTCGCCCACCCCCTCCCCATCAAATGCTAATACGCATACACTCACGCTAAAGTGAAAGGATGCGTGAAGTGAAAGCAGCAGGATTTAATTGAATTAATTTCCAACGAAAAGTGAACTGGAGCGGTGGTGCTTGGCACCGAACCAACCAACAGTGAGTGAGCGTTGTCGTGCATTATTATGACCGAAATATGGAATGAATATCTTATCACAGAAAATTAGCGATGTGTAGAGCACAATGAAAATACATAATTAGAAATAAATGAATGTACATGGTCGGGGCAAGGATATTCGGCGGCAGGAGTTGTGCCACCGGAAAGAAAAACACAAACTGGAGACGGTTGATGAAATATAATCGCCAAACAATGGAAACTATGAAATTCAAATACAAGCATCAACAATGCATAAAGCTTATAAAGCTACAGACAACAAAAGACAGCCAGCCAGCCAGTCAGTCAGTCAGGCAGACGGAAGGATGGATGGATATTTTGTGAAAGAGATGATGAGGTTGTCGACAACAATGCTGGAAATTTGTGGCTGCCAAGGTAATCCGGCAGCAACCTGTTTTAATTAACATTGGAATTCGGCATTGTTGTACTCGTCGTATTATTCGCAAAAGGAGTGGAAATGATGGAAAATTAATAAATGGAAAATTTACTTTCCTCCCGAGTTCTTTGTGTCAGCAGCAACTCCTTTTCTCCTCACTCCTGAATACGAGTACAGCCACATGTAGAGCATACAATTAAGGATTTCCGCTCCCTCTCCTCTTCAAAAGAGGATTCATTCGAAACCGGAATATGGAAAACAAAAGATTCCCGTAGCCTGTGTATTGACGTAAAATACCGACAACTTGAGACTTGTTTTAATAACCGAGTTTCGTCTGGATAGCTATAGGTCCCATAACCCCTTTGTGAGGGTGCCCAGCCTGAATGACGTTAGTAACCTGAAAACAAAAATCAGCTACAGTGGTTACGGAAAGAAGTTTAATTAACTTAAATTTAATTTTATTTAATTATCGAATATATTTTTTATACGCTCCACCAGGGTATTATGTCAATGTGCATTTGTTTGTGACAGCCAAAGTAAACAAGTTAGACCCTTCGTTTATTATACAGATCGGCTTAGAATCACTTTCTAAGACGATTTGGCAATGTCCGTCTGTCCACCTATTGTTGTAATCAAAGTCGAAATCATTGTCCGATCTTAACAAAAATTAACACCAGTATGTTTTTTGGATCAAGGATGAATGATATTTAATTTGAAGCAAATCGGTTCAGATTTAGATATAGCCCCCATACAAATATTGCTCCAAATTTGATTTTTTCCACTCTACCACAGAATCTTATAATCCAACTACAAACACCTATGGCGAAAGTGAGTAAGATCGGGTCAGATTTAGATATAGCCCCATACAAATGTCGCTCAGATTTGACTTTTTCCGCTGCAGAAAGTAGATGGTATATATAGTCGGCCGTCCGACTTAATATATAGGTTCTGGAACGGTAATAGTGTAAAATGGGGGGCCATTTGTACGGGGATTGTGTCAAAATATGTACACATGTAGTCATAGTGGGTATTCCTAGTTGAAATAGAACATGATCCGCAAAATTTGAAAAACTTCCGATGTTAAATGTTCGTCCTAGAGGGACCAATTGTAAGGGTGCTACATTAAAAAGTGGGCTCACATAGATCACTTTCAAAGTAGGTATTCTTAATTGAAATATAACACTGCACGATGTGGGTTCTAGAGTTGTAATACAGATGAATGAGGGCCCAATTTTTTTTTTTCGATATAAAATGTGGGTCGTAGAGGGGTAATAATAAAAATGTGGGCCCATTTGTAAGGGTGTTACATTAAAAATTAGGCCCGTACAGCTCACTTTCAAAGTAGATATTCATTATTGAAATATAACATGATCTGCAAAATTTTATCATGATCCAAGGTAAGATGTGGTTTCTAGAGCGATAATAGTGTGAACTAGGGGGCCCATTTGTATGGGGGCTACACCAAAATATTGCCCTATATAGCTGGCTTTCAAACTAGGTGTTTCTTCTCTAAATGTAACATTGTTTGGGAAATTTGATCAAGATCCGATGTAAAATGTGCATTTTAGAGTCTTAATATTGTAAATCGGAGGTAAATTTGTATGGGGGCTATATCGAAACATGGACCCACTTTGCCGTTAGCTGTTTCTAGTTCAAATATAACACGATCCTGAAAATGTGGTCATGATCCCATGTAAAATGTATATTCTAGAGCAGAAATAGTTTAAATTATAGGGATATTTGAATGGAGGCTATATCTAAATCTGAAACGATTTTCTCCAAATTCAATACCAATCGTCTTTGGCCAAAAAAGAAACTTCTGCCACATTTCATGACAATCGGACAACAACTGCGACCTGTAGTTGTTGCGAACAAGCTTAGATGGACAACAGACGGACGGACGGACAGACAGACATCGTTAAATCGATTCAGCTGGTGATTCTAAGCTCATCCGTATACTTAAAGGTGGGTCTAGCTTGATTATTTCTTGGCGCTACAAACATTTGGCGGGACTTTTTGTAAAAAAGTGCGATTATGTGGGATGTAGAATTTGAGCGGTCTTCGACATCGAAAAGCGGGACAGTCCCGCGAAGAGCGGGATGTATGGTCACCATAAGAACACTGCAACTTAGAACCGGTTTTGCGACAATGTCAAACAAACATAACACCGCCCAACAAATTAAGTTTTTTGATTGGAGCAGAATGCCGACATATAGTCCAGCTGGTCTGAGTTTCTTTGTATAGTGGATCAAAGTTTTAATCTATTGGTCGCAGGGAGCATTAAACTAAGCGAAAACAAGTAAGGAAAGGCTAAAGTCGGGCGGAGCCGACTATATGATACACTTTACTTTCTATCCTACGAAATGAAATCGGGAAGAATTTTTGTATCCTGTAAATGTATGTGTTTGACAAAAAATGATAAATCGGAATTACTATATGTATGGGGGTATATTGAAAAATGGAACGAAGTGACCCACTTGTTTGGTGAAATATAATATGTAAAGTTTGGCCAAAATTTGGGAGCAACAGTTGTATAGATATAAATAAATGTATATCTAAATCTGAACCGATCTTACCCACTTTCACCATAGATGTTTTAGTTAGATTAATAGATATTGTGCCAATTTTAAAGAAAACCGGGTACAATATGTGGTTTCTAGAGCGGAAAAAGTCAAAGCGGGACCGACATTTGTATGGAGGCTATATCTATATATGAACCGATCTTACCCACTTTTTTCATAGGTGTTTCTAGTTGTATTATAAGACGTTGTGCCAAATTTGAAGAATATCGGGTGCAATATGCGGTTTTTAGACCGCATATTGCTTTCTGCATAGGTGTTTCTAGTTATATTATAAGATGTTGTGCCAAATTTAAAAAAAATCGAGTACAATATGTGACATTTAAAGCGAAAAAAGTCAAATCGGGAGCGACATTTATATGGGGCTATATCTAAATCTGAACCGATATTACCCAATTTCAGCATAGGTGTTTCTAGTAAGATTATAAGATGTTGTGCCAAATTTAAAGAAAATGAAGTACAATATGTGGTTTCTAGAGCGGAAAAAGTCAAATCGGAAGCGACATTTGTATGGGGGCTAAATCTAAATCTGAACCGATTTGACCAATTTTCACCATAGATATATTAAATATAAGATGTTTTGCTAAATTTGAAGACAATCTGGTACAATATGTGGTTTCTAGAGCGGCAAAAGTCAAATCGGGAGCGAATTTTGTATGAGAGCTATATATAAATCTGAACCGATCTAACACATTTTTACCACGGTTGTTTCTAGTTGAAATATAAGATGGTTTGCTAATTTTAAAGAAAATCTGTTGTAATATGTGGTATCTAGAGTGAAAAGAGTCAAATCGGGAGTGAAATTCGTATGGGGGCTATATTTAAATCTGAACCGATTTTCTTCAAATTAAATGGCGTTCGTCCTTGTCCCGAAAAACTTCATTGTGCAAAGTTTCATTTAGTTATGTCTACAATTGCGACCTATATCGTGATTACAAGAATATATGGACAGACGGACGGACGGACGGACGGACATTGCTAAAGCGTCTCAAAAAGTGATTCTAAGTCGATCGGTATAATTAACAATGGGTCTATCTCGTTTTCTTTTGGGTGTTACAATCAAATGCACAAAGACATAATTCTCTCGGGGAGTGTATAAAAAAACAATCAATTCCTTTCATAAGGGACCTTTAGGCATTAAAATATTCTACGAAAACAAGTAAATAAGTTTCAGTCGGTTAAACCGTCTTATATACCCTCATTCAAAGAGCACATGTTTATGGATGGACTTAAATTTTGCTTAGCGCCGTATTGTGTGTGTAGGTACTACTAAAATATAAGTCTTTTCATCCTTATGTTCTCTGAGAGTGAGGGTATATATAAGTCAGTTTGACCGACTGAAACTTACTTACTTATTTTAACCCAGTTTTATGCCACTTTGTGCGGAGGTACCAGAATGGGTGAGGCAATATCGCCTATATTCCAAGTTTGTGAAACGTCTATAAAAGCATTGGCAAAGGTTAAATATCACAGTATTCCGATCATCCGTATATATGATGTAATAGCTTCAATTTTAGGAAGGTGATTTGTGTGGGAGTTACTAGAAGGGCGTGGCAATACCCTCCATATTTTGTATGCTTAAAGTGATTATAAATTCCAAAATATAGCCGATTCCGAATATCCGAGTGCAACTTATAATGGTTTTAATTTAACATAGGAATATGGGTGATTTGTATGAGAGGTACCAGAAGGGTCGTGACAATTTCGCCCATATTCAAACATAACTAAGTTTGGGAAAAATATTAACATGTGCAAAGATTGAATTGATTCCTTAACTCATTTCGAGAGTTATCGTATACACCAGCCAGACAAGTAGTAAAAAGTAGAGAAACGTATTTTGTCCCAACATACTTGGGGTCTTAAGTCACTTCTTCAATGCGTTACACTTTTTTCTGTCCCAAAAGATATTTACTCTGTAGAGTGAAGGATTAATAAGATAAAATATGTGATCTCTAGAGCGCAAAAAGTTAAATGGAGAATTAAATTTGTATGGGAGTTATGTCTAAATCTTAACCGATGTCCAGAGATACAAGTCGACCGATTTTTGCCGCCGCCGCATGTTTCTACGCGAGCCGCGCCGCCGCCGATTTAATCGGCTTACATCGACTTCAACCACGCCGCCGATAATTTGTATACCCTCCACTAGGGTTTCATGTATTTGTGCATTTTTTTGTAACAATCAAAAGGAAGGGAGATAGATCCATTGTTAAGTATACCGATCGACTTAGAATCACTTTCTGAATTGATTAAGCCTTGTCTGTCTGTCCATCTATTCTTGTAATCAAAGTGCAGGTCGCAATTATTATCTGATCCTTATGAAAATTGGCACAATTAAATTTTGCAGGCCAAGGACGGACGCTAATTAATTTGAAGCAATTCGGTTTAGGTTTAGATATAGCCGCTATACAAATTTCGCTCCCAATTTGACCTTTTGCGCTCTCGAAACCATATATTTTTACAGATTGTCTTCGAATTTTGGCACAACAACTCATATTCCAACGAGAAACATCTGTGCTGAAAGCGGGCCAGATCTGTTCAAATGTATGTATAGCTGCCATAAAAATATTGCTCCCGATTTTACTGTTTTAGAAGCCACACATTTTAACCGATTTTGTTGAAATTTGGCACAACACCTCCTTATATTACAAATAAACTCATCTGTGGTGAAAGTGGGTTAGATCGGTTCAGATTTATATATAGCTCACCTATTTCGCTCCCGGTTTGTCGTTTGCCGCTCTCGATACCATATATTTTGAAAAGTTTTATTCAAATTCGGCACAACACTTTATATTTGAACTAGAAGCATCTCTGATGAAAATGCTTCAAATCGTTTCAAATTTATATATAGACAGACAGACGGACATAGATAAATCGATCAATTATTTGATGAAACGAAATAGTGTGTGCCAATGAAAGAATATACATATCTTTTGAATGTATCAATGGCTTTGTTTTGCATACATTTCGATATTTCGATAGCTGTAGAGAAAACTACATGTGCCTCTAAGAAACATGATAAAATGATCTCAGTTTTAACTTCATGAAATTTCATTGCAACCTCCTGTGCAACGTTGGTAACCTGAAAACATGAACAACAGCGCCACTTATGAACTGTCGAACACCTTTAATAAATTTCGTGGATAAACAACAACGCCGTCGAACATACCAACACAACGACATACTGACGTCAACGCCTGCTGCAGCTGGAGCTGCTGCAACAACAATAACAGTTCAAGTGAACCGAATGAACTTCATCATCATCGGCACAAGTTCACAACACTTGAATGGGAAGTGGAACGGAACGAAGCACAGAGCCCATAACATAACAGTCAAGAGAGATCCTCATGGAAACTTAGAGGAGCCCTGGAAGCGGCATGCAACAGCGCCACAGCAAACACCACTACCACCAGCAACAACAACAACAACAACAGGAGCAATGTTGGAAAAAAGAACAACAGCATAAACTCCTTTATGGAAATACAAAACACCTTCGGGTTGAAATCATCGCCAGCATCCCCAGCACCAGGGCTACCATCATCAGCCAGAACACCTCGATATCCAGTAGGCTGAAAGTCCTGGTGCCTAGTGCCTGCCGCCTGGTCCTTGTCGCCATTGGTGTGTTAAACGTTTGCTTTTTGCAATCCAATCTTTCATATATTTTTTGGGTGGCTTTTATGAGTAGGTGGGCGGACGGCTATGGCCGCCCGGATGACTGTCAACCTCCTGCTGTGAGAGCCACTTAAATGCCACAGTGAGTGCAACGATACCATTGTCCTACATTTGCTTTGTGAAGTTCGGCGTTTGCAACAGCAACAGCCGCCGAGAGTCAACACAAACGATAAAGTGCACAAATTTGTTGTTCCCTGCGCCAGTGTTGGTTTTCACAACATGCTGGGAATTGCAGAACCGACATCAAATTAAATTCTTTCAGCCATTAAATAGGACTGCAAATATTTAAGCTTTGTTGTGTATTTACCAAATTGTCTAGATAAGAAAATTGGCTCCACCAAAAACTTCAAAAATCTCTTTAAAGCTGTGGTGTTCCTGTTCTTGTTTGGAACAAATTCTTCTCTCTGGACGGATTTCGCCCATTTTCAATCCCAAAGGGCATGCAAATGTGATAATTTCGTGAAACAATATGAAAAAAGTATTGTGGTGATTTCACTTTCAATCATTTTCTCATATTTCTTCCTAACCCGCACAAGAAACCCGTCAGCTGGATCTGCTGTAAAGGAAGCGAAGGGTTTGACGGCACATAAATGTCATTTTAGAGGGCGAAAAAAACATAGGGCTTATCTGTAACACAAAAACTAACTAACTAACTACAAGTCTTTAACGTGAAAGGACAATCACATCGAGTGGGAGGAGCAGCAGCAGGAGGAGGCACACAAACTTCTACTAATTTCCGTCCTAACGTGTTTTTCTGTTAACGAAGACAAATGGTTTTTGCTCCCTGAGACGACAACACTAGCGTTGACTGTGGCGCGGTCGGGCGATGTGGTGCCCTCAATGACGGCAGGACATACTCGTACAAACAGTTTTGCATTTGGAAAGTTTTTTTGTGTTCGGGTGTATCGAAAATAAAAATTATTTGCTCCCCGTTCCGTAATGTCTGTGGTAGTTTGAGGCATTTGTAACATGAAATTAACCCATTAGTTTGAATGCTTAGAGCTATTGTTTTACAGCAACAACAATTACGGCAATAAAAACAACAACGGCTACGGCGACAGCAGGAGCAGAAATAGAATGTCTTATTAATGAGTTTATGACAGTTGTTGGGTGGGTGGGCGACTTCGGTATGATTGAGGTTTCAAAACAGATATGCTTGATAAATGCGACTGCTTAGACGGCAAGACATAGACGTAGTGTATGATATGATAATTGGGGAGGGAACTTTCCTCAAGTTCGGAAGATACTATGATTAGCTTCTCAAGATTATCGGTTGGTTCTTGCGTTTAACTCGATGTTGTAAACATTTTGTTTCTGCAAAGATTTTGGAATGTATCATCTACGATATTTCATAGTTTTATTTATCCATCGCCCTACACCCTACACCACTCTATGCAGGGAGTGATTCTGATTTTGATTACTAAACCCAGGTGTTTTATGGGGGCGATAAATTATGCATCTTTAGTCAAATTTAACGAATATGGCATAATTAATTGGCTGTAATAAGTTGAGACTGTAGTGTTATGTAAACAAATCAAAAACTGATAATAAGCGGTGGCAATTTCTTTGCGTAATGCTCCTCTTTTGCTGTAAGTGTTCCTAACTGAAATATAACGTGATGTAGAAAAGAGTTTAAAATAGTATCTGATACCTATTAGGTCTACATCAAAACATGTGAAATAATCAGTGATCTGGATAATTTGATCCAGAGCCGATGTATTATGAAGGATTTAAAACGATAATATTGACAATTGGTGGGACAGTTGTATTTGGACCCATATGGTCCAATTTTCGTGTAGGTATTCCGAGAGTAAATATAATATGATCTGAAAAAAAAAATGAAATATAATATGATCCACGTCTTTTTATTTATTATGTCTTTGTTCATTTGTGTGTAACACCCAAAAGGAAGGGAGATAGACCCATTGAGAGATCTAACGATCGACTTACAATTACTTTTTGAATCGATTTATCAATGCCCGTCCGTCTGTCTGTCCATCTATTCTTGTAATCAAAGTACAGGTTGCAATTGTAGGCAGAACCAAATGAAACTTTGCGCAAAGAAGTTTTTCGGGATAAGGACGAACACTATTTAATTTGAAGAAAATTGGTTCAGATTTAGATATAGCCCCATACAAATTTCACTCCCGATTTGACTCTTTTCACCATAGATAGCACATTTTTTAACAGATTTTCTTCAAGTTTGGCAAAACATCTTATATTTAAACCAGGAACACTCTTGGTGAAAATATGTCAGATCGGTTTAGATTTATAATATATAGCTCCCATTCAAATTTCGGTCCCGATTTGACTTTTTCCACTCTATGAAACACACATTTTAACCGATCTTCTTCAAATTTGGCAAAATATCTTATATTTTAACTAGAAATATGTATGGTGAAAATGAGTAAGATCGGTTCGGATTTATATATAGCTCCCACACAAATTTCGTTCCCAATTTGATTTTTTCCGCTCTAGAATCCACATATTTTATCAGATTGCCTTCTAGGAACTAGGAACACTTTTGGTGAAAATAAGTTAGATCGGTTCAGATTTATATATAGCTCCCATTCAAATTGCGCTCGCGATTTGCTTTTTCTGCTCTAGAAACCACATATTTTAACAGATCTTCTTCAAATCTTGCAAAATATGTTATACTTCAACTAAAAACACTCATGTTGAAAATAGGTCAGATCTGTTCAGATTTATATATAGCTCCCATACAAATGTCGCTCCAGGCTTTACTTTTTCCGCTCCAGAAACCACGCATTTTCACCGAATTTCTTCATATTGAGCATAACACGTAATACTTGAACTGGAAAAACCTATTGCCTAAGTGGGTCACTTCCTTCCATGTTTGGATATAGCGCCGATACAAATATTCTTCTCGATTTGACAATTGGGTCAGGTCATATTAGCCTATGATTAGGAAACATACAAAAATTCCTCCCGTTTTCGCTTTTTTACGGAATTGAATTATATTCGGAAAGAAAGTGGAGTGTGTCATACAGTAGGCCGGCCCGACTTCCGGCCTTTCCTTACTTGTTAATGTAGCGCCCATTTTGTTAATGTGCCCCATTTTCATTATTACCTCTCTAGGACCCACTTTTTACATCGGAAGTTTATCAAATTTTGTAGATTATATGATATTTCAACTAAGAATACATGCTATGATAGTCAAATATATGGGTCGATATTTTGGTGTAACCCTATACAAATTTGGCCCCAATTTCTATTATAGCTCTAGAACCACATCGTGCATTGGATCTCGGTACAATTTTGCATATATGCATGTTATATTTCAACTAAGAATACTTACTTTAAAAGTGATCAATAAGTGCCCACTTTTTAATGTAGCGCCCTTACAAATAGGCCCCCATTTTAACTATTGCCCCTCTAGGACCCACATTTTAAATCTGTAGTTTTTCAAATTTTGCGGAATACATACTATAAAATCCAAATATATGTGTCCATACTTTGGTATAACCCAAGTGGGCCCCTTTCTACTCTATTACAGCTCTAGAAACTACATCGGATCTTGATCAAATTTTGAAGATCATGATACATTTTAACTACGAATACCTATCATGAAGGAGGACTATATAGGCCTATGTTTGTGTTGTTATAGGTCTCCTTAAAATGTCCGTCCGATTTATTATATTACCGCTGCATAATCTGTATTTGTCATTGGAGCTTGATCAATTTTTCCAGATTATATTATATACTTCACTCGGAATATCTGTCTGAAAATTGGATTAATTACTATATTATTTACCAAATACGTTAAATTTGAATTTATTGTGTACTGTATAATTTATATGAACTAGATCGATTTGACATTTTCTGGTCTAGAAACCACATATTTTTACAGATCATCTTCAAATTTGGCAAAATATCTTATATTTCAACTAGAAACACACATGGTGAAAATGGGTCAGGTCGGTTTAGATTTACATATAGCTCCAATACAAATTTCGCTCCCAGATAGACTTTTTCCGCCCCAGAAACCACGAATTTTCACTGAAAGTGAGCATAACACGTTATATTTGAACTGGAAGCACCTATTGTGAAAGTTAGTCGCTTTATTCCATGTTTGGATACAAATATTCTTTTCGATTTGACAAATTGGGCCAGGTCATATTAGCCTATGATTAGGAAAAATACAAAAATTGTTCCCGTTTTCATATTTTAACGAGTTGAATTGTATTCAGATAGAAAGTGGAGTGTATCATATAGTCGGCCCCGCCCGACTTTAACCTTTCCTTACTTGTTTTGTTATGCGAAATAAAATAATGTACTTTAAAAAAAATATATTTTTAATAGAAAAAAGAAAAACTAAGCTTTTATATCAAATAGAATGTTGGTGATTTCCCGTCCAGTTCCGGGATCAAGGGAAATTGAAGAAATTATTCACGTTTCCTGGGCAATAAAATGAATGAAGAAATGCAAACCCTACTAAATCGTCTTAGAATTTTACCACGAAACAGAATATTTACTTTATGAGGTCTCCGATCTCAGGCTGTTGCAAACGAAATGACAAATGATTTGAGAATATCTGCATATTTTTGTGTTAAATCTAACGAAGCAATAGTAAAATCTGTTTTCTGCAGTAAGAAAAAGTCAAATATACAATAGTTTTCCTTCATATAAAGTAAATATATGTTTTTTTATGACGGCAACTTCGTCGTTTATCACGTATTAGGTGAGCCACAGCTCTTCTCGCCAGTTCTGAAGCTTTTCCCCAAAAACAAAAATGATATTAAACTTTCCAAAGTTTTGTGTAAAGACGACGTTCGTTTGCTGTTATCATTTTAATAGACCCCCATTGATGAACATATGTTTTCCGATTTTTGCATATTTCCTGCAGTTTTCCCTACGCCCACCCACACAACATGCTGCCCATCCACACCCCCAGAATATGTATGAACTTGTGTCTTTCATAAAGATGTTCATTCCATCCTTTTGCACTTTAATCCTTTAGATTATTTGCTTTGCTTTTTCGCAGCAGTTTCCTTTATTATTCTACTCCGGTTGTTTCCATTTTGTGGAAGGTGTTGCCGAATCCTTTTTCTTTTTCTCCTCTCCTTTCCGACTAGCTAGTCCAGCTGTGTGCACTGTTCAACTTTGACTTAACATTTTAGTCCTTTTGTTATTTGTGTCTACCATTTATTATTTCTTTTTTTCTAACTTTTACGTGTGTGTGTGCGTTGCATGTCTAGTCGAGCAGTTTTCTTTCGGCTCTTCTTATCAAGATTATTTTACGGTCACCTTTGTAGCTAACCAATATTCCTTGTACACGCCATACAACCAACCAACCCTCCTCACACTGCCCGCCCGGACGAAAGTTCTCCGTTTTCTTTGGCCTTATTTAGAGTTTTTTTGAAAAAGAAAAGAGTTTTTTTCGGTCTTGGTCTTCTACTTTCTATTCATTAGATGGTATTATCCCAAATTTTTTGCTTTTGCCATTCATTAGATAAGCTGTGAAATTTTTGTTCACATTTTGCTCCCAGAAGAGGTGAAGAAGGAGAAGATGTAAAGATAGAGTGGAAAAAAAACTTATAACAAAAGTTGAAAAGTTGCATCTTAATGACTGTGAACGATGATGATTCTTTCATAGGCTTACAAACAATGAAGAGGACTTGGGTTCCAGATAAGGATAATAGCTCAATGGGGTCTTAGGTCTGAAGGCTTAACAGTTTTATTTTTTATCATTTTTTATAAGAGCTGCTCGGGTTTTATGTTTGCCTTCATTTCGTTGTTATGATGTGTTTATTTTCGGTAGGTAATTTCAGGGAATTTGTTTGTTTTTTTCTCGTTGCTAATTTAATAAAGCGTTTTATGCGAACATTCATAATCTACAATGTTAAGTTTGGAAATATGCGGGTTGTACACTTAAATAATTTGCGACCATTTATTCGCCCCCTTGTAGAGACTGTACGCAGAAGCTCCCTAACTTGTTCTGTGCTTTGAAAATATGTTTTGAAATGTTGACTTGTTGCAATCTTAAGTGTATTCGAAAGATAAAAATTAAAGTAATGAAGTAGTAAAGTAAAGTAATAAAGTAATTAACACACTAATTTACAGTCATTTTGTGCGTTTTAAAACTGTTAATTATGACTGAAATGTGTATTTCCTACTTCTGTAGCATAAGTTTGTCATTCCGTTTGTAACACCTTGGCCGGAGACCCCATAAAATATGTTGTTACCAAAATATAAAAAAGACTCAACTAACATTTTTTTGCAAATCAATATTTTTGTTTATTATGACCGAAGTGTTGTTGTTTTTTTAAAATAACCAAAAATCTCGATTTGCAAAAAATGTTAGATGAGTCATTGCTACATTTTAATAACGATGTGTTTTATTGAAATTCCAAAACCATGCTCACAGTGGAATGTTTTCATACAAGCTGCGTCAAAAATTAGGAGGAATAGTCTGCAAAGTCTGTATAAATTGAATCAGTTTGCATTCGGTTTCTAAAACCATCATTTATAACTGTAGTAAGTTCCGAAACATTCGTTATAGTTGATCGATATTTACGGAATCCATGTTGGAAATACGACAACAATGAGGAAACTTGGTGCGATAACATGTCAGTCATAATTTTTTCTAATAGCTTCGGAATGGCACTTAATTTTGCAATGCCTCTGTAATTTGATACTTCAATCTTGCTACCAGATTTAAAAAGGGGGATTATATATGATTCCTTCCATAAAGGTGGTAAATATCCAAAACTTACTGATTTATTAAAAATTATTGAAAGAGGGTATGATAAAGTGTCAGCACAATATTTAAGTATGTTATTATGGATCCCGTCTGGACAAGGATTAAATGTGATATTTAATGCCTTCACATTTTCGAAAACCGTAAATCTGCTTATAATTGAAACATTTATAGGTGAAGCTTCAACAATATTATAAGGATAAGGAATAGACCGATCAAAATTTTTATTTGAGTAGGTCGATGAGAAAAAGTCTGCAAATAAGTTACTAATTGATAAATCACCATCTGCTAATATGGAACCAAATTTTAAAAAGTTAGGGAAACTACGTGATCGGCGTTTGGAATTTACAAACTTATAGAAAGATTTAGGGTTATTTTTCAATTGATTTTTCATGGTGATTATGTAATTCTTGTATGCACTTCTGTTCGCAATTTTGTATTCAGATCTTGCGATCGAATATTTAGAAAAATCAGCAGAGGAAACAGTTTTTTTGTAGTTTTTAAATAATTTATTTTTCTTATTCTTTGATTTAGCTAAATGAATATTGCTCCAAGGTGGACCAATAGTATTATGTTCAAAAATTTAAGGAACAGATTTTGAGATGCAATCATGTAACACACTGTAGAAATTATTTATCACATCATCTAAAACTTTGGACGACAAAATATCATTCCAATTAATAGATGATAAAAGTAAATTTAGTTTTGAATAATCTGTTCTAGAATAGCAGTAAACTTTTTCATATCTAACATTTTTTGAAGTATTAGAAGATGAAATAGAAGGAAGCAAGATTTTTAAATCTATGGTAGGATGAAAGCGATCATCAGGATAAGTAACCGGAATAGAAGAGTTCAGCGAAACCTCCAACGGCTGATTAACAAAAATCAAATCTAAAAGTCTGCCATATACATTATTCACCTGAAAGAGACCATAACTTAACAAAGATCCGACGCAATCGTTAACGCAATTATTTGCAAGAACTGGAACAAGAATATTTGAATTAACTCATTGATTCCACGTTATTAAAGGTAGATTAAAATCACCAATAACAACAAGTATATCACACGATTTAGAATTTAGAAAAGCAGACTGTATGCAGAAACATGTTTAGAGTAAAGTGCAATATCAGAGCCGGGAGGAATGTAGGAACATGAAATGAATAAGCTTATATTCTTAAACCTTACTTTAATTGCAACAAATTCAATATCAACGACGGAAGGCAATATAATTTGTTCAGAAGGAAACCCGATGGAGACTGCGATTAGAACCCCACCGTCTGCTTATTTTAATGTCATCAGAACGATCACACCTGAATATCTGATATTTTTCACATAAGATTTCTGAATTATAAATTTTATCCTGAAGCCAGGTTTCAGTAAAGACAATTAAGTGGTAATTGAAATTATAACTGTCAGTATAAATTTTAGATAATTTAGAAGTTAATCCTCTAACATTTTGATAAACTACATGAATATGATTATCAGAAAGTAAAGAAATTAGTTTTTATACACTCCAATGTCTTTGTGCATTTGTTTGTAACACCCAAAAGGAAACGAGATAGACCCATTGTTAATTATACCGATCGACTTCAGATTTGGCAAAACATCTTATATTTCAACTAGGAACATCTATGGTGAAAATAGGTCAAATCGGTTCAGATTTAGATATAGCCCCCATACAAATTTCGCTCCCGATTTGACTTTTGCGCTATAGAAACCGCATATTGTACCCGATTTTCTTTAAAATTGGCACAACATCTTATAGTCCAACTAAACAAAACTATGGTGAAAGTGGGTAAGATCGGTTCAGATTTAATACAATATACAAATGTTGCTCCCAAAAGTTTAACCGATATATATCACCTATTTCGTTCCAGGTTTCAATATATCCTCATACAAATGCCCTTTCCGATTTAACATTTTTTGTCAAACACATACATTTACAGGATACAAAAAACCTTCCCGTTTTCCCTTTTTCACCGAATTGAATTGTATTCGGATAGAAAGTGGAGTGTATCATAGAGTCGGACCAGCCCGACTTTAGCCTTTCCTTACTTGTTTGACACAACGTTTGATTGCAACGGTAAGTGAACAATATCTGATCGAATGTTATCTCTATAAACATATTCATGAATAATAGCTTTCGGCGGCCAAAAATCAGGATTAACAACAGAGTCAAATACGTCTTCAGGAACAATGATTTTAAACGAAGCTTTGCTCCGTTTATCGGTATATTTAAATTTAAAAACGATAATTTCAACATCTGCACCCAACTTAGATTTAACGTATGATGCTACATCTTCTATTGAAGTGTCAGCAGCAAAAATAGTTTTTTTTTTATGGTACCACTTTTAGTTGTTTAGGAGGGATAGATGTGTTAGGAGAAGGAGTAATGTTCAAAGAAGGATTATTTAATGGCATGGTTTCATTAGTTTGGAACGGACTAATGAAATCATCACTTTGAACTCCACTTACAGTAATATCTGGAGCAGTAGGTTGAACAGGATTAATGCTTTGAACATCGTTGATAGTAATTGTTGATGCAGGTAATGCTTTCGAATCCAGAACATTAATTGCAGACGGTTAGTTTTTAAATGTGACGTCAGAAGTTTTCTTTCCTTTTGGAAGGGAATCAGGCGGAGATTGGAGAAACTGTTCTACGCAAGTGGCATTTTCAAAGACCTCCCTATATTTGCAAAATTTTTCCGTGAGGGATATAAGGTCATTGTTGATCTGGTCAAATTCTTTACAAAACACATTTACAGAGAACAACGAAGAAAGTATTTGACTTTGAAGGTTTAAACATTTCAGAATATTCTTTTTAAAATGAATAAATAAGACAATAGTTTAACAATATTTATAAATGCCGAGACATCGGTCGGCTTCGCGAGTATAGTTTTTTATATAGTTTTATACTGTACAAAAGTAATGATACTAAATAAATTCAAACTTCAGGTAACACACTGTCTAAAAAGGAAATCGAAAACATAATTACACTTTTTTAAATGCAATAGAACAATTCAACGGCTCCTGTTTTATACAAACTAAACAAAATTACTATACGATATATAGTTTCCGAGATACATCCCAATAAAATAACCTCTATTATGATGAAATTTTGAATTATTTTAGCATGTATGAACTTTAAATGCATCCACAGCTAAATTTAGCCGCGAATTTGGAAAAAAATTAGAATATGCTTAATAGGAATGTGCTTTGCAAAACGCAATCAGTAAAGTCCAGATTTGGGCGCATGAAATTTTGGAGTTTTTGCCGATAATAAACTGTGTTCCCGTCCGTCTGTTGATTAGGGCAACCGAAACCGAAAACCGGGCCAACAGGTTTTTTGAACTGAGAACGACCGTCGGGTAATTGAATTTGAATGCTTTTCGTCTTAAAAATCAAAATTTCCGATTTTTAACTAAATAGAAAACCGGGCAACCGTATTTTTCAAAATCGCGGTTTTCGAAAAACCCGAAAACCATAACGACATAATTGCCGATAGCAAGCTAGCATCTAAACGAAAGGAGCCTCTTTTAGTCGTAGATCGGTAGGGCTTGCAAATGAGCAAAATGGGTCTACATGGAAATAATTTTCCCCTCACAAGGACTGAAAAAAACCATAATATTTAGAGTATATCCGCAAATTTAAAATTTGACCTACCAATTAATTTGACTTTGAAAGGTAGAATAAAATTAATTTTTGTTTTTATTTTCAGGTTTATACTTATATAACAAAATTGTGAAATATTGAAAATTTACTTCCAAACGCAAACTGTAAGAAATTTACGTTGGCAATTTTTCGAGAAGAGATCGGACTTCAGTACAGTTTGTTCGTCAATTTGTGAAGCGAGTTCATGAAAGTGAAGCGCTATTGGACAATCCAACCCATGTGCGTTGGCGTTCAATAGAAAACATTGCTGCTGTGGCTGAGAAAGCCCAAGAATATCCAATAAACCAGAAATTTAAAAAAATAATCAGTAATTTTTTATAGTCAATTATAATTTAAAATTTTAAATAGTCCGCCCAATATTTTCAAAAGAAGAGAAGAATATAAATACTTAAACTAAAGGGTCCCCCAAATAACTTTTTTTTTGAAAATGCTATAAAAAAACTACTGAATATTTTCTCAAATTTCTTTTTTTATTTGAAAGTACTATCCTTCCGGTTAATAATGGAAAATAATTTCATTCAAATGGCTGCCTCGGCTGGCCAAGCAGTAGCCTACACGATCGGTCCAATTTTTAAGCACATTATCAATTGTGTGCAGCTCTATTTCACCAATGCACTATGGTCCCAAATCCATTTTTTTGGCAGAAATTCCAAAAAATTAAAATTGGAAAGTGGTAAAGTGCGGTTCAAAAAAAGTGGGATTAATTTTTATATAAAGCAGTTTTACAAATTAATTAAAATAAAGACTTAAAAAGAAAATAATAAAGTGACTATATTATGAAAATTGACGGCAAGAGTTAGTAGTTGAAAAATTATATTTAACATTTTATGATTATTGTGGTCTTGTAAGTATTCATATGTATTGTAATTTTGTGATTTGTAGAGAACATAATCTATAAATGTCGTGGACCAAAAGTTATATGTATGACTCAACTTGAGTCAAAGTGTAAATGTGAAAGTGTTCGTCTGAGGTTGTAGTTTATGGTGGAATTAATATCTCGTCACCATTTTTCGGCAAACTCCAAAAATTTTCATTTTATTTTAGCACAGTTTTTGATTAGCCATAGACATATATATGATTATATCTCTGAATTAGTTTTGTGTACGAGCTCCATCAATATTTTATTTAAAAGGTATTGAAAGTACCTTTAAAATGGTACCATTCACCTTTTTGTACACATGTATACATTTTACTTTATTTCTTGAAATAATTATTTAAATTGCAGTATAAGGTATACTATTTGTATGCTATATTTTGCTTGTGTAATAATGTTTAGAAAAACACATTTCGTCAAAATAAACAGCTATTCATCCTTTTAAGCTTTCATAAAATTTTGTTTTTGGTCACCCTGTACCAAACGACATCAGCTCTGCGACTGATAATGCGATCTTCAAAAACAGGGCGCAAAACATCGAGTATAGCTTCGGCTGTGTGGCACGTAGCGCCTACTGTTGAAACCAAATGTTGCCAATATCCTCCTCTTCAATTTTTATGAACAAAAATTCGTTCAACATGGCCCGACAACGATCGCCATTGACTGTAACGGCCACTCCTTGCTCATTTTCGAAGAAAAATGGCCCAAAATCCGCACCAAACGGTGAAACGTTTTGGGTGTATCAATGTATGCGTGCAGGTTTTCTGTGCCCCAAATGCGACAATTTTGCTTGTTTACATACCCGCCAAGATCAAAATGAGCTTCATCTGAAAAGATGATTTTTTGAGCAAAATCGGCATATTCTGTAAGCCAATCGCAGGCCCAATTGGCGAAGCGAAAACGCATTGAATGGTCAGTTAGCTTCAACTCCTGGACTTTGTATGGTGTCATACCAAGGTCTTTATGCAAAATTCGTCTCAATAATGTCTCCGAAATGTTCAATTGTTGAGAACGACGGTGAATTGATGTTGATGGCGCTTCACGCTCACTTTCTGCCACAGCAGCAATATTCTCGGGTGTACGCACTGTTTTTCGCTTTTCACGCTTTGGTTTATCGATGAGGATGCTAGTTTCTTTCACTTGTTTCACAAGATAACGAACATACGGAGCTGACGGTGCTTCTCTTCTTCCAAAATCCGTACGCAATTTTCGCACACATTCTGCAACATTACCATGATTTTCAAAGTAATGTCGCAATATTTCCCAGCGTTGTTCAAGCGTATACACAACCATATTCGTTCAGCGGAAGGGTAAAACTAATTATCTGTCAAATCAGACATGAGCTAAGTGTTACCATTCACGAAATAAGCACTAATTGAAAAAAACGTTAGATGGCGGACCCTTTATTTGGGGGGGATTTTCAGTCTCACAACCTCATTTCGTTTGCATGCTTTCAAGAGACAGACGGACAAGGGTAGAGCGTCTAGTGTAAAAAAATATATTTATTTGGAAAATACAGTCTTACGGTTTCTTCTATAAATAAATGCTCAAAATATTCACTGTTCGTATTTTCAGTCTTTGTGTGACTCTAATGTTTCAAATTTTATATCGACAATTTTAAAATTGGGTAAGTTAATGGGCCTCAATTTGACAAACACATATCATGCATTCGCTTAAGAGAAGAAATACAATAATATTGGTTGAAATATGAACATATTTCTTAAATTCCTGTCAAATCCTGCGATCCTTGTGAATTCCAACTCTTACATAAGAAATATATGTGCAGATGCGATTTAGTGCATTTTTTTCTGGTTTACTCGCGCTATGACTTTCAGTTATCTATACTTCACAGTTGCTAACTGTGTGTTCTGTTTTCTGCGAATGCACTTCAATAGTAAATTTTGTTGAAATTCAAATTTAAATCTTTATTATTTACGGAATTTCGTTTCCCATTCTCACAGTACAATTTCATTTGACCCACATTTCTGTAGTTTGTCCATTTAATTAATCCCACTTAAAATCAATTAAACACGTCGCTATAAATTAAGACACAAACGCAGCTCTTTGATCGTAACAATTGTGGAACAACCGTAAATATGTTCAACATAAAAGAGGAGCGATCATAAAGCCGTATTAAAGGCAATGTCGACGATATAAGCCCAAGTGCAATAAACTGCAAGAGCTCAAATGCGACAACAAAATGAATAAACTCAATGCGGGAGGAGTGTCCCGAAAATAAAGAAGTCATAAATAAGAAGTGAAATTCATAAATATTTTTATGAGGCCTCGTAACAACGAAAACTTGGGCAACCGGAAATGCTAGCAGAAGGCCAAGAATACATTCACCCAAAAAATTATGACAAATTGAAAAGATATGAAAGAACGAAAATCCATGAAACCCAAGAACTTAAGTGGTGTAGTAATTTGGTATGGGATGGGAAGGGTGTGCTGTGCTGTGCTGTGGTGGTAGCTGTGATGCTGCTAGTGGCCATAGTTGTGCTGTTGTGGTGGTCTTCTTTCGGTTAATGACTGGAAATTAAACGCATTTACCCTCATCCGCTCATGGAAGTGCTCGTTGGCCGTTCGTTTATTGCGAAACTTAACAACGTCATTAAATGGGAATTTTTCGTTGATTTAACGATTACAAATCATTTGAATTGGCAGCAGCAGCAAAACTTCAGCCGTAAAGACGGTATCAGCATTGATGTTACTGTACGGCACAGTGGTAACAAAAGATTAATAATACAATTTTCAATTTATCCATCTTCATATATGGCAGATTCTACAAACTCAACTGTTTGAAATATATATATAAAAAAAATAAGTAAGGAAAGGCTAAAGTCGGTCGAGGCCGATTATATGCTGCCCTACAGTTTCTACTCCACTGCATTTCAATTCGGTGAAAATGTGAACGACATTTGTATGGGAGCTATAAATAAATCTAAACCGATCTCATCCAATTGTACCATAGATGTTTCTAGTGTACATATAAGATGGCCTGCCGAATTTGAAGAAAGTCGGTTAAGGTATGTGATTTCTACAGCGGTTAACCTCAAATCGGGAGCAAAATCTAAATCCGAACCGATTTGACACATATTTGTCACAGATGTTTCAAGTTAAAAAATGAGGTGTTGTATCAAATTTCATCAAAATCTGTTTAAATTTATGGTTTCTAGACCGGAAAATGTCAAAAAGGGAGCGAAATTTGTATGATGGCTATAGCTAAATCGGAACCGATTTGACCCATTTTCACCACAGATGTTGTTTGCTTTGATATGAGGCGTTGTGCAAAATGTTATCAACATCGCTTCAATTATGTGCCTTCTAGAGCAGAAAAATTCAAACAACATTTGAATTTGTCGAACCGATTGGCTTCAAATTAAATAGCGTTCGTCTTCGGCATACAAAAATCGTCAAATTTTGTTAGAATCGGACAATAATTGCGACATGTATCGTGAATACAGGAATAGATGGACAGACAGACAGACACACATGGCTAAATCGATTCAAAAAGTGATTCTATGTCGATCGGTATAATAAACGATGGATCTATCTCGCCTCCTTTTGGGTGTTACAAACAAATGCACCAAGACCTTATACCCTGTGGTGTAGGGTATAAATAGGGGTCGAAAGAGCCGTTGCATTAACAGATGACTATAACAATGTGCTGTGCCGTAACATTTGGTACATTTGACTCCCCTATAGTGTTGGGAGCAAATATTTATACAAATTTTGCTTTTTTATATCAACTTTTTCCATAAGGAGTGGCGATATGGGGTAAGTATACTTGAGGAAAAAGTTGAGGAGGGAAAATTAATGGGGGTCAGTCTTACACTCCCCGCTCTAGGGTCAGCGGTGAAGTTTTGGGCCTTTCTTTCATAAAAACTGTAAGGAAAGGCTAATGTCGGGCGGGGCCGAGGATATATTGTATGAGGATATATTGAAACCAGGAACGAAATAGGTGAAATTTAAAACGTATAGTTTGGCCAAAATCGGTTAAAGTTATGGGAGCAACATTTGAATTTGGGCTATATTTAAATCTGAACCGATCTTACCCACTTTCACCATAGTTTTGTTTAGTTAGATTATAAGATGTTGTACGAAATTTAAAGACAATCGAGCACAATATGTGGCTTTTAAAGCGGCAAAAGTCAAATCGGGAGCGACATTTGTATGGGGGCTATATCTAAATCTGAACCGATCTTACCCAATTTCAGCATAGTGTTTCTAGTTGGATTATAAGATGTTGTCCCAAATTTAAAGAAAATCGGGTACAATATATGGTTTTTAGAGCGCAAAATTCAAATCGGGAGCGACATTTGTATGGGGCCTATATCTAAATCTGAACCGATCTAGCCCGCTTTAGCCACAGGTGTTTCTAGCTAGATTATAAGATGTTGTGCCAAATTTAAAGAAAATCGATTAGAATATGCGGCATTTAAAGCGGAAAATCTGAATCTGAACCGATCTTACCCAATTTCTGCATACAATATGTGGTTTCTACAGAGGAAAATGTCAAATCGGGAACGACATTTGTATGGGGGCTATATCTAAATCTGAACCGATTTGACCTATTTTCACCATAAATGTTCTTAGTTTAAATATAAGATGTTTTGCCAAATCTGAAAACAATCTGATACAATATGTGGTTTCTAGAGCGGAAAAAGTCAAATCGGGAGCGAAATTTGTATGGGAGCTATATATAAATCTGAACCGATCTGACCGATATTCACCATGGCTGTTTCTAGTGGAAATATAAGATGTTTTACCAAATCTGAAGACAATCTGATACATTATGTGGTCTCTAGAGCGGAAAAATTCAAATCGGGAGAGAAATTTGTATGGGAGCTATATATAAATCTGAACCGATCTAACACATTTTTACCACAGGTGTTTCTAGTTACAATATAAGATGTTTTGCCAATTTTAAAGAAAATCTGTTGTAATATGTGGTATCTAGAGTGAAAAGAGTCAAATCGGGAGTGAAATTCGTATGGGGGCTATATTCAGATTTAGTCTGAACCGATTTTCTTCAAATTAAATAGCGTTCGTCCTTATTCCGAAAAACATCGCTGTGCAAAGTTTCATTTGGTTCTGTCTACAATTGCGACCTGTATCGTGATTACAAGAATAGATGGACGGACGGACGGACGGACGGACGGACAGACAGACGGACATTGCTAAATCGACTCAGAAAGTGATTCTAAGACGATCGGTATAATTAACAATAGGTCTATCTCATTTCCTTTTGGGTGTTACAAACAAATGCACAAAGACATAATACTCTCGTGGAGTGTATAAATATATAAAATAAAAAAAAAATAAATCTATGGGGGCCACCTTAAGGCTGCAGTTGGATGGTAGGTGTGCTCTGACAAAATATTTGTATGTAGTTTTTGTATGGGAGCCCCATTATGGAGTGAAGATAGGGGACAGATATATTTGGAGAAAATGTTGGGGAGAGAAAATTAATGGGGGGCCAGTCTTACATGGCTTCCCTCTAGGGAGAAGTTTATAAAAAATTTGAACTGGGATATTTTTCTGGCTCAAGACCATTTTGCATCTATACTTAATATAATGCATCTATAATTGAAAAGTCGCTGCGAAGCCACTTGAAAAGAGTTTTGACATGGTCGAAACCATGCCATTTGTAAATAAATTTCATTCTATTAAATATAGATGCAAAATGGTCTTGAGCCAGGACAATAAAGTTTAAATCAAATATTGGTTACAGACCAAAAAAGTACAAACGAAAAAAACTAAAATTATAAAAAATTAAAAAATGTGTGGGGACCACCTTAAGGTTTAAGATAGAGGGTAGGTATGGTCTGAGAAAATATTGGGGCTGAACAAATTATGGTCATATATTTGACTCCACTAGGGGCCTCCTTGCGGCAGTTAGAGTGGTGGGATACAATTTGATAAAATTTTTTTTTTGTATGGGAGCTCCATTAAGGTGTTGGGATAGGGGGTAAGTTTGTTCGGCAAAAATGTTGGTGAGGGTTAATTAGTTGCGGTCGGTCTTACATGTAATCCAGCAAGGGGCGACTCCAGGGCAGTTTTGGGCCTCACTGTCATAACAAAAATTAAAAAAAAATTTGTATGGGGACCACCCTAAGGGTTGACTGTAGGAGGTCAGTATGTGCGGAAAAAATACGGGGGTTAAAAAAATATTAGGGACCGGTCATACATATAACTCCACTAGCGGCCTTCTTGGGCCAGTGAGAGTGGTGGGAACAAATTTTATAAAAAGAATATTTTTTGCATGGGTGAGTGGTATATGTGTTCGAAAAAATGTTGAGAAGTGAAAATTAATGGAGGTCGGTCTTAGATTTAACCCCTCTGGAGACGACTCCGAGGCAATTTTGGGCCTTTTTGTGTATTTTGACCCTCCCTCACCTTTGACCCCGAAGAGCGCCCTCTTACAATCACCCCACGACCCCATTTTTTGGCACATAAATCTTTTTTCGAACTTTAAAAAATATGTGGTTCTAGTATGTCCCAATCGTACTCCTAAAATTCCAACAACGCTACACTATCCCCCTTTAATTATCGTGCTCGGCTATCAGCGTGGGGGTTGTGAGTTCGATTCCCACCAGAGGCTCTGGTCTGTCGCTACAATAACTAGCTACAATGGTCTTAGTCACCCCGGCTCAATCCCTGGACCCAAAATTAGAATATAAATTTACTTTGTATTGTAATTCATAATAAATAAAAAAATAAAAAATGATGAAAATTCTAAGACGATTCAGCAGTGTCCGTCTGTTGAAAAATGCCAGCATCTAAAAGGAAACCACTAACAGGTCCAAAGTTCTATTTTAAATCTGCCTAGGAACTTTTGCTAAACCTTGAAAACACTGTGCAGTGGTTTTTGTTGTAATTGTTTGCCTAAGTTACTTTTGTGGATTGTTAAGAATCGGTTATCAAATCGTTTCACCAAAGATGATAAACAATGTCATAAAGCATGTGGTTGTAGATGGTGCTACAGTAAGCGTGGCAATGTCTTACATGGCGGTCCGGTCTCTGTCAGTGGCACACGGTACACCGGCAGTACAGTACAAACAAACAGTTATCGATGGAAAAATTAAACAAAAACGCTTAACGCGTAATTAAAAACTTGTAATGGGCAAACATAGTGCCATTCTGACTGCCAAACCATTTCCAACTTAGTCGGGCCGCTGCGTTTGTTTGGCTGCTATTGTCGAGCAGAAGAAGACGAGGAAATGCCTCGAGCACTTCGTGTAGTGCGTGCAAGGCATATTTAAAATAATGGCCCTCAAACACCCAACCGCGTGGTTGGGGGTGGATGGATTGGAATGGGAGTAAATGCTGCCAGATGATGGTGATCAAAAATTATGAGTTCATAAATAGCCGCAATTAATAATTTTTGACAATTTGCACATACACACACACACCGTACGGCACGGCACACGAAATATGGTGTTACTGGAGGAATTTGTGGCTCAGATAACAAGAGCAATTTCTGGAGATAAGCCGCAATGAGACAGTGCCGTGTTTAGGGAAACGCACTGGTGGGAGCGAAAGGGTAAAACATATTTATACACTCCACGAGAGTATTATGTCTTTGTGCATTTGTTTGTAACACCCAAAAGGAAACGAGATAGACCCATTGTTAATTATACCGATCGTCTTAGAATCACTTTCTGAGTCGATTTAGCAATGTCCGTCTGTCTGTCTGTCCGTCCGTCCGTCCGTCCATATATTCTTGTAATCACGATACAGGTCGCAATTGTAGACAGAACCAAATGAAACTTTGCACAACGATGTTTTTCGGGATAAGGACGAACGCTATTTAATTTGAAGAAAATCGGTTCAGATTTAGATATAGCCCCCATACGAATTTCACTCCCAATTTGACTCTTTTCACTCTTCTTTTTTTTTCTTTTCTTTAAAATTGGCAAAATATCTTATATTGTAACTAGAAACACCTGTGGTAAAAATGTGTTAGATCGGTTCAGATTTATATATAGCTCCCATACAAATTTCTCTCCCGATTTGACTTTTTCCGCTCTAGAGACCACATAATGTATCAGATTGTCTTCAGATTTGGTAAAACATCTTATATTCCCACTAGAAACTCCCATGGTGAATATCGGACAGATTGGTTCAGATTTATATATAGCTCCCATACAAATTTCGCTCCCGATTTGACTTTTTCCGCTCTAGAAACCACATAATGTATCAGATTGTCTTCAGATTTGGTAAAACATCTTATATTTCCACTAGAAACACCCATGGTGAATATCGGTCAGATCGGTTCAGATTTATATATAGCTCCCATACAAATTTCGCTCCCGATTTGACTTTTTCCGCTCTAGAAACCAGATATTGTATCAGATTGTCTTCAGATTTAGCAAAACATCTTATATTTAAACTAAGAACATCTATGGTGAAAATAGGTCAAATCGGTTCAGATTTAGATATAGCCTCCATATAAATGTCGCTCCCGATTTGACTTTTTCCGCTTTAAATGCCACATATTCTAATCGATTTTCTTTAAATTTGGCACAACATCTTATAATCTAGCTAGAAACACCTGTGGCTAAAGCGGGCTAGATCGGTTCAGATTTAGATATAGCCCCCATACAAATGTCGCTCCCGATTTGATTTTTGCCGCTTTAAAAGCCACATATTGTGCTCGATTTTCTTTAAATTTCGCACAACATCTTATAATCTAACTAAACAAAACTATGGCGAAAGTGGGTAAGATCGGTTCAGATTTAAATATAGCCCAAGTTCAAATGTTGGTTATATTTCACCTATTTCGTTCCAGGTTTCAATATATCCTCATACAGATGTCCTTTCCGATATAAAATTTTTTGTCAAACACATACATTTAGAGGATACAAAAAACCTTCCCGTTTTCACTTTTTCGCCGAATTGAATTGTATTCGGATTGAAAGTGGAGTGTATCATAGAGTCGGCCCCGCCCGACTTTAGCCTTTCCTTACTGGTTTTTATATAGTGGAGTACATCGCAGACATTCCACAATATTACCGACAGTTTAGTGGCTGTCGACTTCACGTACAAGTGTAGTAACGTATTAGGAAAATTATGATGTTTTTCGGTAATTGAGACATTTGTAAAATAAATTGTGTTGTTTCATTACACTGTGAATATTATGAGATTTATTTGTTGTGGAAGATCTTAACCCTCTAGCTCCTCTCTATATGGCCCAATGACACCCTATTTCGATAAAATCAAAAAAGGTCCATTTAAAACGGACATTTAAGGAATAAATAGCAAATTAAACGCCAACTAATACAAAAAATACTATGCTTCCGTCCATATATTTTGTTTAAAAAAATCGTAAAATTGTAAAGCACACATGCCACCTTGCAACCATTTCATTGAATTGTAAGTATGTGTACATGTAGGTATAGTTACCCAGCAATAATTCTGCCATGCCAACGCTCATTTCTGTTAGTATTTTTCGTTTGTATTTTTTGTGGTACGTAACAATATTTGATTTGAACTGGGATATTGTCCTGGCTCAAGACCATTTTGCATCTATATATAATAGAATGCAAATTTATTAACAAATGACATGGTGACATTTATTACTTGGCTGCAGACTACCACTATCATGATTTCCATCCTGTCTAAAGGTTTCGTTCAGGTGGCTTCGCAGCGACTTTTCAACATTAAACCCGGCCTCTTTAACAAAATATCTCAGTTCAAATCAAATATTGATTACATACAAAAAATGCAAACGAAAAAAACTAAAAGGTTTTGTCCCTAATTCGAAAAAAAAAATCGGTAAAATATGTGGATTCTAGAGCGGAAAAAGTCATATCGGGAGAGTCATTTGTACGAGGGCTATATCTAAATCTGAACCGATTTCACCACATGTGTTTCGAATTTGATTATAAGGTTTTGTGCCCAATTCGAAACACAAGTAAGTAAATGCTAAAGTCGGGCGGGGCCGACTATATGATCCACTCCACTTTCTATCCGAATACAATTCAACTCGGTTAACAAGTGAAAACGGGAAGAATTTTTGCTAATATGCTAATATGACCTGGTCCAATTTGTCAAATCGAAACATGGAATAAAGTGACTAACTTTCACAATAAATTCTTCCACTTCAAATATAACGTGTTATGCTCACTTTGAAGAAATTCGGTGAAAATTCGTGGTTTCTGGGGCGGAAAAAGTCTATCCGGGAGCGAAATTTCTATGAGAGCTATAAGTAAATCTGAACCGATCTGACCCATGGTGAAAATGGGTAGTATGTTTCTAGTTGAAATATAAAATATTTTGAAAGATTTAAAGCAGAACTGTTGAAATATGTATATGAGTGGAAAAAGTTAATTTGGGAATAAAATTTGTGTGGGAGCTATATATAAATCTGAACCGATCGATTTGCTCCATTACTGTTTATAGAACAAATATAAGATATTTTGCCTAGAGCAGAAAAAGTCAAATCGGGAGCGAAATTTTAATGGGAGCTATATAGAAATTTGAAACGATCTTACCTATTTTCACCATAGGTCTTCCTAGTTTAAATATAAGATGTTGTGCCAAATCTGAAGACAATCTGATACAATATGTGGTTTCTAGAGCGGAAAAAGTCAAATCGGGAGGTGTGGGGGTTATATCTAAATTTGAAGCGATCTTACCCGCTTTCATTATTGGTGTTTCAAGTTTGATTATAAGATGCTATGCCAAATTTAGAGAAAATCGGGTATATGTGGTTTCTAGAGCGGAAAGTCATCTAAATCTGAACCGATTTAAAATGAAATAGCGTTCGTCCCTGAACCACAAAACATACTTATGCAAATTTTTGTTAAGATCAGACGATAATTGCGACCTGTACTTTGATTACAACAATAGATGGACAACGGACAGACAGACGGACACTGCTAAATCGACTCAGAAAGTGATTCTAATCCGATCTGTATAATAAACGTTGGGTCTAACTTGTTTCCTTTTGCGTGTTACAAACAAATGCACAAATGCATAATGGTTATGTAAGTGCGAATCTACAACATCTTCCTCTCCTGAATCTTCATCAGACGGAAAATGTTGTCCAATGGTAGGTTCGACCACCGACTATTGGATAACAAATAAACCTGAAGAAGTAGTTAATCAGTAATTTAAATAAGTTATTTTGCTTCAGAGTATGCAAAACTCATATAAAAGATCACAACATGGAATAGTTCTCAAACATTTCACTTATACCCTAAAGAGTTGAGCTAATTCATCATGACTGCTGCGTTTGTTTAGAATAATATTTAAAGTACTATAGAAGAAAGTCTAGGCAAACGAAAGGGAATTGATTCTTAGACTATTATTCATGTATTTTTCTAAACACACGAAGGTATGAGGAACTTGATAAACTTAAGTAGACACATTAACTTTATTTGAAGGAATAATATTCTTAAGTGAAAACTTCCTAAATAGAATTTTTTCACTATTTTCTTTCTTTAAAGGTAGTAAATTTTCTTCCGCACCAGTACTAATACCCAAAAAATGTTTTTAGTAAATGTACTACCCTATTTTTATACCCTACACCACTTAGTGGAATAGGGTATTATAAGTTAGTTTCGCGCCAAATGTTTGTAACACCATGAAAAATTTGAGCTAGGCCCACCTTTAAGTATACGGATCTGCTTAGAATCACCAGCTGAATCGATTTAACGATGTCTGTCTGTCCGTCCGCTTGCTGTCCATCTAAGTTTGTTCGCACTCTACAGGTCGCAATTGTGGTCCGATTGTCATGAAATATAGCAGAATTTGGCAGAAGTTACTTTTTTGGTCAAGGACGATTGGAGTTGAATTTGGAGAAAATCGGTTCAGATTTAGATATAGCCTCCATACAAATATCCCTATAATGTACACTATTACTGCTTTAGAATACACACTTTAGAGGGGCTCATGACCAAATTTTCAGGATCGTGTTGTATTTGAACTAGAAACAGCTTACGGGAAAGTGGGCCAAATGGGTTTATGTTTTGATATAGCCCCATACAAATGTACATCCAATTTACAATATTACAATATTAATGCACATTTTACATCGGATCTTGATCACATTTTCCACACATTTATACTAGAAACATTTATACTAGAAACACGTATTTCGAAAGCCAGCATTGATCTATATCAATGTTTTGGAATAGCCCACATACAAATGGGCCCACAGTTTACACTATTATCGCTCTAGAACCCACATCCTAGATTGGATCTTGATAAAATTTTGCAAATCATGTTATATTTCAATAAAGAATATCTACTTTGAAAGTGATCTATAAAGGCCCACTTTTTAATGTAGCGCCCTTACCTCTTACCTTATCTCTCTAGGACCCACATTTTACATCAGAAGTTTTTTAAATTTTGCAGATTGTATTATATTCATATTTCATACTAAGAATACCTACTTTGAAAGTGATCTATATGGGCCCACTTTTTAATGTAGCGCCCTTACAAATGGCCCCCATTTTTATACCCTACACCACTTCGTGGACTAGGGTATTATAAGTTAGTTTCGCGCCAAATGTTTGTAACACCAAGAAATAATTGAGCTAGACCCACCTTTAAGTATACGGATCGGCTTAGAATCACCAGCTGAATCGATTTAACGATGTCTGTCTGTCCGTCTGCTGTCCATCTAAGCTTGTTCGCACTCTACAGGTCGCAATTGTAATCCGATTGTCATTAAACTTGGCAGAAGTTATTTTTTCTGGCCAAGGACCATCGGTATTGAATTTGGAGGAAATCGGTTCAGATTTAGATATAGCCCCCATACAAATGTCGCTCCCGATTTGACTTTTTCCGCTCTAAAATCCACATATTGAACCCGTTTTTCTTTAAAATTGGCACAACATCTTATAATCTAACTAGAAACGCCTATGCAGAAATTGGGTAAGATCGGTTCAGATTTAGATATAGCCCCCATACAAATGTCGCTCCCGATTTCACTTTTTCCGCTCTAGAAACCACATCTTGTACCCGATTTTCTTTAAATTTGGCATAACATGTTATAATCCAACTATAAACAGCTATGCAGAAAGTGGGTAAGATCGGTTCAGATTTATATATAGCCCCCATACAAATGTCGCTCCCGATTTGACATTTTCTGCTCTAAAAACCACATCTTGTACCCGATTTTCTTTAAATTTGGCATAACATCTTATAATCCAACTATAAACAGCTATGCAGAAAGTGGGTAAGATCGGTTCAGATTTATATATAGCCCCCATACAAATGTCGCTTCCTATTTCACTTTTTCCGCTCTAGAAACGTCATATTGTACCCGATTTTCTTTAAATTTTGCAGAACATCTTATAATCCAACTAGAAACACGTATGCGGAATGTGGGTGTGATCGGTTCAGATTTAGATATAGCCCCCATACAAATGTCGCTCCCGATTTGACTTTTTCCGCTCTAAAATCCACATATTGAACCTGTTTTTCTTTAAAATTGGCACAACATCTTATAATCCAACTAAAAACCGATGGTGAAAGTGGGTAAGATCGGTTCAGATTTAGATATAGCCCTCATACAAATGTTGCTCCCGAATGTTTAACCGATTTTTGCCAAATTTTACATATTATATTTCACCAATAAACAGACATGGTGAAAGCGCGTCACATCGTTCCTGGTTTCAATATACCCCCATACAAATGTCCTTTCCGATTTAGCATTTTTTTTCAAACACATGCAAACATCCTTCCCGATTTCAATTTTTACCGAATTGAATTGCAATGAGAATTGTTGTTGAGAATATGTCCATACTTTGGTATGACTTTGGTATACTACTGTATAATTTGTATTTGTCTGTCGGACAATTGGATCAATTACCATATTATTTACCATATTCGTTAAATTTGACTAAAGATGAATTATATAATAATATAATTATTAATAATATAATTATTAATTATAAAATTATATAATTTGTATGAACTACATAAAATTGCTCCATGAAATACCTCGGTTTAGTAATCAAAGCGAGGTACATACGCAGGGAGTGGTGTAGGGTATAATATATAGTCGGCCCCGCCCGACTTTAGCCTTTCCTTACTTGTTTATGCCTAATTTGGGGACAATGAAAAAATTCATCTCGATCATCGCATTTCACAGACCACGAAACTCACTTCTATTTTTGTATATTCATTAAACATCCAGCTACTCTCTGATTCATCGGCATTCCAAAAATATTGCGCTTGTGTTTGCAACCCATATTCTTTGCGTTGCATTAAAATGTCAATTGCCGCCTTCCGGCGTGATGTTCCACTTTTAAGGGTGGCCTTTTGTTTTGCACCGCTTTTTCGCACAATTGACACTTACGTTGTCTTGCAAAACCTTGAGATGTGACAGCTTAAGTGCTATTTTTCATTTGTTTTGCTCTGGCTGTCTCCCCGGTGATGTGTAGGACGAAAACCGGGAGGTGTATAAGCGTGGGTATGTTTATTTAACGATAACGTTATTTGTGCATACAGACACAACAACACCACCACCACCACCATCCCCATCCCCATCACCTGCCCTGCCTTGTCCTTCTTACCCACCCACCTCACCGCAAACATGTCAAGGCAAACGACAAGAAATATGCATCAAGGAGACGTGTATATGACTTTTGAATGATACCCTAAAAGGTTTTTTGTCGCTGATGACATGTCAGGCGTCGAAGGACATTTGCCTAGGTGGGTGGATGTCAATGTGTCTATTCATTCAGAGTGTATGACGATGATAATGGTGGTGGTATGTCTCCGATTTTACGTTTTGTTTTTAATGTTTCCACAGACAATGTAAAACACAACTAATATGGAGCACTAGAATATTAACCATGTGTCACTGTTACGCTGAAAATATGTTTTTTTTTTTCAGAAGGGTCCTTAAAGGATTTCGAAACATTTTAATTGAGCTAATAGTCTTTCGCTTAACTATAATCTTTGCAAGTTTACCTTTCGCCATATTGGCTGAGGGATGGATGGTATATCCACCCATCAAAGGGAAAAGGCCTTGGACAGCTTTTCGTTGTAATAAAAATAAGCCCGGCGGAATCGTTTCTGGTGAAATAACAACTTTTTGCATAAACATTAAAAACATATTCCGCAAAATCCTTAGCTAAGATTGCAAAACACAAAACTGAATGGTGGTGCGGGGGTTGTTTTGGTTTTCTGTGACTACGTGCCAGATAAAAATAATATTTATGCAACTGCTGTTGCTAGTTTTGCGAACGGAACTTTCTCTTTTATGTGCATTAGGCCGTTTCAAATTTGAGAATGGAAAATATTTGTCCCGATTTTTTTAATATCTATGACGCAAAAATAGCTAGCGCTCAGAGACCAGTAAATTTGTGTGGTTTCATTCAGTATTAATCAAAGTAGCTATTAACAATTAAAAACGGCGATTATATACCCTCCACCATGGGTTGCATTCCACAGAGGCTGTGTAATATTACACGAAAATATAATTTTTTTATATAGCCAAACCAAAACAAACAAAAAATATTGAAAACATAATTTTATAAATAAATATACAATTTTTAATACTTTTACAATATATAAATCGAAATAATACTTCAAGTCAATTCAAAAAATAATATTATATTTATATTTTCAAAAAAACTTAACTACCTTAAATATTGGTAGGTTGTATTTCCATTCCATTTTAATTCCAAAAGTTCAAATTAAAAAAAAATATTTAAAAAAAGTGATTCTAAGTCGATCGGTATAAATACAAAATTTCATTATTCTAGGTGCATCCGTTTGGTTTATACCATTTGTATCCCTCTATTCCCATTTTATCCCTTAAAAGTACGAATCTGGAAAAAATACTTTTATATTATGTCTACTCAATTAGAGGAATGCACACATCAAATTTCGTGTTTCTACCTGTTAAAAGGTACCATTTTTATCCTTTTTTGCCCCCATTTCACCCCCTACGTATAAAAATCACCCAAAAGGAAGGGAGATAGACCCATTGTTAATTATACCGATCGGCTTAGAATCACTTTCTGAGCCGATTTAGCAATGCCCGTCTGTCTGTCTGTCCATCTATTGTTGTAATCACGATACAGCTCGCAATTGTAGCCAGAACCAAACGAAACATTGCTCAACGAAGTTTTTCGGGACAAGGACAAACGCTATTTAATTTGAAGAAAATCGGTTCAGATTTAGATATAGCCACAATACCAATTTCACTCCCGATTTGACTCTATTCATTCTAGTTACCACTTATTTCAACAGATTTTCTTAAAAATTTGCAAAACATCTTATAGTTCAACTAGAAACATCCATGGTAAAGATATGTTAGATCGGTTCAGATTTATATATAGCTCCCAAACAAATTTCGCTCCTGATTTGACTTTTTCCGCTCTAGAAACCACATATTTTAACAGATTTTCTTCTAAATTCGCAAAAAAACGTATATTTCAACTGGAAACACTTGTGGTAAAAATGTGTTAGGTCGGTTCAGATTTATATATAGCTCCCATACAAATTTCGCTCCCAATTTGAATTTTTCCGCTCTAGAATCCACATATTTCAACAGATTTTCTTCAACGAAGTTTTTCGGGACAAGGACAAACGCTATTTAATTTGAAGAAAATCGGTTCAGATTTAGATATAGCCACAATACCAATATCACTCCCAATTTGACTCCATTCATTCTAGTTACCACTTATTTCAACAGATTTTCTTAAAAATTGGCAAAACATCTTATAGTTCAACTAGAAACATCCATGGTAAAAATGTGTTAGATCGGTTCAGATTTATATATAGCTCCCATACAAATTTCGCTCCTGATTTGACTTTTTCCGCTCTAGAAACCACATATTGTATCAGATTATCTTCAGATCTGGCAAAACATCTTATATTTAGACTAGGAACACCTATGGTGAAAATAGGTCAGATCGGTTCAGATTTAGATATAGACCCCATACGAATTTCACTCCCGATTTGACCCTTTTCACTCTGGATACCACAACAACAGATTTTCTTCAAAATTGGCAAAACACCTTATATTTCAACTGGAAACACCTGTTGTAAAAATATGTTAGATCGGTTCAGATTTATATATAGCTCCCATACAAATTTCGCTCCCAATTTGAATTTTTCCGCTTTAGAATCCACGTATTGTAACAGATTTTCTTCTAAATTCGCAAAAAAACGTATATTTCAACTGGAAACACTTGTGGTAAAAATGTGTTAGGTCGGTTCAGATTTATATATAGCTCCCATACAAATTTCGCTCCCAATTTGAATTTTTCCGCTCTAGAATCCACATATTTCAACAGATTTTCTTCAAAATTTGGCAAAACACCTTATATTACAACTGGAAACACATGTTGTAAAAATATGTTAGATCGGTTCAGATTTATATATAGCTCCCATACAAATTTCGCTCCCAATTTCAATTTCGCTCCCAATTTCAATTTTTACGCTCTAGAATCCACATATTTCAACAGATTTTCTTCAAAATTTGGCAAAACACCTTATATTTCAACTAGAAACACCTGTTGTAAAAATATGTTAGATCGGTTCAGATTTACATATAGCTCTCATACAAATTTCGTTCCCCCAGAAACCGCGTATTTTCATAGAATTTTTTAAAATTGAGCATAACACGTTATACTTCAACTAGAATAACTTATTGTGAAAGTTAGTCACTTCGTTCCAGGTTTGGATATTTGTATCGGGGCTAAAACTGTTAGTCTCGATTTGACAAATTGGACCAGGTCATATTAGCCTGTGATTAGGAAACATACAAAAAATTTCCCCGTTTTCACTTTTTTACTGAAATTCTATTCCGATAGAAAGTGGAGTGTATCGGCGGGGCCCACTTAGCCTTTCCTTTCCACTTAGCCTTTCCTTACTTGTTTTTAATATTGAAGTTTATGTTATAACCGCGTTATATTTTTTTAAAGTTTTTACAATATGTTCTAAGATGCCTACTTTAGTGACTGTGTGAGTTTGGAACATTTTCAGAATTCCAGAAATTGTTCTTTTAACCGATAATAAAAATTACAAAAGTTTTCTATAACGTTGCTTGAAACATTGACAAATTTCTGATTTGCAGCGTTTTTTTTAGATATTGTCATTGAGCACATCGAAGGGAAATTTTAAGATTTTTTTTTGCTTGTTTGACAGTAATAACTACATATGCCACCCAATTTTTTGGCTAAAAAATCGTCATGCAAACAAAGTGGTCGCAATATCTTTGAGAGAACAAAAAGTTCAACGTTACGGTGCACTATGTATTATCAGCGGCAAAAACTCTCAAATTTCATGCGCCCAAATCTCAACTTTACTGATTGATTTTATTGGGATGTATCTCGGAAACGATGTATCGTATTGAAATTTCGTTTAATTCGTAGAAAACATGAGCTCTTGAGGTGACATTTTGTATTTAAAAAAGTGTATTTACGTTTTTGCTTTCCTTTTCAGACAGGGGTTTACCTGAAGGTTGTATTTATTAAGAATCGGTAACTTTCTAAAGAATAAAACTAAATTTGCGAGGCCGACCGATGCCTCAGCATTTACAAATATTATTAAACTATTGTCATATTTATTAATTTTAAAAAGAATATTCTGCTTATAGCTGCCAACATCGATTTAAATACAGAAATGGTAAAAACTTCTAGTCCAAAAATGAAGCAATACTTTCTTCTTTGTTCTCTGTAAATGAATTTAGGAAAATTAATTTATGGCATACTTTAGGGATGTAAGGTTTTATGGCAAGCAAGCGCATGTAAATATTGGGTCGATATTAATCTTAAGTTGAGTATAAAGCTACATATAATAGCCGTGTGTCATCGATTAAAAAATAAAATTTTTATTAAAACAAGTAAATACGGCGTTAAGTTCGGCCGGGCCGAACTTTATATACCCTCCACCATGGATTGCATTCCACAGAGGTTGTCGGTTTTCGTAGAAGTGCAGTAATATTACAGGAAAATAAATTTTTTTAATATAGCCAAACCAAAACAAATACAAATATTGAAAAAATAATTCTATAAATAAATATAATACTTTTATTATTTCAAAGCATTTTTTATCTCAAATCAAAGAATAAATATTCTTATATAAATATTTTCAAAAAGCTTAAATACAATAACTATTGTTGGATAGTGGGTGCTACAGTTGGTTGTATTTCAATTCTATTTTAATTCCAAATGTACAAATTTTGAAAATCCATTATCAGACGTACATTGTGCAAAATAACCTAACTTCATGATTCAAGCAATTTTTTCCGTAAAAGAAAAAGTACGAATTTGAAAAAAAAGTTTTTATTTTGCGTGTCTATACAGTCAGAGGAATGTATACACCGAATTCCATGATTCCAACTGCTCCCATTTGGTTGGTACCATTTTTACCCCTTGACGTTTCTACGCAATTAGAATTTCATCATTCTAGCTGTAGTCGTTTAGTTGGTACTATTGTATCCCTTGAAAGTATGAATTTCGAAAAATCCGTTTATTTTCCGTGTCTACGCAGTCAGAGGAATGTATATTCCGAATGTCATGACTCTAGCTGCTTTCATCTGATTGGTACTATTTTTATCCCCTTTTTCTATTTTGACCCCAAACAGTACGAATTTCGAAAAATTAGTTTATTTTCCGTATCTACACCTTCAGAGGAATGTATACTCCGAATTCATGACTCTAGCCGCTGTCATTTGATTGGTACTATTTTTATCCCCTTTTTCCATTTTAACCCCAAAAAGTACGAATTGCGAAAAATCTGTTTATTTTAAGTGTCTACGCAATCAGAGGAATGTATACACCGAATTTCATTATTCTAGGTGTAGCCGTTTGGTTGGTACCATTTTTATCCCTCCGTACCCATGGTATCCCTTGAAAGTACGAATTTGGAAAAAATCCTTTTATTTTTCATGTCTACGTAGTCAAAGGAATGTATAGTCCGAATTTCATGACTCTAGCTGCGGTCATTTGGTTCGTACATTTTTATCCCCTTTTTCTATTTTGATCCCAAACAGTACGAATTTCGAAAATTCAGTTTATTTTCCGTATCTACAAATTCAAAGGAATGTACACTCCGAATTTTATGACTCTAGCTGCCGTCATTTGATTGGTACTATTTTTATCCCCTTTTTCCATTTTAACCCCAAAAAGTACGAATTTTGAAAAATCCGTGTGTTTTACTTGTCTATGCAATCAGAGGAATATATACACCGAATTTCATTATTCTAAGTACAGCCGTTTGGTTGGTACCATTTTTATCCCTCTATCCCCATTTACCCCTTAAAAGTACGATTTTGGAAGAAATACTTTTATATTATGTATCTACTCAATTAGAGGAATGTACACACCGAATTTCGTGTTTCTAGCTGTTGTCGTTTAATACGTAAAATTTTTATCCCTTTTTTGTCCCATTTCACCCCCTACAAATAAGAATCACTTTATGGTGCACGTTTTTGCTATAAGGGGAATTCGCATACCAAATATCAAGCAAATATATACAGACATATTCAAAAAACATGCTTAAATACGCTAAAATATTAGGGAAAATTTTTTCCCTTTGAGCCGATTTCGCCCCGTTCTACGACTATAAGACGCATTTATGGAAAATTTGAACGTTCTAGCTACTTTCGTTTAGATGCTAGCGTGCTTTCAACAGACGGACAGACGGACGGACGGACGGACATGGCTAGATCGTCTTAGAATTTTATGACGATCAAGAATATATATACTTTATAGGGTCTCAGGTCGATATTTCAAGGTGTTACAAACGGAATGACAAAGTTAGTATACCCCCATCCTGAAGGTGGGGATGTGTTCGAAATTTCGAGGTTCTAGCTCTATTCCTTCTAATTTTTGTCGCAGCTTGTATGAAAATATTCCACTGTGCGGTGTTCTGACAATATCCAATATTTTTCAAAAATAGTATCTAGTAAAATGGGATGACCTTAAAATGCGTGAATATAAGGCAGAAATGTTCAAAAATTGCATTTATTTCTCTTAATACGAGAAGCTTTATTAGTCCTTCTTCCAATTTCGTCTATTTTCGTAGAAAATTTTGTTCGTAAGTTAGCATGCAGATGGACGGATATAGTGAATTACTTACTTTTGAGAATGTAAAAGGTAGCAATTAATTAATTCAATTGATATATCATTTTATTATATTAAACCTTAAAGATTATTAGTTTCTTTTGTGAAGGGGAACGAAAATATTTTTTGATCTTTTTCCAGTGAATCCCCGTCATACATCTCACAAATTCGCAAACATGTGATCCACCGCGACCCAATAAGGGATGCTCGAAATCGTTTATGATATGGGAACTCAGCAAACGTGAGCAACCAACATCCTTCATAGATACCCCCAGACACACACAGCCACACATATCGTCACTGTTATTTCTGTTGTGTTGTTGTTTTCTCATATTTACAAGGACCATTTTCCCATTTCCTCAAGTAAAGGGGTTAGATTAGCTATCCCAGAATTGCAACAATAACACAACAGATGAAGCATTTTAAATTCCTATTAAGAGTCTTTAATTCCATTGTATGTGTGTGTGTGTGCGTGTGTATGTTCAGTTGTATTTATATAGAACTACAAAAATTCTCATTTAGATGTTAATTTGTGTTGTTTTATTTCCGTAACATGTGGCGCCCGCAAAGGGGTGGCAGGAAGTTATAGACCAACAACTGTTTCCGGTGTTTGTGGTGACTGCTCTTCTGCTGCTATTATCTCGAAATGCAATGTAAACAAATTTATCGTATTAAGGAATTTATTTTCTATTTTCTTTGACCTTAAGGCCATATTTTGTTGTAGTTTATGGCATTTGTGTGAAAACTTTGATCTCTCCGGTTGCATGGAGATGGGATTATACAAATAATTGGTAACAGTGCTGGGACGGCACATATGGTCCGAAGGATGGGTGGATTGGTTTGAAAGTTTTCTTTGTGAAGTAAAAGTATGTAATTGTGTGCATTCGCCAAAGGACACTGGCCTTTGCATGGAATGTGAACAATTGCTTTGATGTTGTTTGTAATAACCTGTAAAATCTTTATGTCACACATGTGTGTTTGAATGGGATGAATTTGAAATCCATAAATGATTTCAGGAAAAACTCAGACCGAGGCTATGAATTCATATAATGCAGGAGGAAAGATATATCATTTCTATTCTGGGCCAATTTGTTTAAAATTACCACAAAGAAAACTAGCGAAGTTGGTACTTAATATTGCATTCGGATGTCCTAACATTTGCCTGTAACGTCATTTTTGTTTTTAATTAAATTAAAAATAATATTATTTCATAGAAAATAAAACTCCATGGGAAATTTAAAAATAGAAGTGTTTCTACCTACAGAATATTGTAACATACATGATGCCATAATTAAGACCTATTGATGTCACGCAGCAGAATCTGTTGCCCAATTTCAATTTTGTATGTGTTCATCTTACGTTTCAAAGATTTAGATCATAGACAGTGGTTCAGAATCAAAATCCATCGTCCAAAATTCAATAAATTTTGTTCTGGTAAACTTTTCTGAGACAAAGACCCCAATTAGACAAGGACCCAAGGATTATTTTCAGATATAAACATTTAAAATCGTGAGATCGGATATATTTTAGAAATCGGCCAAAGTTGACTTCTTTTCGTATTTTTCGATTTTAAAGAAAAATACAATTTTTATTTTTTGTCTTTATGTTTTTTTATTTTTACGTATTTGTTCATAATGAGAAGAAAAACAAAGTAAGAAAGCGTTAAGTTCGGCCGGGCCGAATCTTATATACCCTCCACCACGGAGTGCATTCTATAGTATTAGCAGCAGATTAAAGGAAGTCGACTTTACATAGAAGCACAGTACCACATTACGAAAATTGTGATATTTGTATGCACTTTTACTATAATTGTTTACTATTTCAAACTATAATGTATACTTATGCGCACTGTTTAAAATCTACTACTATATATAAATAAAATGCTGAAATTGTGAAAGTGAACATGCCTACATATTAGGCGATTGTCAGTCGCAATTAGAAAGAAGCATTTTCAGATACAGACAAAGTGATAAGATAAGTATAAATTTTAAAGATATCCCCATACGCCCCATTCTCCGCCCAAAAGTACAAATTTCGAAAAACCTCCTTTTCGAGTCTTCACAGTCAAAATGTATACACCGAATTTCATGATTTCAACTTCAGCGTTTTATGTTATGTTCCATTTTTACCCCTCTTTTTAATTATATCCCTTAAAAGTACGAATTTCGAACAATCCCTCTATTTTATGTGTTTATGCAATTAGAGGGATTTACACACCGAATTTCATGATTCTAGCTGTTGTCGTATCATTGGTACCATATTTTATCACTTTTTGTCTCATTTCGCCCGCTAAAACTTTTATTTGCTTTGTGGTGCTTCCAAGCTACAAGAGGAATGTCCGCAACAAATTTTAACTGTATGAAAATAAGAAATTTAATTAATAAGCCAAGGCTACCAATATTTGTATACTATATATATATAATATAATGAAAATATTTTACGTGGCTATGCAGTCAGAGGAATGTATACACCGAATCCCATGATTCTATCAGCGACCATTTTGTTGGTACCATTTTTATCACCTTTTTCCAATTTTGCCCCATTAAGAGTACGGCTTTCTAAAATCTCTTTATTTTACGTATCTATACAATTAGAGGGACGTACTAACTGAATTTCATCATTCTAGCTGTATTCGTTTAGTTGGTACTATTTTTATCACCTGTAGCCATTGTATCCATTGAAAGTACGAATTTGGAAAAAACTTTTTATTTTTCGTGTCTAGGCAGTCAGAGGAATGTATACTCCGAATTTCATGATTCTAGCTGCAGTCATTTGGTAGGTACTATTTTTATCCCCTTTTTCCATTTGAACCCCAAAAAGTACGAATTTTGGAAAGTTCTTTTATTTTACGTGTCTACGCAATCAGAGGAATGTATATATTGAATTTCATTATTCCAGGTGCAGCTGTTAGGTTGGTACTATTTTTATCCCTCTATCCCCATTTAACCCCTTAAAAGTACGAATTTAGAAATATATTTTTATATTATGTATCTACTCTATTAGAGGAATATACACGCCAAATTTCGTGTTTCTATCTGTTGTCGTTTGATAGGTACCATTTTTATCCCTTTTTGTCCCAAATAAAAATCACTCTATGGTGCCCTTTTATGCTATAGAGGGAATGCACATTGCAAATGTCAACTAAATACAAGCTAATATGTTCAAAAAACATGCTGAAATACTCTAAATATTAGGAGTATTTTCAGTCCTTGTGAGGGAAAAATTTTTCCCTCTGGGCCGATTTCGTCCACTTTCAATCCCAACCAATCTACAACCATAAGACACATTTAGGAAAAATTTGAACCTCCTAGCTCATTTCGTTCGGCCGCTATCGTGCTTTCAACAGACAGACAGACAGACGGACATGGCTATATCGTCTTAGAATTTTACCACGACCCAGAATATATACATTATGGGGTTTCCGATGAATATTTCAAGGTGTTACAAACGGAATGACAAATGAATATACCCCCATCCTGGAGGTGAAGGGTATAAAAAAATATTTTTTTTTGTATTACATATTTTCACGTTTTTCAGATTTTGAAAATTGAACAAGTAAGAAGGCGTTAAGTTCGGCCGGGCCGAATCTTATATACCCTCCACCACGAAGTGCATTCCACAGTATTACCAGCAGATTAAAGAATGTCGACGTAGAAGTACAGAACCGTATTACGAAAATTATTATATCTTTATGCACATTACTATATTTGATTATTATTTCAAACTATAATGTATACTTATGCGCACTGTTTAAACTCTACTACTATAGATAAATACAATGCTGTAAATGTGAAAGTGTACATGCGAACATGCGGAAGGTCCCATTTTATCCCCCTTTTTCAATTATATCTCTTAAAAGTACGAATTTTGAAAAATCCCTCTATTTTACGTGTTTATAATTAGAGGGATATACACACCAAATTTCATGATTCTAGCTGTTGTCGTATCATTGGTACCATATTTTATACATTTTTTTCCCATTTCGCCCGCTAAAACATTTATTTTCTTTGTGGTGCTTCCAAGCTACAAGAGGAATGTCCGCAACAAATTTCAAATGTATGAAAATCAGAAATTTAATTAATAAGCCAAGGCTACAATTCATCATAAATCAATTCATAAAGTAAATATAAGGGAGCAATCATGAATACCCTAAATATTGGGAGATAGAGAGTGTATTTTCAGCTTCAGTCGTTTGGTTTGTTGTATTTCCATCCTATTTTAATTTCAAAAGTATAAATTTTGAAAATACCTTATCTCTCACGTACGCATTACAAGACAACTTCATGATTCTACCATTTTTTGTCGTAAAAGCAACAAAATAAAGTACGAATTTGAAAAAAAAAGATTTTGCGAGGCTATGCAGTCAGAGGAATGCATACACCGAATTCCATGATTCTATCAGCGGCCATTTTGTTGGTACCATTTTTATCCCCTTTTTTTCAATTTTGCCCCCCTCAAGAGTACGACTATCTAAAACCTCTTTATTTTACGTATCTACACAATTCTAGCTGTATTCGTTTAGTTGGTACTATTTTTATCCCCTGTAGTCATTGTATCCCTTGAAAGTACGAATTTGGAAAAAACGTTTTATTTTTCGTGTCTACGCAGTCAGAGGAATGTATACTCCGAATTTCATGATTCTAGCTGCTATCATTTGGTAGGTACTATTTTTGTCCCCTTTTTCCATTTGAACCCCAAAAAGTACGAATTTTGGAAAGCTCTTTTATTTTACGTGTCTACGCAATCAGAGGAATGCATATATCGAATTTCATTATTCTAGGTGCTGCCGTTAGGTTGGTACTATTTTTATCCCTCTATCCCAATTTAACCCCTTAAAAGTACGAAATTAGAAAAAATACTTTTATATTATGTATCTACTATATTAGAGGAATGTACACGCCGAATTTCGTGTTTCTATCTGTTCTCGTTTGATAGGTACCATTTTTATCCCTTTTTGTCCCATTTCGCCCCCTACAAATAAAAATCACCCTATGGTGCCCTTTTATGCTATAAAGGGAATGCGCATTGTAAATGTCAAGTAAATACAAGCTAATATGTTCAAAAAACATGCTGAAATACTCTAAATATTAGGGGTATTTTCAGTCCTTGTGAGGGAAAAATTTTTCCCTCTGGCCCGATTTCGTCCACTTTCAATCCCAACCGATCTACAACCATAAGACACATTTAGGAAAAATTTGAACCTCATACCTCATTTCGTTCGGCCGCTATCGTGCTTTCAACAGACAGACGGACAGACGGACAGACGGACAGACGGACATGGCTATATCGTCTTAGAATTTTACCACGACCCAGAATATATATACTTTATGGGATCTCCGATGAATATTTCAAGGTGTTACAAACGGAATGGTGGAGGGTATAAAAAACGTAATTTATTTTTTTGACTTTGTCGAACACATTTTAAGATATTTTGCACTCAAATTTTTTTTATTACAAGTTAGCTTAGCTTCATTATGACGGGAAAACTATGTTTGCGCCAAAGATAGTTTGATTGTAATGAATATTGTAAAAAATATCCTTTTTGAACAAATGTTTGAATTTGGACCAACACAACTTTTTTCCTTCAAAAGCCTTTAACGAAGTGCATACATATTTTGAAAGGCTGAAGGGTTCCCCGTTTTTGTAGGGTAACTTTTGCCTGCACCTTCCAAGGGTGCAATCTTGGAAGGTGCAAAATTCAGATTTTTTAGTTCCAAAACGCAATTTAGTCATTTTTGTCTCATTAAATTCTGAAAATTAGGTATTGAATTTTTGCCTATGGATTTTGATTCTGAACCACTGTGGGACGTCGACAAATTCTACTATCAACATAACATTATTAGTAAAAGGCTGCAGAGTCTTAGAAATTGGCTGCAGTCGACTATGGATACAAGTTTTTTTATGCTATACAAAATTAAAATTGATTACCACACTGAAAGAAATATTTCGAGTATTGAAATGAATATGCGGCCTAGACCTGTTGTATGGACTGGCGCATTTGTTGTTCTGGTGGATTACACTTTATTTAACGTCAATTTACTTAATAAATAAAATTTATATATTTTAATCATTTAAAAACAAGTAAGGAAAAACTGAAGTCGGGAGCAGACGACTACGTGATACTCTCTACCCCTTTCAAAGATTTTTATTAACGATCTTCGTTCTTTTCATTCATTTTAAGATGTTTGAGTCATTTCTATCCGTCCGTCTGTCTGACTGGCTGTTGTACACGATAACTCTAGAAAGGAGTTCAGGAATCAATTCAAACTTTGCACATATTATTATTTTTTTCCAAACTTAGTTAAAGTCGAAGATGGATGAAATTGAAACTCCCCTCTAAACTTAATTTTTTTTCCGTGTAAATTTTTATGAAGCATTTTTGTCCAAAATTTTTCTCTGAATTTATAGACCCTTGGGAGAACTTTAAATAAATTTTTTTATTATTGTCTTAGAATAACTCATTGGTCGTAGTATTGGACGTTTATATTGTTTTTTTTTGCGTTTTTTCAAGGTATATATATTTATGACAAATAAATAGAAGGAATTAATACCTTTCGAATGATTCCTAAATGATGAATATAGGACGAAAAACGACGCCACTAACTCCTTGTTTGTAAAATAATTAAATACAGAAGATGGATTTTCAGAGCCAACAATTTCAAACTCTTTTTACAAAAATGACTAAAAACTAATATTTCTTGGAAACATTTTGTAAGAGGTGTTATGAGAAATAAATGGAATGAATTAATATCTTTCGAATGATACCTAAATGATGAATATCGGACGAAAAACGACGTCACTGACTTCTTGTTTGTAAAATAATTAAATGCAGGAGGGATTTTCAGAGCCAAAAATTTCAAACTCTTTTTACAAAAATGAGCATTGCGGCGACAATTTAATTCCGATGTGCATAATTCAGGCATCATTTATATAAAATACTAACACCAAATATGAAAATTTGTTCAGTTGTTCAGTTGTTATTATGAAAAAAAAACACAAAAAATTACTATAAAGGTCCAATAATTCGACCAATAAGTTACTCTAAGAGAATAATCGAAATTTATATTTAAAGTGCTTTCAAGGATCTATTATTTTAGAAAAAAATTATAAAAAATGAATAACAACAAAATTACACGGGATAAACATGCTTTTTAAGGGTATTTTCAGGAGCGTTTAGTTCACAGACGGCTTGATCTATATACCATATATATATATATTTGGCCAAGGACGATCGGTATTGAATTTGGAGGAAATCGGTTCAGATTTAGATATAGTCTCCATACAAATATCCCTATAGTTTAATACATGGGATCATGACAACGTTTTCAGGATCGTGTGATATTTGAACTAGAAACAGCTAGCGGGAAAGTGGAGCATATGGGTCTTTGTTTTGATATAGCCCCCATACAAATGTACCTCCGATTTACAATATTACTAATCTAAAATGCACATTTTACATCGGATCGTGATCAAATTTTCCACACAATGTTACATTTAGACTAGAAACGCCTGTTTTGAAAGCCTAATTATATAGGTCAATGTTCTGGTATAGCCCTCCATACAAATGCGCCCCCAGTTCACACTATTATCGCTCTAGAACCCACAACTTACATTGTATCGTGATAAAATTTTGCAGATCATATTATATTTCAATAAAGAATACCTACTTTCAAAGTGATCTATAAGGGCCAAATTTTAAATGTAGCGCCCTTACAAAAGGGTGGCCACTTTTTATTATTACCCCACTAGAACCCATAGTTTACATCGGAAGTTTATCAAATTTTGCAAATTATATTATATTTCAACTAAGAATACATACTATGAAAGTCTAATAGATGGGTCCATATTTTGGTATAACACCCATACAAATTGGGCCCTCATTCTACTCTATTGCAACTCTAGAACCCACATCGTGCTTTGGATCTCGGTACAATTCATCATGTTATATTTCAACAAAGAATACCAACTTTAATATGATCTATATGGGTCCACTTTTTAATGTAGCGCCCTTACAAATGGCCCCCATTTTTAGTATTACCCCTCTAGGACCAACATTTTAAATCGGAAATTTTTCAAATTTTGCAGATCATGTTCTATTTCTACTAGGAATACCTACTATGAAAGTCAAATATATGTGTCCATATTTTGGAACAATTCCCGTACAAATGGTCATCCCATTTTACACTACTAACGCTTCAGAAACTATATCTTATATGGGATCTATATAAAAATTTTGCAGATCATGACTCATTTCCACTGGGAATGCCTAAAGGGGACTACAATAGCCCATGTTAAGTTACAACCCCCAAGTGTTGTTATAGGCACCCTACAAATGTCCATCCAATTACCGCTGTAAATTCTGCATTTTTCATCCGATCTGGGTCAAATTTTCCAGATCATATTATATTTACTCTCGGAATACCTACACGAAAATTGAACCAAATGGGTCCAAATACAACTGTCCCATCAATTTTCAATATTATCGTTTAAATCCTTCATATTACATCGGCTGTGGATCAAATTATCAGTGATTATTTCACATGTGTTAATGTAGACCTAATAGGCCTCAAATACTATTTTAACTATTTTCTACATCGTTATACTTCAGTTAGGAACACTTGCAGCAAAAGTGGAGCATTACGCAAAGAAATTGCCACCGCTCATTATCAGTTTCTGATTTGTTTACATAACACTACAGACTCAACTTATTACAGCCAATCAATTGTGCCATATTCGTTAAATTTGACTAAAGATGCATAATTTATCGCCCCCATGAAACAGCTGGGTTTAGTAATGAAAACCAGGTATATACGCAGGGAGTGGTGTAGGGTATCTTATAGTCGGCCCCTACCCGACTTTGGCCTTTCCTTAATTGTTTTATTTTAGTTTCCCCACACATTCCTTACGCTAAGTGGAATCACTCTTTCCAAAGACCCCTACTTAGAGATAAGCTAATCATTAAATTGACACTCTATTTTCCTAATTAAAATATTAATTTTTCATAAATCACCAGCACTTGGAAACTTTTTCATTTGTTTTTCTCTTGTAAGATTTTATCTGGGATTTTATCTATCCATTATGGGAGCATTATTTAATCCAAATGCCATTCATTACTTGCTATTCGAGGTTGCGCGGAGTCCGCTCCAAACTTTTCCCCTCTTCAATCAACTATTGAACGAATGCACAAATAAACTATTATTGAATTGTTCAATGCTTTATTCGTAAAATTGCATAAATTTCTTTTAAGCTTTGTTTGTTTGTTGTTGCGTTCCCTCCTTCTTTTTTGCTGTAGTTTTTCTCGCAGCACTTCCATTAACTTATAAACTGAAGAGAGGGGAGGATGTCCAGCGCAAAAAAGAGGGAAAACTTTTATTTGGCCTTCCCTACGATTTTTTTTCAAGCATCATTAAAGTTTTTGGTGACACTTTAGCCATTGCACACTGCTCGTAATCGCTTACGACAGTATTGGCAAATGGGTGGTTCGTTCAGTGGATTTTTTCGGAGTGATGGGAATTATAAAGGGGTTCTTAGGTTACTAGTTTCCTTTGTAGAAGTATTTAGCTTCCTTTGCCTAGTATTTATTATACATGGTGGTAAATTTTGATTTTTCAATTATATTTTATTTTAATATGGAAAGTTATCTTAATATTGACAAGATTACAATAGTAAGCCCCGCGGATCTACCTACGCTTTTGGCCAAAATTTCTACATATTTTGCAATCGGCAAAATTCCACTCATCCCATTTGCCATGCCCTTTCCGTTCTTGCTCCCGCTGTAAGTTCTGTCCAGTGTGGGCAGCAAAATTCTGGAAACTTATTTAACTGCAATAAGATTTTTATTTGCAAACTTTCCCGTATTCCGCCAGGAAAAAAAACGCCATTATTAAGATATTTATGATGGCATTTTCATAATTAATCCGATGGGTTTTGCTCTGCCCAACACCACCACCACCACTTGCCTTGAATTTGCTGCTGAAGATAGAAATCTTGAAATATTTTTTACGGCGATAGTGATTGTTATTAGTTTTCAAACTAAACCACGGGCGGCGGGGCCAAAAGGTGAGTGGCACAGAGATTAAATGATTGGGTCAATACGTTGCAAACTGCTTTCGAATTAACTAAATTGTGGAAAGCACAATTAAAGTCATTCAATGTTGGAAATTGGATGCCTGGCAGCCACTAAAAATGATATTTAATTTCTTTTTCTCGCAGCAATTCCAAGAGTTCATAAAGTTTGTCTAGTCTTGGCACAAAATTGTTATTAACTCCCTCCTCGGATGCCAAGCAACCCTTAAGGTATCATCTTCCTTACCAGGGGTTTGGTTGAAGAGTCGGTGGTGGGGGGTTTTCAACACATTTAAAGTGAAAGGTAATCAAATACTTTACTTGCTTAACTCATTAATGTTGTAAAGGTTTTAAAGAAAACAACACAAAAAAAAGAAACACATAAAATATTCCGTTTGTCTGTATGTCTGTCTGTCGTTCAGTCGGCATTACCGTCTGTCATAAAATCAACGTTGGAAATTTAACGTTTTAATTTCTTTTCCCCCCTTTAAATTTCAGTTGCAAATAAATTTCTTGTCTGTCTTCAGACGACGGAAAAAGGGAAACGTAAGCATTTCTGGTTTTTTCCTGTCTTCACGCTGCCTTTTTTTGGGGGGAGAAACAAGTCATGAATAGAAGGTAAAATTATGTTTTGCATGAAGGAACAACAATGAAATTTAAGGTTAAGCGCTGACGCTTGAAAGAATGTGTTCACACATTAAATGCTAGCACAGCGGCGGAAGGAATGAAGGAGTTCCCTGCCAAGCACGCACGTGAATAAAACAATTTGAAAGTTATGGATTCTTCATTATTTTGGTATATAAAATGTGCTTTAAAATTCACGCCAGTTGTAGTTATAATAGAAGTCGCAGGATTAGAAATTGCAATTTTTAATTTACTATTGATTTACACAACGTAACACATAAAATAGAGAAAATGTCATTTCAAATAATAAATATACTTCATATTATATATAACGTATATAAAAAGCTAAAGTCGGCTACACCACCCACCATCAGTGCACTCAGAAAAAAATTAACCCTATAATGAGTAAAATGAAATAAAATTTTCTCAAACCACATAAATAATTACTCAAACTGAGGAAAATTCCAATAAGTTTTTCCTCAAACCAAGTACATTTTTATTAAATCTAACTAAAATTTTGCTGAAATTTTCCTAAATCTAAGTAAATTTTTCCTAAAACCAAGTAAGTTTTTTCTAAATTTAAGTACATTTTCCTAAATCAAAATAAATTTTAAATTTTACTGAAATTTTACTACAATTAAGTAAATTTTTACTCAAATCAAATAAATATTTACTCATATAGAAGACAATTTTGCTGATTTTTAAAAATTTTACTTGATACAATGAAAAAAGTGAACTTAAAATAAGTTCAATTTAACTAAAATAATTCAAACAAATGATTTTGCTTCAGAGTATGCAAAAGTAATACAAACAAGTAAAAACGGCGTTAAGTTCGGCCAGGCCGAACTTTATATACCCTCCACCATGGATTGCATTCCACAGAGGTTGTCGGTTTTCGTAGAAGGAAAATATAATTTTTTAATATAGCCAAACCAAAACAAATACAAATATTGAAAAGTTAATTTTATAAATAAATATAATATTTTAATTATTTCAAACCACGCTTATAAGGTAATGCTATCAATACGTCAATTCAAAAAATAAGTATTCTTATATTTATATTTTCAAAGCCATAAATATTGGTAGATAGTGGGTGCTACAGTTGGTTGTATTTCCATTCTATTTGAATTCCAAAAGTACAATTAGAAAATCCATTATCAGACGTACATAGTGCAAAATAACCTAACTTCATGTTTCAACCAATTTTTGCCGTAAAAGAAAAAGTACGAATTTGGAAAAAAACTTTTTATTTTGCGTGTCTATGCAGTCAGAGGAATGCATACACCGAATTCCATAATTCCAGCTGCGCCCATTTGGTTAGTACCATTTTTACCCCCTTGACGTTTCTACACAATTAGAATTTTATCATTCTAGCTGTGGTCGTTTAGTTGGTACTATTTTTATCCCTCTGTATTGTATCCCTTGAAAGTACTAATTTCGAAAAATTCGTCTATTTTCCGTGTCTACGCAGTCAGAGGAATGTATACTCCGAATTTCATGACTCTAGCTGCAGTCATTAGATTGGTACTATTTTTATTCCCTTTTTTTCATTTTAACCCCAAAAAGTACGAATTTTGAAAAATCGGTGTATTTTACTTATCTATGCAATCAGTTCGGTATACACCGAATTTCATTACACTGTGCAACATTTTTGAAGTCATTTCAAAATAACCATATACGGACACCGCTACATGATAAAAGACCAAAAAAAAAAGACCCGTGTTTTTTTCCCCCAAAGTCATGCACTTTTTTTTTATGGGCCCCCAGAGATTTGAGGCCTCGGTGTAATTTTTGGAAAAAAGTGATCATATTCTCAGGCTCATATCTTGCAAACCGTTCGGAATTTTGATTTACTCTCTGAGGCAAAGTTCTAGCTCTTGTCATAAAGAACAAAAATTGTGAACATATAAAATCAAAAAAACTTCATCTTCAAGGTCAAAATCGACCTGAACAGGGCAAAAAAGGAAAAAAATCTAATTTTTGGAAAATTTTTCACTTTTGCTACTACCTAAGCGCTACCTAAACGGTGTTAAGAATAATTCCTAGGAAGTTCATATGTTCTAGAAAGTTGTTTATTGAGATCTTAGGTACATTTTTGTAGTTGATTGTTTCCCTGAATTTTCAACGGTTTGCTACCTATGGACCTGAACAGGGGAAAAAAGGTTAAAAAAATCGAATTTTTTTAAGTTTTTTGCGATTTTGGCCTTGAAGATGAAGTGTCCGTATATGGTTATTTTTTTTCGTGTTGCACTGTGTTATTCTAGGTACAGCCGTTTGGTTGGTACCATTTTTATCCCTCTATTCCTATTTTACCCCTTAAAAGTACGAATTTGGAAAAATACTTTTATATTATGTATCTACTCAATTAGAGGAATGTACACACCGAATTTCGTGTTTCTAGTAGTTGTTTGGCCGATTTCGCCCCATTTCAATCCCAACCGATCTACGACTATAAGACGCATTTATGGAAAATTTGAACGTTCTAGCTCCTTTCGATCAAGAATAAATATACTTTATAGGGTCTCAGGTCGATATTTCAAGGTGTTACAAACGGAATGACAAAGTTAGTATACCCCCATCCTGGAGGTGGAGGGTATAAAAATTACAACTTGAAATATTTCTTAAAAGTTTCATGAAACCTCTGCCATAAAGAGATGAGCTATTAATCCATGATTTCTGCGAAGGCAAGATTGCCGCCTTCGCAGTGGATGTTTAGAAAAAAACCTGAAGTATTTAAGAAATAAGTCTCTGCAAACGAACGAGAATTGTTTCTTAGATTAATATTCAAGAAAATTTCTAAACAATTTCAAGTCAAATTTTATAAGTTCATTAATACTTTGTCATTCCGTTTGTAACACCTTGAAATATCGACCTGAGACCCTAGAAAGTATATATATTCTTGATCGTCATAAAATTGTAAGACGATCTAGCCATGTCCGTCCATCACCCGTCTGTCCGTCTGTTGAAAGCTCGCTAGCCTCTAAAGTAAAGGAGCTAGGACGTCCAAATTTTCTATAAATAAGTCGTATATCGGTTAAGATTGAAACTGGGCGAAATCGGCCCAAAGGGAAAAATTTTTCCCTCACAAGTAGTAAAAATACCCATAATAACCCATAATATTTTAGAATATTTAAGCATATATTTTCAATATGTCAGCTTGTACTTACTTGATATTGGATATGCGCATTCCCCATATAACAAAAACGTGCACCATAAAGTGATTTTTATTCGTAGGGGTGAAATACGCAAACAGGGATAAAAATGGTACGACGACAGCTAGAAACACGAAATTCGGTATTTCTAATTGAGTAGATAAAAGTATTATTTTCCAAATTTGTATTTTTAAGGGTTAAAATGGGAATAGAGGAATAAAAATGGTACCAAACAAGGTGTATATATTCCTCTGATTGCGTAGAGACTAGGGTTTGCAACCCGGGATTTCCCGCGGGAAAATTCCCGGCAATTCACATATTTTTCATTTCCCGTGTCCCGGGAAATTCGTACGGGAATCCCACGGGAATTCGGTAGAAATTTTTACATATTTCTTCGCATATTTTTTTCCATCATTTCCACAATAAAAATGTTGTACAATAATTTAGCTCATATCGATTTTAATTTGGTATGTCAAATATTGCAGTTCGATGACAAACACGATCGGATATACACCCAAACTCCATATGAAAACCAGTAAGGAAAGGGTAAAGTCGGGCGGTTCCGACTCTATGATACACTCCACTTTCTATCCGAATACAATTCAATTCGGTGAAAAAGTGAAAACGGGAAGGTTTTTTGTATCCTGTAAATGTATGTGTTTGACAAAAAATTTTATATCGGAAAGGACATTTGTATGAGGATATATTGAAACCTGGAACGAAATAGGTGAAATATAAAATGTATAGTTTGGCCAAAATCGGTTAAACTTATGAATTTGGGCTATATTTAAATCTGAACCGATCTTACCAACTTTCACCATAGTTTTGTTTAGTTAAATTATAAGATGTTGTGCGAAATTTAAAGACAATCGAGCACAATATGTGGCTTTTAAAGCGGCAAAAGTCAAATCGGGAGCGACATTTATATGGGGGCTATATCTAAATCTGAACCGATTTTCACCATAGATGTTCTTAGTTTAAATAAGATGTTTTGCCAAATCTGAAGACAATCTGATACAACATGTGGTTTCTAGAGCGGAAAAAGTCAAATCGGGAGCGAAATTTGTATGGGAGCTATATAAATCTGAACCGATCTGACCGATATTCACCATGGGTGTTTCTAGTGGAAATATAAGATGTTTTGCCAAATCTGAAGACAATCCGATACAATATGTGGTTTCTAGAGCGGAAAAAGTCAAATCGGGAGCGAAATTTGTATATAAATATATATATATATAAATCTGAACCGATCTGTCCGATATTCACCATGGGAGTTTTTAGTCGGAATATAAGATGTTTTACCAAATCTGAAGACAATCTAATACATTATGTGGTTTCTAGAGCGGAAAAAGTCAAATCGGGAGCGAAATTTGTATGGGAGCTATATATAAATCTGAACCGATCTGACCGATATTCACCATGGGTGTTTCTAGTGGAAATATAAGATGTTTTACCAAATCTGAAGACAATCTGATACATTATGTGGTCTCTAGAGCGGAAAAAGTCAAATCGGGAGAGAAATTTGTATGGGAGCTATATATAAATCTGAACCGATCTAATACATTTTTACCACAGGTGTTTCTAGTTACAATATAAGATGTTTTGCCAATTTTAAAGAAAATCTGTTGTAATATGTGGTATCTAGAGTGAAAAGAGTCAAATCGGGAGTGAAATTCATATGGGGGCTATATCTAAATCTGAACCGATTTTCTTCAAATTAAATAGCGTTCGTCCTAATCCCGAAAAACATCGTTGTGCAAAGTTTCATTTGGTTCTGTCTACAATTGCGACCTGTTTCATGATTACAAGAATAGATGGACGGACGGACGGACGGACGGACGGACAGACAGACGGACATTGCTAAATCGACTCAGAAAGTGATTCTAAGACGATCGGTATAATTAACAATGGGTCTATCTCGTTTCCTTTTGGGTGTTACAAACAAATGCACAAAGACATAATACTCTCGTGGAGTGTATAAAAATTAAAAACCCAGAAAATGGAACGCCCAAAATAAATGAGGTCAGTCGTTTGAAAATATTTTAAACAATGCTATAGAAAACTCAAGTAAAAATATTGTATTAAAAAAGTCAAGATAGCTGTCTAAAAAAGAATTTATAGTTTCCAAAGCGACGGGACAAACAACAGACAACTTAAACATTTTATTTAATGCTCTACTAAATACATCTGTTGAATGTGAACGATCGTTATCCGTCGCGTCCATATTTTCCAATAAAATAAGAAATATCTGATGAAGTAATAATTGCATTTTTTGCTTTTAATTCAAATATACACTTTCAAATTTTGACTGCAAACATTTAATTAATTTTGAAACTTGAAAAGATGTTTGAGTTGAATTCTGTAACAGGTTCGTTGTGAAAAACATTTTTATTTTACTGAACTGGGAAACTCTCCTGGCTCAAGACTATCTATATTTAAAATTTATTTACAAATGGCATGGTAACATTTATCATTTGGCGGCAGACTACCACTATCATTATTTCCACCCTGTGAAAGGATTCGTCAGATGGCTTCGCAGATGGAAAAAGTAATAAAAATAATACCAACCAAATAACCACAGCTAGAGTCATGAAATTCGGAGTATACATTCCTCTGACTGCGTGGGCACAAAAAATAAAAGTTTTTTTCAAATTCGTACTTTCAAGGCATACAATGGGTACCTCCCACAAACATACTCCAGCGCTAAGCTAAATTTAAGTCCTTCAATACATATGTTCTCTGAGAGTGAGGGTATATACAAATCAGTTTAGACGATTAACGTATTTTTATTTGTTCAAATTCAATTTTGGGACACTTTATTTAGTTCATCCAGTTCATCGATGACCCGATATTATTGTCACCGGAATCCATTTACCGGAATATAAAGTCTGTAAAAAAGCAGTCTACCCCAGATCACACTAATTTGTTGCTGGCGACCAACTACGTCGATAGAGAAAATAATCCGAGCAGCTTAACGCCGTTGACTAAAAATAATTCCAACTTTAAGTCCTTGCTTTGTTCATTGCATTTTAACGTTTTCAAGGACATCGCATTTTGAAAAATCGGTACGATCGGGGGGCGTCCGAAATGATTTTGAGGATATTCTTCGCATTCATGGCGCAACAACATCGTTAACCTTTTTTTCTGGCATCTAATAAGTATACTCTCCACAAGCACCTTTATTAATTGGTTTGTAACGTGTATTGCTTATTATCCAGTCGCTCCAGTTTACGTTGGAAGAAAACTGCAGTTTATGGGGCGTGGTTACCAAAAAAGTCGGTTTTTTCAAAATAGCCCAGAAGCTGGAAAGTAGTCGGGTCCCTATGTCAACGAGCACTCAGTCCCAAATTCCCAACATGATTTTTGCATTGTCTGGATAAATATTAAGAACATAGACGTTGTTTGTACCCGCGCCCCATAATCTACACTTTAGCCCAAAAATATGTTCATGAATTCACAACAGTTACAATTTTCCTCCGTCGTTATCGGAATTCATTTTGTGTTCTACCCTAATGTACCCTCACATTCCCTTTTCCCGACACTACGGAATTCCCAGCGTACACGTATAACGTCCGTGAATTCAATTGATATCGTCGTCTCACTTTTGGGAATCAATTTAACAATATCCGTCTATCTGTCGCTTCTTACTCAACACATTTCACGTCTATCTGTCTTATCTGTCTGTCTGTCTACCATTCGTCAGCATGTCAATCATCGTTGCCAACAAACAAACGAACAGAAACAGACATACCAGCCAAAGGGAAGCGGGAACAATCAACCAACCTTTACATTCCTTTAAATTTGTCTAGCACAACATAAACATAAACTCTTGTTTTCCGCCAGAATTTACATGTTCTTACGGAATCACGGCATACCTTAAGGACTGCTCACAGTTTCAATGTTCGATTAAGGAGGAAGAACTTATCAAAAGAAAAAAAACTTTAGCAAAATAAGCATTTTTATTACCGCGAGAGAGACAACGACTTATGCTGATTTCCTTCAAAACAAACATAGACGCAAAAAGTCATAAAGACAGAAAGAAAACCGACAGACAGGCGAGCAAGGCAAGACTTTGAAAAGCTTGATGTTATTGTCTTTTATTAAAAACTGTGAAAATGGCATCGTTATTTTCAAACATGTTTACTTTTTGTGTTATCAAACATGAGGCATTCCACTGCATGTAGGCGCAGGTGAGAGAAATTTGGTCTTGCATATGTGGGGACATTAAATATACATCATTTCTTTTAACTAAACCAACTGATCATTGGCATGGCAGAAGTATTGCTGCGTAACTATATCTGCATATAGACATACATACATATGCAACTCAATGAGATGCTTGCCACCTTACATGTGTGCTTTACTATGTGGTGCGATTTTTTAAACGTATATTCAGCAAGTGAGTTGTGCTTCTCATTCGTTTGTGAGAATCATTTACGTATGTTGTTTAAAAAGTCCCTGCGAAGCCACCTGAGGAAACCTTTCACAGCGTGGAAATCATGATAGTGGTAGTCTGCAGCCACCACGCCACTTGTAAATAAATTTGCTTTCTATAAAATATAAATGCAAAATTGTCTTAAGCCAGGAGAATATCCCAGTTCAAATCAAATATATGTCTATCATTAAGTGCAAGAACGCCACATCTTTTATCTGGCATCTTTTAAGGAAAGTGATTTAATGATTATAAACCATCATATCTATTATGATCCCTCTTATAATTGTAGCATAAATATTCTGTGTTGTATTAAGAGTATCAATGATGCTGTATTTTTGATAAAATATATTCGACTTTCGATTAATATAGAACAAGGTTATTTATATCGGATAAAGTCGGAGACAAAGAAATTTAAAGTGCAATTTTCCCAAAAATAAATGCAAAACCACAAAAAATGTCAAATGAAAAATAATGCAAAAAATTGGGCCTTTCACTTTTCATATGAAAAATCGTCCAAAAATAGATTTAATCTTGTTTTCTGCATATAATCGCCCACATGCAGATTTTACAGCGGTAACACGATAAATTTGACGGATATTTCTAGGGGGTATATAACAACACTGGGAGATTGTACCATAACGTGGTCCTATATAGTTCCCTTTACGTATTCTAGTTATAGTCCTGAAACCAAAAATATTTTTATTGTATTACTTTTAACCAGACTGTGAATTTTAGTCAAAGCTAATGGTAGCAAAGTTCCTTGAATACTATGATTACAGATATCACATAAAAAATGATAAAGTTAATATAATTATGAACTATTTTAATACAGTGCCAAGAAATATTTTAAAGATTGATGTTTATGAACTAAGTGGTTTTTTCCTCCGTATGTTTTATCCGGCATTAAGAGACCTGCTTTTTGGGTGATACAGCTATGTCTATATTAGGGTTTGAATCCCGGAATTTCCCGCTGTGAAAATCCCCGGAATTTGCATATTTTCTATTTCCCGTATCTCGGGAAATTTGCACGGGATTCCCGCGGGACTTTTACATGTTTTTGTACCCTACACCACTTCGTGGACTAGGGTATTATAAGTTATTATACCCTACACTACTTCGTGGACTAGGGTATTATAAGTTATTATACCCTACACCACTTCGTGGACTAGGGTATTATAAGTTATTATACCCTACACTACTTCGTGGACTAGGGTATTATAAGTTATTATACCCTAAGCTTGTCCATCTAAGCTTGTTCGCACTCTACAATTGCTGTCCGATTATCATGAAATTTTGCAGAAGTTACTTTTTTGGCCAACGACGATCGGTATTGAATTTGGAGGAAATCGGTTCAGATTTAGATATAGCCTCCATACAAATGTCGCTCCCGATTTGACTTTTTCCGCTCTAGAAACCGCATATTGTTCCCGATTTTCTTTGAAATTGGCACAACATCTTATTATCCAACTAAAAATACCTATGGTGAAAGTGGGTAAGATCGGTTCTGATTTAGATATAGTCCCCATACAAATGTCGCTCCCGATTTGACTTTTTCCGCTCTAGAAACCGCATATTGTTCCCGATTTTCTTTAAAATTGGCAGAACATTTTATAATCCAACTAAAAACTCCCATGGTGAAAGTGGGTAAGATCGGTTCAGTTTTAGATATAGCTCCAATACAAATGTTGCTCCCGAATCTTTAGCCGATTTTGGCCAAACTTTACATAATTTCACCAATAAACATACATGGTGAAAGCGGGTCACATCGTTCCAGGTTTCAATATACCCTCATACAAATGTCATTTCCGATTTAAAATTTTTTGCCAGACACATACATTTACAGGATTCAAAAATCCTTCCCGGTTTCACTTTTTTACCGAATTGAATTGTATTCGGATAGAAAGTGGGGTGTATCATAAAGTCGGCTCCGTCCGACTTTAGGCTTTCCTTACTTGTTTGGGAGATGCCCATATGTCCATACTTAGGTATAACCCAAATGGGGCCCCATTCTGCTCTATTCCAGCTCTAGAAACTATATCTTACATCGGATCTTCATCAAATTTTGCAGATCACGATATGTTTCAACTAGGAATACCTACCGAGAATGAGAAATATATAGGCGCATGTTTTGGCACAGGCCTCAAGTGTTGTTATATGCCCCCTTCAAATGTTCGTCCCATTTATCCTATTACTGCTGTATAATCTGGATTTATCGTTGGATCTTGATCAATTTTTCCATATCATGTTATATTTACTTTACTCGGAATATCTGCTGGAAAATTGTATCAATTACTTTATTATTTACCATACTCATTAAATTTGGCTAAAGATAAATTTATAGTATACTTTATAATTTATATGAACTACATAAAATTGCTCCCATGAAATACCTGGGTTTAGTAATCAAAGCGAGGTATATACGCAGAGAGTTGTGTAGGGTATTATATAGCCGGCTCCGTCCGACTTTAGCATTTCCTTACTTGTTTCATTATAACATTGTACAAAAATCTCGATAATTTAAGAAATATCAGTTTTATAGAGATATGTGTTAGCCACCGTAAATATGGTAATTTACCATATACAATTTATTGTAATTGAATATATTCTGTATAGAAGGTTATAAATAATTCTACATTCTGTTTAAGCTGTATGCGAAATCGAACTGAAAATATCCTACGATTTTTGGTGGCAAATTTCTGTTGGATCTATCATTTGTAAATCGACCTTTATCGATTTCAACTTGATATTTGGAGATAATTTTTGATATTAATCTAAAGTAACAGCGCAGTATTAACAAGTAAAAAGTCGTTAAGTTCGGCCGGGCCGTATCTTATATACCCGCCACCACGGAGTCCATTCCACGGTATTACCGGCAGATTAGAGGCTGTCATACTACCATATTAGGAAAATTGTGATGCTTCATTATTATAATATTAATAGTCTTCTACTAAAACTTAAAGTGGAATCAAGGGAACATTAGGCAGAAATATTCAAGGATGTACCCTAAATATTATTAACTAGAAACAATTTTCCTCAAGCCAGATTTTCCCCATTTGCAATTTATTGATTTCAGCCATAATGTCTTCACTATTTTGATAGGGTAAGTTCTAATATTGAAGATCAAATATGTTACAGACTAGAATATACTCACCTAATTTTATGATTTTAGCTACAACCGGTTGCTTGGTAACCGTTTCACTCCCTTTTCCATTTTTACCCCAGTCAAATAAACTGCAAATATTTAATATCGTAATTCTAGCTTTAGCCGCTTGATTGGTGCCAAATTTAATCCCATTTAGATCCCAAAGGAACGAATACTGAATGATCTCTTTATTTTGCCCGTCTACGCAGTCAAAAAAATGTACGCACCGAATTTCATTAATATACCTGCAGCCGTTTGATTGGTACTATTTTTATCCCCATTTGCCCCGTTTCCAGCCTAAAGGTACAAATTTCAAAAAAATCTTTCTGTTTTGCATCTTCACAGTCAGATGAATGTATTCACCAAATTTCATGATTTCCACTGCAGCAGTTTGGTTGGTACCATTCTTTTATCCCTCTTTTCCAATTGTTTCCCTTAAAAGTACGAATTTTGAAAAATCCCTCTACTTTACGTATTTACGCAATTAGAGGGACGTACATTCCAAATTTCATGTTTCTAGCTGTACCATTGGTACCATTTTTATCCCATTTTGCCCGCTAAAACTTGTATTTATTTGTTGGTGCTTTTAGACTACTAGAGATGTGTACGCAACAAAGTTCAAGTACATATAAAGCAGAAATTTGAACAAGTACAAAGGCCGAATCTAATATATCCTCCACGACGGAGTGCCTTCCACAGTATTACCGACAGATTATTGGCTCTCGGCTTTACATAGAAGTGCGGAAACATATTAGGAAAATTGTGATACTTTTTATGCACATTACTATATTTGTTTACTACTTACAAGTAAGGAAAGGCTAAAGTCGGGCGGGGCCGACTATATAATACCCTACACCATTCCCTGCGTATTTACCTCGCTTTGATTACTAAACCCAGGTATTTCATGGGATCAATTTTATGTAGTTCATATAAACTATACTATAAATTCATCTTTAGTCAAATTTAATGAATATGGTAAATAATAAAGTAATTGATCAAATTTTCCAGCAGATATTCCGAGTAAAGTAAATATAACATGATCTGGAAAAATTGATCAAGATCCAAAGACAAATACAGATTATACAGAGGTAATTGGATGAATCGGGGGCCTATAACAACTCTTGAGGCCTATGCCAAAACATGATAGATTTCTCATTCACGGTAGGTATTCCTAGTTGAAACATAGAATGATCTGCAAAATTTGATGAAGATCCGAGGTAAGATGTAGTTTCTAGAGCTGTAATAGAGCAGAATGGGCCTCATTTATGTTATACCAAAGTATGGACATATGGGCATCTCCCCCACAGTATGGAAAGGCTAAAGACGGATGGAGCCGACTATATATCTCATTACAATTCTATTCATTCAAAAAGTGAAATCGGGAAGGATGGTTGAATCCTGTAAATGTATTGGTTTGACATAAAATGTTAAATCGGAAAGGACATTTGTATGGGGGTATATCGAAACCAGGAACGATGTGACCCGCTTTCACCATGTATGTTTATTGGTGAAATATAATATGTAAAGTTTGGCCAAAATCGGTTAAACATTCGGGAGCAACATTTGTATGACGGCTATATCTAAATCTGAACCGATCTTACCCAATTTTTGCATACGTGTTTCTAGTAGGATTATAAGATGTTCTGCAAAATTTAAAGAAAATCGGGTACAATATGACATTTCTAGAGCGGAAAAAGTGAAATAGGGAGCGATATTTGTATGGGGGCTATATCTAAATCTGAACCGATCTTACCCAATTTTTGCATACGTGTTTCTAGTTGGATTATAAGATGTTCTGCCAAATTCAAAGAAAATGAGGTACAATATGTCGTTTCTAGAGCGGAAAATGTCAAATCGGGAGCGACATTTGTATGGGGGCTATATGTGAATCTGAACCGATCTTATCCAATTTTTGCATACGTATTTCTAGTTCGATTATAAGATGTTCTGCCAAATTTAAAGATAATCGGGTACAATATGTGGTTTCTAAAGCGGAAAAAGTGAAATAGGGAGCGATATTTGTATGGGGGCTATATCTAAATCTGAACCGATCTTACACAATTTTTGCATAGGTGTTTCTAGTTGGATTATAAGACGTTCTGTCAATTTTAAAGAAAATCGGGTACAATATGTGGTTTCTATAGCGGAAAATGTAAAATCGAGAGCGACATTTGTATGGGGGCTGTATCTAAATCTGAACCGATTTCCTCCAAATTCAATACCGATGGTCCTTGGCCAGAAAAAATGAATTCTGCCAAGTTTCATGACAATCGGACAACAATTGCGACCTGTAGAGTGCGAACAAGCTTAGATGGACAGCAGACGGACGGACGGACGGACGGACGGACGGACGGACGGACGGACGGACGGACAGACAGACATCGTTAAATCGACTCAGCTGGTGATTCTAAGCCGATCGGTATACTTAAAGGTGGGTCTAGCTCGATTATTTCTTGGCGTTACAAACATTTGGCTCGAAACTAACTTATAATACCCTAGACCACGAAGTGGTGTAGGGTATAATTATAAGGCATACTTATGTGCACTGTTTTAAAAAAATTGCGTTGCTTCATTATCATAATAAAATATAGTCTTGCTAAAGGGTGATTTTTTAAGAGCTTGATAACTTTAAAACAAGTAAGGAAAGGCTAAAGTCGGGCGGGGCCGACTATATAATACCCTACACCACTCCCTGCGTATGTACCTCGCTTTGATTACTAAACCCAGGTATTTCATGGGAGCAATTTTATGTAGTTCATACAAATTATATAAATTATATGAATATAATTTATATGCTATAAATTCATCTTTAGTCAAATTTAACGAATATGGTAAATAATATCTTAATTGATCCAATTGTCCGATAGACAAATACAAATTATACAGTAGTATACCAAAGTATGGACATATGGGCATCACTCAAACAATTCTCATTGCAATTCAATTCGGTAAAAAAGAGAAATCGGGAAGGATTTTTGCTTCCTGTAAATGTATGTGTTTGACAAAAAATGTTAAATGGGAAAGGACATTTGTATGGGGCTATATTGAAACCTGGAACGATGTGAAGAGCTTTCACCATGTCTGTTTATTGGTGAAATATAATATGTAAAATTTGGCCAAAATCGGTTAAGCATTTGGGATCAACATTTGTATATATACATATAAATAAATTTATATCTAAATCTGAACCGATCATACCCACTTTTACCATAGGTGTTTTCAGTTGGATTGTAAGATGTTATGCCAATTTTAAACAATACAATATGTGGTTTCTAGATTGGAAAAAGTCAAATTTGGAGCAACATTTGTATGAGGGCTATATCTAAATCTGAACCTATCTTACCCACTTTCACCATAGGTTTTTTAGTTGGATTATAAGATGTTGTGCCAAGTTTAAAGAAAAATCGAGTACAATATGGGGTTTCTAGAGCGGAAAAAGTCAAATCTGGAGCGAAATTTGTATGGGGGCTATATCTAAATCTGAACCGATCATACCCACTTTCGGCATACGTGTTTCTAGTTGGATTATAAGATGTTGTGCAAAATTTAAAGAAAATCGGGTACAATATGTTGTTTCTAGAGCGGAAAATGTCAAATCGGGAGCGACATTTGTATGGGGGCTATATCTAAATCTGAACCGATCTTACCCAATTTTTGCATACGTGTTTCTAGTTTGATTATAAGATGTGCTGTTAAATTTAAAGAAAATCGGGTACAATATGTTGTTTCTAGAGCGGAAAATGTCAAATCAGGAGCGACATTTGTATGGGGGCTATATCTAAATCTGAACCGATCTTACCCACTTTCTGCATAAGTGTTTCTAGTTCGATTATAAGATGTTGTGCAAAATTTAAAGAAAATCGGGTACAATATGTCGTTTCTAGAGCGGAAAATGTCAAATCGGGAGCGACATTTGTATGGGGGCTATATCTAAATCTGAACCGATCTTACCCAATTTTTGCATACGTGTTTCTAGTTCGATTGTAAGATGTTCTGCAAAACTTAAAGAAAATCGGGTACAATATGTTGTTTCTAGAGCGGAAAATGTCAAATCGGGAGCGACATTTGTATGGGGGCTATATCTAAATCTGAACCGATCTTACCCAATTTTTGCATACGTGTTTCTAGTTGGATTATAAGATGTTGTGCCTATTTTAAAGAAAATCGGGTACAATATGTGGTTTCTAAAGCGGAAAAAGTGAAATAGGGAGCGACATTTGTATGGGGGCTATATCTAAATCTGAACCGATCTTACCCAATTTCGGCATAGGTGTTTGTAGTTGGATTATAAGATGTTGTACCGAATTTAAAGAAAATCGGGTACAATATGTGGTTTCTAGAGCGCAAAATGTCAAATCGGGACCGACATTTGTATGGGGGCTATATCTAAATCTGAACCGATTTCCTCCAAATTCAATACCGATGGTCCTTGGCCAGAAAAAATAACTGCTGCCAAGTTTCATGGTAATCGGACCACAATTGCGACCTGTAGAGTGCGAACAAGCTTAGATGGACAGCAGACGGACGGACGGACGGACGGACGGACGGACGGACGGACGGACGGACGGACAGACAGACATCGTTAAATCGACTCAGCTGGTGATTCTAAGCCGATCGGTATACTTAAAGGTGGGTCTAGCTCGATTATTTCTTGGTGTTACAAACATTTGGCGCGAAACTAACTTATAATACCCTAGACCACGAAGTGGTGTAGGGTATAAAAAAAACGCATAAAATTTGCAAAATCTCATCGGTTCTTTATTTGAAACGTTAGATTGGTCCATGACATTTACTTTTTGAAGATAATTTCATTTAAATGTTGACCGCGGCTGCGCCTCAAGTGGTCCATCCGCTTAGTCCAATTTTGGCATTTCCACGTTTTTGAGTAACAGAGGCCCAATTGCTGCGAACGGCGACGAATCGATAATTGATGGTCATCATTAACATTGGCCGATACAGCTGCGATATTTTCTTCAGTTCGTACTCTACGTAAGCGTCTTGGTGGTTTAATGTCCAACAATGTAAATTTGGTGCGAAATTTAGTCACAATAGCCCGAATAGCCGCTTCAGTGGGTCGATTAAACTGACCATAAAATGGAAGCGTGCGATGAACTTTCTTAACAGAGCACGCATTTTAATAATAAAATTCAATGATTTGCAAGCGTTGCTCGTTAGTAAGTCTATTCATGATGAAATGTCAAAGCATACTGAGCATCTTTCTCTTTGACACCATGTCTGAAATCCCACGTGATCTGTCAAATACTAATGCATGAAAATCCTAACCTCAAAAAAATCACTCTTTATATATAAATATAATACTGCAACTCTAACCAAAAAGTGAACATGAGGCAGCAATCTTATAAAATGTGTTCATTTGCAATTTCTTGATTAAGTTACAGACAAAGTGACTGGAAAGTACAAATTTCAAAGATTCGTCATATTTCGAGTCAACATTGGACTGTACACATCTAATTTAATAATTCTAGGTACATCCGTATGCTTGGTACCAGTTTTATTCTTTTGTCATTTTGACCCTAAAAGTACGAATTTGGGAATTTTGCGTGTCTATGAAGACAGACAGTGTAAACACAGAATTTCATGATTCTAACTACAGCCGTTTACTTGGTATCAATTTTATCCCGTTTTGATCCTTAAGGTACGAATATCGAAATATATCTTTATTTTTCGCATCTGACTGTGTAGATCAATGTACACACAGAATTTCACTATTCTAGCTGCAGCCGTTTGTTTGGTACCTTTTTTTATCCCCTTTTGTCCCATTGTCTGCATAAAAGTACAAATTTCGAAAATTTCCTTTATGTTTCGCGTTTCATGATTTCAACTTCAGCAGTTTGGTTGGTACCATTTTTTATCACTCTTTTCCAATTGTTGACCTTAAAAGTACGAATTTCGAAAAATTCTCTCTATTTTACGTGTCTACGTAATTATAGGGATGTACACACAGAATTTCATCTTTCTAGCTGTTGTCGTATCATTTGAACCATCATTGGAAGGGATGAACTTTTTGCCCCATTTCACCCGCTAATTTTGTTTGTGCTCTTTGGAGTTTTCACTTTAGTAGAGGAATGTGCGCAACAAATATCAAGTGTATACAACATTTTCAAGAAATGCTTAAATAATCTAAATATTAGGGGGTATTTTCAGTCTTTGTTAGGGAAAATGCCCAGAGGCCGATTTCGCTTTCGATTTCAATCCCAAGCAAGCTGCAACCATAAGACACATTTATGGAAAATTTCAACCTCCTAGCTCGTTTCGTTCGGAAGCTAGCGTGCTTTCAACAGACAGATAGACGGACCTGCCTAAATCGTATATATACTTTATGGGGTCTCCGATGAATATTTCAAAGTGTTCAAACGGAATGACAAAATGGTGGGTATAAAAATAACAATATTACCGCCGCAAAATATAAATTTAAGGTTTAAATGATAAAATTTTTTTTGGAATTCAAAATAAAACTGTTAATATATATATATATATATATATATATATATATATATATATATATATATATATATATATAATTATTTTTTGATCATTGGAAAAATTATTTAAAATTGAATTGATATTATCTTGTATTATTGTTGAAAGCACGCTAGCATCTAAATGAAAAGAGGACGTCTATGTTTTCCATAATTGTAGATAGTTGTAGATCGGTTGTGATTGCAACTGATCGAAATCGGGAAAGGGAAAAATTTTTCCCTCACAAGGACTAATACATTAGAGTATTTAAGCGTGTTTTGCAATAACTCAGCTTGTACTTACATGATATTGGATATTCACATTCCCCCTATAACAAAAACGATTTATTCGTAGGGGGCAAAAAGGGATAAAAGTGGTACATATTAAACGACAATAGTTAGAAACTCGAAATTCGGTGTGTATGATGGTAACCAAATGGCATGGAATTCGGTGTACACATTCCTCTGACTGCATAGACACGCAAAATAAAAAGATTTTTTCAAATTCGTACTTATTTACTTTTTCGGCAAAAAGTGGTTGAATCTTGAAGTTAAGTTATTTTGCACTATGCACGTGAGATAATGAATTTTCAAAATGTGTACTTTTGGAATTAAAATATCTACCAAAATTTATGGGTTTTAAGCTTTTTGAAAATATAAATATAAGAATATTCATTTTTTGAGTTGACTTTAAGTATCATTTAGATATGTAAACGTATTGGTAGCCTTTCTTTATAAGCGTGGTTTGAAATAATAAAAATATTATATTTAATTTGAACTGGGATATTGTCCTGGCTCAAGATCATTTTGCATCTATATTTAATAGAATGCAAATTTATTTACAAATGGCGTGGTGACATTTATTACTTGGCTGCAGACTACCACGATCATGATTTCGACCATGTCAAAAGCCAGGACAATATCCCAGTTCAAATCAAATATTGATTACAGACAAATATTATATTTATTTATAAAACCAGTAAGGAAAGGCTAAAGTCGGGCGGGGCCGACTATATGATACACTCCACTTTCTATCCGAATACAATTCAACTCGGTAAAAAGTGAAAAGGAGAAGAATTTTTGTATGTTTCCTAATCATAGGCTAATATGACCTGGTCCAATTTATCAAATCGAGAAGAATATTTATATTGGGGCTATATCCAAACATGGAATAAAGTGACTTACTTTCTATATTAGTTCTTCCAGTTCAAATATAACGTTTGGTGGTCACTTCAAAGAAATTCGGAGAAAATTTGTGGTTTCTGGGGCGGAAAAAGTCTATCCGGGAGCGAAATTTGTATTGGATCTATATGTAAATTTGAACCGATCTGACCCATTTTCACCATGGGTGTTTCTAGTTGAAATAAAAAATATGTAGTTTATAGAGTGGAAAAAATGAAATCGGGAGAGAAATTTGTGTGGCAGCTATATATAAATCTGAACCGATCTGGCCCATTTTTACCACAGGTGCTTCTAGTTGAACTATAAGATGTTTTGCCAATTTTGAAGAAAATCTGTTAAAATATGTGGTATCTAAAACGGAAAAAGTCAAATTGGGAGCGAAATTTGTATGGGAGCTATATATAAATCTGAACCGATTTGACCCATTTTCATCATGGGCGTTTCTAGTTGAAATATAAGATAGTTTGCCAAATTTGAAGACAATCTGATACAATATGTGGTTTCTAGAGAGGAAAAAATCAAATCGGGAGCGAAATTTGTATGGGAGCTATATATAAATCTGAACCGATCTAACACATTCTTACCACAGGTGTTGCAAGTTGAAAAATAAGATGTTTTGCCAATTTTGAAGAAAATCTGTTAAAATATGTGGTTTCTAGAGCGGAAAAAGTCAAATTGGGAGCGAAATTTGTATGGGAGCTATATATAAATCTAAACCGATTTGACCCATTTTCATCATGGGCGTTTCTAGTTGAAATATAAGATAGTTTGCCAAATTTGAAGACAATCTGATACAATATGTGGTTTCTAGAGCGGAAAAAATCAAATCGGGAGCGAAATTTGTATGGGAGCTATATATAAATCTGAACCGATCTAACACATTTTTACCACAGGTGTTGCTAGTTGAAAAATAAGATGTTTTGCCAAATCTGAAGACAATCTGATAAAATTTGTGGTTTCTAGAGCGGAAAAAATCAAATCGGGAGCGAAATTTGTATGGGAGCTATATATAAATCTGAACCGATCTGACCCATTTTTACCACAGATGTTTCTAGTTGAACTATAAGATGTTTTGCCAATTTTGAAGAACATCTGTTAAAATATGTGGTATTTAGAGTGAAAAGAGTCAAATCGGGAGTGAAATTCGTATGGGGGCTATATCTAAATCTGAACCGATTTTCTTCATATTAAATAGCGTTCGTTATTATCCCGAAAAACTTGGTTGTGCAAAGTTTCATTTGGTTCTGTGTATAATTGCGACCTGTATCGTGATTACAAGAATATATGGACAGACAGACAGACAGACAGACGGACGGACATCGCTAAATCGATTCAAAAAGTGATTCTAAGTCGATCGGTATAATTAACAATGGGTCTATCTCTCTTCCTTTTGGGTGTTACAAACAAATGCACAAAGACATAATACTCTCGTGGAGTGTATAATTATTTTTTCAATATTCGTATTTGTTTTGGTTTGACTATATTAAAAAATATATATTTTCTTGTAATATTACTGCACTTCTACGAAAATCGACAGCCTCTGTGGAATGCAATCCATGGTGGCCGAACATAATACAGTTTTTACTTGTTAAAACTAACTTCATATATCTGATAATCTTTGAGCGTCTGTCCTGCAAAACTCAATGTTTACACTTATCCAAAGACTCTTAATGTACAATATTTACATTTACATGCTATTTGATGAAATCGTATTTAAATTCTTGAATAGAAGTTTAGTTTGTCAAAAGCAGTGGAAATTTGGAACTGAATATTTCTTTAGTGTCTTTATGCTTAGCATACCACGTAAAGCAGCTATATTATGATATAATATATTTTGATTTAGTAAAATATATGATTCACTTTTGAACCGGAAAACCGTTGGAACGAAGCGAAAAAAACGGGGACGGTAGAAGAAGAAAAACCGGTGGGACGGTATTTTAAATCTGTTTTGATCACTCTCAGTTTGAAGGAACGGACCCATGATGCCACCAATATCCATTACACAGAAAAAATTAATGGGCCAACATATTCAAGCAAACATTTTATTGAAATCAAATTTGGTATCCAATAAATGTCTTAATTGAATCAATTAATTTGTTAATTGAATTTGTGTTTAATAACATTTTTATTATTATCAATTAATTTTAAAAAATAAACAAACTATTAATAAATGCAATTAAATTATTTAATTAAATTTCTGGAAATATTTCAATTACATTTTTTAATTGAATTTGCGAATTTTATTTATAGGTTCGAAATCAATAAACTTTTTAATTGAATCTGCGAATTATTTAATTGAAATCTGATTTTAGTATTTTCTGTGTACAAATGCATTTCTAACTGTTGAAATGTGTTCGTTGGCTTCGTGCCTTAGAAAGCAATTTTGTTTGTTAATATATCCATTGATTGTTTTCTCTAACAAACACTAATCCTTATAATAAAGATTTGACTTCAGTGACTGCACTAAAAACAACATAGATCCGCCCTAATTGGAAAACCCTTTAGATAGCCTTACGTAAGAAGCTAGTTATTAACACATTTCCTCTTCCACTTGTTTTGAATTTGCTCCAGCCAAATAACTTCACATACGAAATGGCTCATATGTCATCTATATGTATATCTCTCATGACACTTGGCCGTATATGCATGTTGAGGGCGGAAATGAAATTTTACTAAAAATTTGCATTGGAATTCGATTAAATCGTTTATGCAAACAATTCGTTTGGTTACATTTACTTAAATGCTAAATTTACCAGCCATGCCATGCCATACCATTGGTTGTGGATGCCATCATCCTCGTTCTCATTGTGGTGTGGTGTGTGGTTGCTTCGTGTTGTCCTGCCCAGACGATTCATTTGTTTGTATGGTTCCATAACTTTTGGTTTGCCATTAAATGGAAATTCAACTTGTTTGTCGTGACTTTTTTCTGAACCCCACGCCAACAACTTACGAACGTTTTGTTTATTTTCATTACGCTCATATGGAAATGAGGAAGTGACTTCTTTTTCGGTTGTCTTGCTCTGCTTTTCCCACGGCCAGACAGAGCGACCGACATCCAAAGGACATTCATAGCTTTTGACTGCCTTCTGTGTGCGAGTGTGTGTGTGTGTGTCGACGCGATGGAAATTATGTTAAAGTGGTAGAAATGTGCAAATCGCTTCTCTTTCCTGAATGCCATAGCCCACCGGCGTCTGAATCTGGAATCCTTTTTTGCTGTTGGTCCCTTTTCACTCGTTCGAGTCCCAAACTTAGTTTTGCGGGCGTGGGTTTCTTGTGTTTTGCAGTTAATTTGCATAATTTTAATTTGTTTGTTTGAAATTCACTTTGAGACGGAAGTTTGGTTTTTTATTTGCCTTTTTGCCAGGCATACGAAATTGCCTGTTTTCTGTGTTTGGCTGCAAGGACAGAACTGGGAATTATTGTTGTGCTGTTGTTTTGTATTTTTAATTTGACTTCAGAGACTGCGAGCGGAGGACCTGTTAAAAGTGTCAGTTTTCGTCGTGAAACGCTCGTTACAGAGCGAGCGGCAATAAAAACCCTCGAAAAGTTTTATGCTCTTCCAGCGTTGCGTGTGTAATGTTTTAATTTGAATTTTAAATTATTCGTTAATTTAATCAAAAGGTCTATCTTTGAATTCGCTTTTAATGTGACTATTTTGTAGAGATTGATGGTAAAAGTTCGCTTGGTTTTATCTTCTCCTGGGGAGGAGGAGTTTTGTTTATTGGTTAAATTATTTATCTTGTCCGGCTAAGAAACAAATTTGGACATTTGTCACGAAGAGATCAGATTTCCTTCCGCATTTTCGCAGTTAATTCTTTGCACGTTTTTCTTATCACCTTTTTCGGGGAGGTGGGCTTTTCGTAAGTTTTGACCTTTTCATAGAAATTTTTGTGTCACTTTCATTGACAGATCTTCTCATTCGCTAATTTATTGGGATTTTCTTATCTACAGGTTAACGATTTAGAGATATCTTGTATTCTTATTTTCTCCACGTCGAAGCAAAGACATAGAAGTATTTAAAGGTAATACTATGTATAATAACTTTGACCCATAACACTAGGAGGAAAGTGAAAAAGGATTTTAGGGAGAGAAGAACTCAAATGGTTCATATTTTAAAATTATTATTTTTCGACGTTCCTTTGGATGTTTTTGAGTTAACATTGTGCATTTGTTTGTAACCCCCAAAAAGTATGAAAGATAAATTGGACTGACCGACCGTCTGTTGACTTATTATTTAAGGTCAGTATAGGTCACAATTATTATATTGTCCGATCCTGTTGTTGTCATTATTCATATAACAATTTATTCAGCTTAAAGCTAATACTATGCAACAAACAATAAAAGTTTTGTGTGAGAGACCAAAAAAAAATTAACATTAAAACAGGTCGAACCAATATTTGACCACTATTTCCTAAATGAGAGAACAAATCTCAATGGTAACTTCGGCGAATATTAATTTTAGTAAAAGAATAAAAAATATATAAACAAGTAAAAACGGGGTTAATTTCTGCCGGGCCGAACTTTATATACCCTCCACCATGGATTGCATTCCAAAGAGGTTGTCGGTTTTCGTAGAAGTGCAGTAATATTACAGGAAAATAATTTTTTTTTAATATAGCCAAACCAAAACAAATACAAATATTAAAAAATAATTTTATAAATAAATATAATACTTTTATTATTTCAAAACATTATTTATCTCAAATCAAAGAATAAATATTCTTATATTAATATTTTCAAAAAGCTTAAATACCATAAATATTGGTAGGTAGTGGTTGCTACAGTTGGTTGTATTTCCATTCTATTGTAGCAAGTACTTGCATACTGTAGAGTACTCCCATTCTTTAATAGCAAATGTGTTTACATTTGGGCATTGGCGTCGTGTGTGTCCACATTACTGTGGACTACACTCTCCAATGCCCAGATTGTGTTTATGTTGGGCATAAGTGCCCTTAGTTCTAAAATGATTCTTTGTGGTACACTGCTGACCCAGCACAAATGCTCGCTCGCTTCACCATAGAATCTTTAAGTTAGATATTAAGAAATCAGTCTTAAGTGAATCTTGAATAAACGAGCAACGCTCAAAGAAACCAAATTACTTTCTTTTCGTTTATAATATAACATTTATATTATACTATTTTAGTTCCAAAAGTACAAATTTTGAAATCCATTATCAGACGTACATAGTGCAAAATAACCTAACTTCATGATTCAATCAATTTTTGCCGTAAAAGAAAAATTACGACTTTGGAAAAAACCTTTTTATTTTGCGTATATAGAGGACAGAGGAATGTATACACTGAATTCCATGATTCCAGCTGCGCCCATTTGGTTGGTACCATTTTTACCCCCTTGACATTTCTACGATAGTGTCGATTAGTTGGTACTATTTTTATCCGTCTGTACCATTGTATCCCTTGAAAAATCCGTTTATTTCCCGTGTCTACGCAGTCAAAGGCATGTATACTCCGAATTTCATGACTCTAGCTGCGGTCATTTGATTGGTACTATTTTTGTCCCCTTTTTTATACACTCCACGAGAGTATTATGTCTTTGTGCATTTGTTTGTAACGCCCAAAAGGAAGCGAGATAGACGCATTGTTATGTATACCGATCGACTTAGAATCACTTTCTGAGTCGATTTAGCAATGTCCGTCTGTCCGTCTGTCTGTCCGTCTGTCCATCTATTGTTGTAATCAAAATACAGGTCGCAATTATAGTCCGATCTTAACAAAAATTTGCACAAATAAGTTTTGTGGATCAAGGACGAACGCTATTTAATTTGAGGCAAATCGGTTCAGATTTAGATATAGCCCCCATACAAATGTCGTTCCCGATTTGACATTTTCCGCTCTATAAACCACATATTGTACCCGATTTTCTTTATATTATGCACAACATCTTAGAATCCAACTAGAAACGCATATGCGGAAATTCGGAAAGATCGGCTCAGATTTAGATATAGCCCCCATACAAATGTCGTTCCCGATTTGACATTTTCGATTATAAGATGTGGCACAAAATCTTATAGTCGAACTAAAATCACCTCTGCTGAAACTGGGTAAGATCGATTCAGATTTAGTTTTCGTTTTCGCTTTTTCTCCGAATTAAATTGTATACGGATAGAAAGTGGAGTGTATCATAGAGTCGGCCACGCCCGACTTTAGCCTTTCCTTACTTGTTTCATTTTAATCCCAAAAAGTACGAATTTTGAAAAATCCGTGTATTTTACTTGTCTATGCAATCAGAGGAATGTATACACCGAATATCATTATTCTAGGTACAACCGTTTTGTTGCTACCATTTTTATCCCTCTATTCCCATTTTACCCCTTAAAAGTACGAATTTGGGAAAAATAATTTTATAAAGGGTGATTTTTTAAGAGCTTGATAACTTTTTTTTAAAAAAAACGCATAAAATTTGCAAAATCTCATCGGTTCTTTATTTGAAACGTTAGATTGGTCCATGACATTTACTTTTTGAAGATAATTTCATTTAAATGTTGACCGCGGCTGCGTCTTAGGTGGTCCATTCGGAAAGTCCAATTTTGGGCAACTTTTTCGAGCATTTCGGCCGGAATAGCCCGAATTTCTTCGGAAATGTTGTCTTCCAAAGCTGGAATAGTTGCTGGCTTATTTCTGTAGACTTTAGACTTGACGTAGCCCCACGAAAAATAGTCTAAAGGCGTCAAATCGCATGATCTTGGTGGCCAACTTACCGGTCCATTTCTTGAGATGAATTGTTCTCCGAAGTTTTCCCTCAAAATGGCCATAGAATCGCGAGCTGTGTGGCATGTAGCTCCATCTTGTTGAAACCACATGTTAACCAAGTTCAGTTCTTCCATTTTGGGCAAAAAAAAGTTGGATATCATCTCACGGTAGCGCTCACCATTCACAGTTACGTTACGATTCGCATCATCTTTGAAGAAGTACGGTCCAATGATGCCACCAGCCCATAAACCGCACCAAACTGTGACTTTTTCTGGATGCATTGGTAGCTCTTGCAATGCTTCTGGCTGATATTCACTCCAAAATCGACAATTCTGCCTATTTACGTACCCATTGAGCCAAAAATGAGCTTCGTCGCTGAACACAATTTCTTTCTTTCTGAACTTTCTTAACAGAGCACGCATTTTGATAATAAAATTCAATGATTTGCAAGCGTTGCTCGTTAGTAAGTCTATTCATGATGAAATGTCAAAGCATACTGAGCATCTTTCTCTTTGACACCATGTCTGAAATCCCACGTGATCTGTCAAATACTAATGCATGAAAATCCTAACCTCAAAAAAATCACTCTTTATTATGTATCTACTCAATTGGAGGAATGTACACACCGAATTTCGTGTTCCTAGCTGTTGTCGTTTAATATATACCATTTTTATCCCTTTTTTGCCCCATTTTACCCCCTACAAATAAGAATCACTTTATGGTGCACGTTTTTGCTATAAGGGGAATGCGCCTACCAAATATCAAACAAATTTAAACAGACATATTCAACAAAACTGTTTAAATATGCTAAAATGTTAGGGATTATTATGGATATTTTTAGTCCTTGTGAGGGAAAAATTTGGGCCGATTTCGCCCCATTTCAATCCCAACCGATCTACGACTATAAGGCGCATTTGTGGAAAATTTGAACGTCCTATCTCCTTTTGTTTAGATGCTAGCGTGCTTTCAACAGACGGACGGACATGGCTAGATCGTCTTAGATTTTTATGACGATCAAGAATATATATACGGAATGACAAAGTTAGTATACCCCCATCCTGGAGGTGGAGGGTATAAAAATAATCATATTGTTTAACATATTGTTAAATTAGCATATTTTGTATACTGCTACAGCTAGAGTCCTGATATTTTTTCATTTTCGAATATATTCCGTTTTATTGCAGGTACTATACTGAAATTTTGTCTGAGTGCATCCAGCATCAATGTGCGTAGTTGTGCCAAAAATGGGCGTGGCACCTCCCATACGATGTTAAAACCTATTATCGAATATATTCAGTTCTATGGCAGATACAATACTTAAATTTTGTTCGAGTGCAACCAGCATCAATGTGCGTAGTTGTGGCAAAAATGGGCGGTATTGGAAAAGTGGGCGTGGCACCTCCCATACGATGTTAAAACCTATTATCGAATATATTCAGTTCTATGACACTTAGAGTGCTGAAACTTTGTGTAAGTGCATCTAGCATAAATGTGCATAGTTGTGCCAAAAATGGGCGGTATTAGAAAAGTGGGCGTGGCACCTCCCATATGAAGTTAAAACCCATTTTCGAATATATTCCGTTCTATGACAGATACAATACTGAAATTTTGTCTGAGTGCATCCAGCATCAATGTTCGCAGCTGTGCCAAAAATGGGCGGCAGTGGAAAAGTGGGCGTGGCACCTCCCATACGAAGTTAAAACCCATTTTCGAATATATTCCGTTCTATGACAGATACAATACTGACATTTTGTCTGAGTGCATCCAGCATCAATGTGCGTAGTTGTGCCAAAAATGGGCGTGGCACCTCCCATACGATGTTAAAACCTATTATCGAATATATTCAGTTCTATGGCAGATACAACACTGAAATTTTGTCTGAGTGCATCCAGCATCAATGTGAGTAGTTTGCCAAAAATGGGCGGTATTGGAAAAGTGGGCGTGACACCTCCCATACGAAGTTAAAACCCATTTTCGAATATATTCCGTTCTATGACAGATACAATACTGAAATTTTGTCTGAGTGCATCCAGCATCAATGTTCGTAGCTGTGCCAAAAATGGGCGGCAGTGGAAAAGTGGGCGTGGCACCTCCCATACGAAGTTAAAACCTATTATTGAATATTGACAGTTCTGTGACACCTAGAGTGCTGAAATTTTGTGTGAGTTCATTCAGTGTAAATAGTTCTACAAAGATGGGCGGAAAGTGGTCGTGAAATTAAACCGGTTTTAGAGTATATTCGACAAAGAGATGGGCGGAAAGTGGCCGTGACCCTTCCCATTCGAAATTAAAACCTGTTTTTTAGTATATTCGAAACCGAGATTCCTATATTGTTGTGTGAGTTAATTTAGTTGTAACCTGCTTAGACAATATACAAATGGGCGGGATTTGAAAGTTGGGGCATTTTTGATTTGAATTTTGTAAAATTACACCTTTTCTTTGGATTTTCTTCTTTTCAAGAAATCGGAAATTATATAATTTTTAAGTATTTGTGTTGTTTGATTAGTGAACAATTTGATTGACTAACGTTCTTCATGGAACATATCCATTTCTTTAATATCTCAGGGAAGTACCTTGATTATAAGTGGTACATAAATTTTATTTTTACCGTTTGTTTTTTTTTTTTTTTTTTTTTGCCTGGCAAAAGCTACAGCCTTTTGCTTGGTACCACTTACTTCGACCCGAATTCAAATTTAGAAAAAATCGTATCCGCGTCTACGCAGTAGGACGAGTGCAAATTCTGAATATCATAATTCTAGCTTTAGCCGATTGATTGTTGCCAAATTTAATCCGATTTCGATTTTGGAATTCGGAAATGGTGATGTAGAAAGGTGTTCGTTTTGACATGGAATGATCGATATATGGAAAAACAAAGTTCTCAAAAAATCGCTGAACTTTGTATATTTCGACAAGATCGATATATGGAAAAACAAAGTTCTCAAAAAATCGCTGAACTTTGTATATTTCGACAAGACCTTCAAAAGTACTTCTGTTTTTTGGCGCGTCCGTTTCGATGTAAAATTGTTAATAATTTTGTACTAATTTGTACTAAATCCTGACGATATATTTTTAAAATGTTGTACTCTTTAAGCGCTTTAGAACACTAAAAAACTGATCGACTTTTTCACTTTCTTTCTTGTTTTTGGCGTAGTTTAAGGCGTTCGAATGTCGCGTCTGGGCCACTGGGAGATGCCCATATGCCCTAGGTGTGGTCACGATTTTTCGATATGCTAGAATAGCTAATTTTGTGAGGTTCGGAAAAAAATCTATGAGCCAAGAAATGGGGGTCAAAGTTAAGGGAAAATGGGAAAAATACACAAAAAGCCGCAAAGCTACATCGGAGTCGCCCCCAGAGGGGTTAACTGTAAGACCAATAATGTTCCCTTCCCAACATTTTTTCGAACACACACACCCTTATCTTCACCAGTTAAGGGGCCCCCATACTAAAATTAATTTCTTATAAAATTTGTTCTCACCGTTCTTACTGGCCCAAGGAGGCCGCTAGTTGAATCAAATGTATAACCAACCGCCAATATTTTTTCAGCCCAATATTTTCTCAGAACACAACTAGTATATCCAATTCGAACTACTAAAAATTTCGAGAAATGAATTTGTGAGTTTAATTAATAGTTAAAAATTCATCCGAAATTATTATAATATTAAATAATTCAATTTTGTTGCTTTAAAAGAGATGTAACAAACTTCACTCATGATCTAATTTTAAGGTTTCTTAATAAAAATTATATATAAATTTGCCATTGAATCATTATTTTTTATTATAATTCTTTGATTTTATTTTTTTTTGGATAATCTGTGTTGTCGTACACTGTGACCTTCGATAGATACATTCACACCACACTAATCCTCTTAATGTTATGACAATTTTTTACCAAAATATCTATCCAAAAAACTTTTTTTCCTGTTGTCGCATTAAACCACCTAAACTTTTTGCTTTCAACCATTTTTTCATTCAAATATTAAGTGTTCTCTATGGATTATAATGGCCAATCACCCAATGAGAGCTTCAGCTGAAGGGCGGGAAAAGGATCCTGAAACAAACTTAGACGTGATATGAATTTACAAACGCAAGTGTGCGATATAAAAACGTCATGATGCCAAAACAAACGGCCAACAAGTCAGAGAAGTAAACCGCCAAACATAAATGGCATAATGCCATAATACTATTGTGTGTGTGAATGCGCTTGTGTGGGAGTGTATGTGTGTGTGGCTGCGTGGAACTATAATAATATTAATCATACGCAATGGACTACCTGCACATAGCCATTGAAATGGCCAGCAAGTGATGGCAATGAGACCGTGCACAGTGTACGGTTTTCTAATTTGTAAGGGACAAAAGTCAATGATTTTTGTCCCTGATAATCCCGAAGGAACTATTTAACAATTTTCATGAAACTCTTGGGGTGATTAGTAATTCAGTTTTTCGATCCAATAAAATACAAATATTTTAAAAATTAATTACTATATTATTCTCTAAAACGTTACAGGAATTCTAAATATATGGATGAAAACAAAACCAAAAATTATTTCTTAAAAAATAGTTGTAAACAAAACTTTTATAGAGTTCCAATAGTAAGTGAAATACGCCAGCATGATATTAACAACAATAGTTACCAAACTTAATGCAGAAAGTACTGCTTATGTTTAATTGCTCTCAAATTTTGCCAAATTCTGGAAATGGAATTACACTTTAATTTCTAATCCTTTTCCAATTAGTCAAAGTGAAAACGCAAAAAAAATATTTTGGAGGGTTTGTCCCAAAATCTAAAAATGAACGTACACGGTGCAGCGTAGTTATGTGTAGTGGAGTTCTCAACAAAGTAAATCGACAAGACCATGCTCAAGATTGTTTTCCGGCGTTCGAGGAAGAAAATAGTCTTGGTTTCGTTTGAATGCCAGACGCGCATAATGTCGAGGCTTTCAATATGATTAATGATATTGAGAGTGTGTACCCAATACACAAAGCTGCACGAAAAGTTATGTTAAAGGGTGTTATGTCAGTGGTGTGATGGAATTCTGATCTTGTAGTCTATTTAAAATTCAACAGAATGAGGAAATGAAAAATTGAAAACGTCAAATAACTCCGTTTTGCCTATACTTTCACATGTATATTATCGGGTTTATGTGTAGTATGGACTGCTGGATGGTGTAATCGACACCAAAAATTGTTTAATAGACAACTTAAAATATATATATTAAAATTCAAATATTAGTACATATACTAAGAATATAGCTACAAAGAATGACCAACAAAATATACTAGCATCGGCGTTTTAAATGCTGACGTGTGAATTTTATTATTTATTTATTTCATTATTGACGTCTACAGAACAGTGTTCCATACTGACAGTCAACATATCTTAATTAAGTTATATAGAAATACCTAATACAGAAATAAATAAACTCACATATTACTTAAGTATATTAAGGAATTACTTATTATTTATGCATACAACACCTTTTTCAATTGTAATTCTAAAGACATCACTTGAAATTCAAAAGACACCGGTTGAAATTCAAAAATTCCATTTGAAATTCAAACAAGTAAAAACGGCGTTAAGTTCGGCCGGGCCGAACTTTATATACCCTCCACCATGGATTGCATTCCACAGAGGTTGTCGGTTTTCGTAGAAGTGCAGTAATACTACAGGAAAATATAATTTTTTAATATAGCCACACCAAAACAAATACAAATATTGAAAAATTAATTTTATAAATAAATATAATATTTTAATTATATCAAACCACGCTTATAAGGTAATGCTACTAATACGTCAATTAAAAATATAAATATTCTTATATTTATATTTTGAAAGCCATAAATATTGGTAGAGAGTGGGTGCTACAGTTGGTTGTATTTCCATTCTATTTTAATTCCAAAAGCACAAACTTTGAAAATCCATTATCAGACGTACATAGTGCAAAATAACCTAACTTCATGATTCAACCAATTTTTGCCGTAAAAGAAAAGTACGAATTTGGAAAAAAAACTTTTTATTTTGCGTGTCTATGCAGTCAGAGGAATGTATACATCGAATTCCATGATTACAGCTGCGCCCATTTGGTTGGTGCCATTTTTACACCCTTGACGTTTCTGCGCAATTAGAATTTCATCATTCTAGCTGTAGTCGTTTAGTTGGTACTATTTTTATCCCTCTGTACCATTGTATCCCTTGAAAGTACTAATTTCGAAAAATTCGTCTATTTTCCGTGTCTACGCAGTCAGAGGAATGTATACTCCGAATTTCATGACACTAGCTGCGGTCATTTTATTGGTACTATTTTTATCCCCTTTTTCATTTTAACCCCAAAAAGTACGAATTTCGAAAAATCCGTGTATTTTACTTGTCTATGCAATCAGAGGAATGTATACACCGAATTTCATTATTCTAGGTACAACCGTTTGGTTGGTACCATTTTTATCCCTCTATTCCCATTTTACCCCTTAAAAGTACGAATTTGGAATAAATACTTTTATATTATGTATCTACTCAATTAGAGGAATGTACACTCCGAATTTCGTGTTTCTAGCTGTTGTCGTTTAATATGTACCATTTTTATCCCTTTTTTGCCCCATTTCACCCCCTACAAATAAGAATCACTTTATGGTGCACGTTTTTGCTATAAGGGGAATGCACATACCAAATATCAAGCAAATATAATCAGAAATATTCAAAAAACATGCTTAAATACGCTAAAATATTAGGGATTATTATGGGTATTTTTAGTCCTTGTGAGGGAAAATTTTTTCCCTTTGGGCCGATTTCGCCCAATGGACATGGACATGGCTAGATTGTCTTAGAATTTTATGACGATCAAGATTATATATACTTTATAATAAAAATTGTGTATCCAAGAATGTACAAACCAAATTTTATGATGACTGCAGCTATGTCAATTTTATCACCTTTCCACATTTCCCCTTCGAATTACGATAATTCGAGTCCCTTTTTGTCCCATTTCACCCCTAAAAATAATGACCACTTAACGGCGTGCATTCACGCTATAAAATGATTTGACCTACGAAATATCAAGTATTTAAAAGTAAAAGTATATACAAGATATAAAATTAAATAGTAAACTCAAATATTCGATATATTATGTAATATGGGGACAGTTTGTGCCCGAAAAAAGCTCAAAAATTAAAAAAAATCCCGAATTTTTGGCCAATTTGAAAGTTTATGTTAGAGGAAAATGCAGGCATATTAAAAAACAAGTAAGGAAAGTCTAAAGTCGGGCGGGGCCGACTCTATGATACACTCCACTTTCAATCCGAATACTATTTAATTCGGTGAAAACGGGAAGGATTTTTGTATCCTGTAAATGTATGTGTTTGACAAAAAATGTTAAATCGGAAAGGACATTTGTATGGGGGTATATTGAAATCTGGAACGAAGTAGGTGAAATATAATATGTATAGTTTGGCCAAAATCGGTTAAACATTTGGGAGCAACATTTGTATTTGCGCTATATCTAAATCTGAACCGATCTTAGCCACTTTTACACCAGGTTTTTACTTGGATTATAAGCTGTTGTGCCAATTTTAAAGAAAATCGAGTACAATATGTGGTTTCTAAAGCGGCAAAAGTCAATTCGGGAGCCACATTTGTTTGGGGGGCTATATCTAAATCTGAACCGATCTTACCCACTTTCTTCATAGGTGTTTCTAGTTGGATTATAAGATGTTGTGCCAAATTTAAAGAAAATCGAGTATAATATGGGGTTTCTAGAGCGGAAAATGTCAAATCGGGAGCGACATGTGTATGAGGCTATATCTAAATCTGAACCGATCTTACCCACTTTCTGCATAGGTGTTTCTAGTTGGATTGTAAGATGTTGTGCCAAATTTAAAGAAAATCGCGTACAATATGTGGTTTCTACAGCCGAAAATGTCAAATCGGGAGCGACATTTGTATGGGGGCTATATCTAAATCTGAACCGATCTGACAAATTTTCACCATAGGTGTTTCTAGTTGAAATGTAAGATGTTTTGCCAAGTTTAAAGAAAATCGAGTATAATATGGGGTTTCTAGAGCGGAAAATGTCAAATCGGGAGCTACATTTGTATGGGGGCTATATCTAAATCTGAACCGATCTTACCGAATTTTTTTATAGGTGTTTCTAGTTGAATTATAAGATGTTGTGCCAAATTTAAAGAAAATCAAGTATAATATGTGGTTTCTAGAGCGGAAAATGACAAATCGGGAGCGACATTTGTATGGGGGCTATATCTAAATCTGAACCGATCTTACCCACTTTCTGCATAGGCGTTTCTAGTTGGATTGTAAGATGTTGTGCCAAATTTAAAGAAAATCGGGTACAATATGTGGTTTCTAGAGCGGAAAATGTCAAATTGGGAGCGATATTTGTATGGGGGCTATATCAAAATCTGAACCGATCTTACCGGATTTCTGCATAGGTCAAAAGACATCATTTGAAATTCAAAAAACATCATTTTAAATTCAAAACTCTTCATTTGTAATTCAGAACTCGTCATTTGCAATTCAAAACTCGTCATAAGTAATTCAAAAGACACCATTTTAAATTCAAAAGTTTTCATTTGAAATTCAAAAATTATTCCATTTGTAATTCAAAAATGTAAACAAACCTATTTAAAAACATGTAAGAAAAGGCTAAAGTCGGGCGGAGCCGACTATATAATACCGTACACCACAGCCAGCGTATATACCTCGCTTTGATTACTAAACCCAGGTATTTCATGGGAGCAATTTTATATATTTCATATAAATTATACAGTAGACTATAAATTAATTTTTGGTCAAATTTAACAAGTTTTCTGGCAGATATTCCGAGTACACTAAATATAACATGATCTGGAAAAATTGATCAAGATCCAAAGACAAATACAGATTACACAGTGGTAATAGGATGAATCGGACGGACATTTGAAGGGGGCCTACAACAACACTTGGGGTCTGTGTCAAAACATGGGCCTATATAGTTCTCATTCGCGGAAAGTATTCCTAGTTGAAATATATCATTATCTGCAAATGGTGATCAAAATCCGATGTAAGATGTAGGTTTTCGAGCTGTAATAGAGTACAATGGGGTTATACCAAAGTATGGACATTCATAGTATGTATTCTTAGTCGAAATATAATTTAATCTGCGAAATTTGAAAAACTTCCGATGTAAGATGTAGGTCCTAGAGGGATAATAATGAAAATAAGGGCCATTTGTAAGGGCGCTACATTAAAAATTTAGCCCTTATATATCACTTTCAAAGTAGGCATTCTTTATTAAAATATAACATGACCTGCAAAATTGTATCGAGATCCAATGCACGATGTGGGTTCTCGAGCTGTAATAGAGTAGAATGGGGGCCCAATTTGTATGAGTGTTATACCAAAATATGGACCCATATATTTGACTTTCATAGAATGTAATCTTAGCTGAAATATAATCGGATCGGATGTAAAATGTGAATTTTAGAGAAGTAATATTGTAAATCGGAGGTACATTTGTATGGGGGCTATATCAAAACATAGATCCATGTGGTCCACTTTCCCGTGAACTGTTTCTAGTTCAAAGATAACACGATCCTGAAAACTTGGTCATGAACATGAACGACAAATCGATTCAGCTGGTGATTCTAAGCCGATCCGTATACTTAAAGGTGGGTCTAGCTCGATTATTTCTTGGTGTTACAAACGTTTGGCGCGAAACTAACTTATAATACCCTAGTCCACGAAGTGGTGTAGGGTATAAAATATACATTAAGTGGGGTAGCATTTTTTGTTCTGCAAATTTGGATATTCTGCAGTGGATGATCAGTTTTCAAAGAAAATCATGTTCAGTAATGAGCACATTTTCACCTCAGTGGATTCGTCAATAAGCAGAATTGCCGCATTTGGGAGAATGATAATCCAAGAGTGATTGTCGAAAAACCAAAGCACCCACAAAGAGTGAGTGTTTGGTGAGGTTTATGGGCTGGCGGCATCATCGGGCCGTATTTTTTCCAAAATGAGGCCGGTCAGGCAGTTACTATGAATGGTCTTTGCTATCGTGAGATAGTTTTTATGGCCCGAACTGGAAGATATGGATGTGGACGATATGTGGTTTAAACAGGACGGTGCCACTTGCCACACAGCTAATGAAACAATGGCTCTTTTGCCCGACAAATTCAATGGCGGTGTTATCTCACGTAGTGGTGATGTCAATTGGCCGCAAAGATCATGTGATTTGACACCGTTTGACTTCTTTCTTTGGGGTTATTTGAAGGAAAAAGTGTATGTCGGTAAGCCAGCAACAATTCAAGAGCTAAAGGATGATTTAATTTGGCACATTAACGGCATATAACCTTAATTATGGCTTAGCGTCAACGAAAATTTGGACCATCGGATGGAGGTGAGCAGCCGAGGTCGCGGCGGCCATTTTTGCCGATATTTTGTTCCATACATAATTGAACCATAATTGTCATAATAAAATAAAATGAAAATAAAATGACTTTAAATTCCTAAATAATTTGTGTTTTATTCAAAATTAACATCCCCTAAAATTTAACCACCATTTATAAGTCGGTAGTTGTCTTCAGTGGAGATAGTTATCTGTCAGATATGACCAATTTATGACCGTTAAAAACAACCTATGTCTAACCCGACATCTTCCAGATATTAAAACCGAGCTATACTTACAAACAGATCTTGCCACTCTACTTCATCCCGGAATATGGACCCTTTATTGTTGGCAATGAAACATATTTGCACGTCCTGCATAAATAACCAAAAAACTAAAAAAAAGAATACGATTCCTTTGTATACCCAGTAACAACTAACAAACACGGACGTATTCTAACCTTAACCTTCACACTCGCCTTCCGTATTGCGCTTTCTCACTCTCTCTCTCTCTTCCCCATGCCAGCATTTGCTTCTACCGTAGGGAGCCCTTAGACATCATCATGACGTTTGTTTGTTTGGTAACCATTATCCTTTCACCGAAGCATGCATGCGATGCCTGCATGATAAGTAGCATCATAACTCGTTCTGCCGTTCTTGCGTTTGTTTGCCGCTGATGACATGGCTGGAGTGGAGTGGATGTGTGCAAATGCGTTCCATTCGATTCAATGTCTTGGCGGAGCTTCTTCAAGGCATGGCTGGAGTGGAGTGGAAGGGTACAAATGCGTTCCATTCCAATCAACGTCTTGGCGGAGCTTCTCCGTATTGTCTTGCCGCTTTGGTGCTGGTGGTTGGCGGTTGGCATTGCCATGTCGTCCTGGCTGTGCAACTGTGACATTGGCATTGAGATTTTTGGCGTCATATTCCCGAGTGCAGATGACTTATGTTGGTTGTCGCCCAAAGTTTAAGTGGTGTAATTTACACAAAGATTATTAGAAGACATCCATGGAAGCGTAAAGTTAAATGCGTATGACAAGAAAAAGAAGAAAAAAACAACAGGAATTTATGATAATGTCGCTTTAATGGAATGTCGTAGGAAATGTCCTCGAAGAAGAGATTGTTTACGGAATTTTAATGATTTACGAAGAATTTGTAAAGTTTTTAAGTGTCTGGAAAATTAATATTCATTGAGGGCAGGAATGCATAGAATGCATCCAGCACTCCAGTCGTGGCAATTCATTGTTGGACGATCAACAAAAATAGTTAAAGGCTTAAGGGTTTTAAGGAAACAACGACCTCAACAACAGAAACATTCCATTTTTGATTTATACAGCGTAACATAGGACGCATCGCTTATGCGATCCCAGGTCGAATATGTATCTTTAATCTATCGAACTGAATTAATCATTTTCTATATAATCCCTTGATAACTTTTACTGAAATTCTCATCAATTTATAAGGTCTGATAACACCTCTTTGAATATATTCAAAATCACAGTTCATTCAAAATTCTTCCATGCTATTCGAATGTGTTTTACAAACCCATCCCAGCTTTTCTCTCTCGTAAAAGTGTCTGCTAAATCAAAATGCGACACTAAATGTCCTGTTAATGGACCACTTTATAGCACCAAACGGAAAACGTATAGACAAATTTGCAAATAATAGCGATGACATTCGCCATACCCAACCGACTGTCATCAGAGTCTATGTAAAAAAGAAATAGAATGGATATGACGACATAATGACAGGGTCTGTAATCGCCAAAACCAAACAAAAAAGAAAACTTTCCAAGCGTAGCTCCAGCATGACATGACCAAAAGACACAATCAACACACACAACCTAAGCCCAGAACAATGGCGTTGATGGAACGGAGTAGGAAACCGACAGAGCATTACTGCTTAATGCTGAAATGATGACAAACATATTTACGCGCCTAAATGGAAAATTCCGCCGTGCCAGACCGACACGACCACCAGCCATTTACTCTAGCCGAGAGAAGAAGGACTGGAAGGAAGCAACAATACATATTTTCAAAGATATACCACCACCAGTCATGACTTGTTGTTGACGAGACGACAGAATGTTCAATTTAACCAAATAATGGAAATGCGTTGACATAACGCTTCCTGGAAAGATAGAGGAAAAGTCCGTAATATATGCGAGCGCAGATATGAGACAGTGCCCACGAGTTTGCTCCCAATTCTAGTCTACTAGTCTAAATAGAGGCAAATGGATTTAATGTAGCTCCAGAAATTATTTTTTAATACCCTCCACCTCCAGAATGGGGGTATACTAACTTTATCATTCCGTTTGTAACACCTTGAAATATCGACCTAAGACCCTACAAAGTATATATATTCTTGATCTTCATAAAGTTCTAAGGCGATCTAGCCATGTCCATCCGTCTGTTGAAAACATGCTAGCATCTAAATGAAAGGAGCTAGGACGTCCAAACTTTCCATAAATGCGTCTTATAGTCGTAGATCGTTTGGGATTGAAACTGGGCGAAATCGCCACAAAGGGAAAACATTTTCCTTCGCAAGGAGTAAAAATACCCACAATAACCCCTAATATTTTAGAGTATTTAAGCATATTTTTTCAATATGTCAGCTTGTAGTTACTTGATATTGGATATTCGCATTCCCCCTATAACAACAAGTAAGGACGGTTAAAGTCGGACGTGGCCGACTATATGATACTCTACACCTAGTCAATATATCCTGTGGTGTAGGGTATAAAAAGGTCGTTACATTTGAACCGGGTATATATACTACAAATTTCATACTTCTATCTGTATTTGTAAAAAAATTGAACACTAACTTCGAATGAGAGCTATATATAAATCTGAACCGATCTGACACATTTTTAGCATAGATTTTCTGAAATATAAGACGCTTTCCCAAATTTGATGGAAATCTATTAAATATGTGGTTTCTAGAGCGGAAATAATTAGATCGGGGGAGCCATTTACATGGGAGCTATATACAAATCTGAACCGATTTGTCCCACTTTCGCCATGGATGTTTGTAGTTGAAATATGAGCTGGTTTGCCAAATTTTAAGAAAATCTGTCAAATTATGTGTTTTATAGAGCGGAAATAATCAAATCGGGGAAGACATTCGTGTGGGAGCTATATATGTATATATATCTGAACCGATCTGACCCATCTGGTTTTGCTAAATTTGAAGAAAATCTGTTAAAATATGTGGTTTCTAGAGCGGAAAATATCAAATCGTGGGAGACATTTGTGTGGGAGCAATATATATATCTGAACCGATCTGGCCCATTTTTACCAGAGATTTGACGGAGTTCTAACTCAGTCAAATCTTACTACCAAAATAGACAACCCACTTAAAATTACAAAAGAAAATATAAATGTCGCCTTAGACAACCTTCTACTTTGAAAGATATGGATTTTTTTTAATTTGGTGTCCCACTATATCATGATGTCTATAGAAAGTTGAATGATTGTATTTTTATTTGAAAGTCGCATTTATATAAGTCAATTCCAGTATGCGTTGCCATGTGTTCTTATAAAAAACAATAAACAACATCTCCTCTATTGTGCTTATTTAGTGTGTCAAAGTAGGTAGAGCATTGCCATTCTTTGAAAGGATTATTATACTAAAGATGTCTGGTAAATATGCATCATATGAAAAGCTGTAATTGCAAAAATATTTATTAAATTCATCCATATTAAAAATTTTGGGAATGGATTCCCACTCCCAAAAAATATTTGTGTGGAATAATAATATGAAATTATGGGAGCATTTGCTAATATTGGCTAACATTAACGAATATTGAACTATTTGGCGAAAAATAAAAGAAAACTTATAAAAAACCAATACAAATTGTTCCTTCCCTTTTCCCAAAATTGTGCATCTAGCATCAATTCGCATAGTTGTGCCAAAAATGGGCGGTATTGGAAAAGTGGGCGTGGCACCTACTGTAATTTCTTGATCGTTATAAATTCTAAGATAGCTTATAAAATTTTAAATAACTAGTGGAAAGATTGGCTCAAATGTGTTACTTCAACTTTTGCAATTCTAAAAGCAAAACTTACAAAAAGGTCCCATGTTACGTTTTAAATTTTCAATTTGCAAATTTAAAATATCAATTTTCAATTTTTTCGTCAAAAAGACATACCGACTAACCCGTTTTATGTCCTCTTTGAATTAAAAGAGGACATAAAAATAGTTTTTCTGAATATTATATATCGTGAATATTATATATCATCGTCATGGACTGCATTCCAAAGTAAAGTTTGGCAGGAGATGAAGAATTTTACCGAAAAATCGTGTTTTTAGATGAAGATCATTTTCATCTCGGTGGCTATGTCAATAAGCAAAATTGCTGCATATGGGGTTCAGAGAACCCATATGTGTCTACTAAGAAGCCAATGCATCCACAACGTGTCGCTGTTTGGTATGGATTTTGGGTTGGCGGCACATTTGGACCATTTTCTTCGAATTCATTTCTATCTGCAGCCGTTTGGTAGGTACCATTTTTATCCCTATATTCCCATTTTACCCCCTTAAAAGTACGAATTTGAAAAACATTTTATTTTAATTGTCTCCTCAATTAAAGGAGTATACACATAGAATTTCGTGTTTACATTTTTAAACATTTCTGCCCCATTTCACCTCCTACAAATAAGAAATGCTTATACTAAAGGTGAATATCAAGCATATATATTCAAAGAAACTTGCTTAAATACCCGAAATATTAGGGGTATTTCCTTTCCTTGTTAGTGGACAATTTTCACTCTTGACAGATTACGCCCACTTTCAATCCCAACCGATATACAACTATTAGACGTATTCGAGGAAAATTTGGACGTCCTAAATCATTTCGCTTAGATGCAGCGTTCTTTCAACAAACGGACGGACAGACGGACTTTTTTTACTTTTACGCAAAAATGGGAAGACTCATGAATATCTTATCTTGCTCTGTGTACGTGAGAGATAATGGGTTTTCAAAATGTGTACTTTTGGAAGTAAAATAGGAGTGAAATACAATCAACCAAACGACTGCAGGTGAAAATGCACTATTCGCCAAAATTTTGGGTACACACCACACCTACACCACTTCGTGGACTAGGGTATTATAAGTTAGTTTCGCGCCAAATGTTTGTAACACCAAGAAATAATCGATCTAGACCCACCTTTAAGTATAGTGATCGGCTTTTAATCACCAGCTGAGTCGATTTAACGATGTCTGTCTGTCCGTCCGTCCGTCTGCTGACCATCTAAGCTTGTTCGCACTCTACAGGTCTCAATTGTTGTCCGATTGTCATGAAACTTGGCAGAAGTTATTTTTTCTGACCAAAGACCATGGGTATTTAATTTGGAGGAAATCGATTCAGATTTACATATAGCCCCCATACAAATGCCGCTCCCGATTTGACTTTCTCCGCCCTATAATGCACACATAGTACCCGATTTTCTTCAAATTTGGCTTAACACCTTATAATCCAACTAGAAACACCTATGTAGAAATTGGGTAAGATCGGTTCAGATTTAGATATAACCCCCATACAAATGTCGCTCATGATTTTGACTTTTTCCGCTCTAAAATCCATATATTGTACCCGTTTTTTCTTTAAAATTTGCACAACATCTTACAAACCAACTTAAAACCTATGGTGAAAGTGGGTAAGATCGGTTCAGATTTAGAAATAGCCTCCATACAAATGTTGCTCCCAAATCTTTAACCAATTTTGGCCAAACTTTACATATTATATTTCACGAATGAACATACATGGAGAAAGCGGGCCACATCGTTCCAGGTATCAATATACCCTCATACAAATGTCCTTTCCGATTTAACATTTTTTGTCAAACACATACATTTACAGGATGCAAAAATCATTCTCGATTTCACTTTTTTGCCTAATTGAATTGTAATGAAATAGAAAGTCCGTCCGTCTTTAGCACTTCCTTACTTGTTTGGGAGATGCCCGTATGTTCATACTTTGGTATAACCCAAATGGGCCCCATTCTGATCTATTACAGCTCTTGAAACTACATCTTACATCGGATCTTCATAAAATTTTACAGATCATTATATTTTTCAACTAGGAATAACTACCGTGAATGAGAAATATATAGGCCCATGTTTTGGACCAGGCCCAAAATGTTGTTATAGGCCCCCGTTTTGAAATGTCGGTCCGATTCATCCTATTACTACTGTATAATTTGTATTTGTCTGTCGGATAATTGGATCAATTACCATATTATTAACCATATACGTTAAATATGACTAAAGATGAATTTATAGTAACTCTATAATTAATATTAAAATAATATTAATTATAACTTGGGTTTGGTAATCAAAGCGAGGTACATACGCAGGGAGTGGTGTAGGGTATTATACAGTCGACCCGCCCTACTTTAGACTTTTCTTACTTGTTTTTATTTTATTTTATTTATTTATATTTATTTCTACAATTATTTTTCAATATATAAAAATCGCACAACTCCTAAAGGGGAAAAAAATTTGATTTTTTTTTTGAAAAATTACCACCGATTCCAATATAAAGTCTACTTAAAAAAGATTTTAAACGCTTTATTAAGATTTGAACAACCATCGAGTTGTATCTAGCAAATCGAGTACGATCTAGTTAAATTTATTTCACAATGTCTCATATACCCGTATAATTCCCATCACACAGAAAAAGAACCGACAGATCATAAAAAAATTCGCAAGACGCAAGAATTTCTTGCACAAAAAAGTGTAAAAATCCGCTGAAAATGGCAACACAATGTTAAACGCCAAACTGACAAGTAGGCGTACAACAAACGCAAAAAAACGAAACATGGCTATGGAAAGAAGAAAGGCACAGAAAGTGCCATAGCATCCATCCATTTATTTATGGATAAAATCCGCAACAACTACCGACACCTCTTCCAACATTTCCAACGTTCCACAACAACGCTGGCCCTGCATAAACTACGGAAATTCGTAATGATAGTCCCATAAAAAAGGCATACTTTTGCGGCGCGGCGACAAACAATATTACAACGTGTTGGACGTGCAACACTCGACCTAACAAGCAGCCAGACCGGGGAAAAACTTTCAAACGTAATAAAAGTCTACCGAGTGGTTCGAGGTGTCCTTATGCTACACACGGGGGGCATATAACAATTGTAGCAAAAAAGTTCACAAGTCTAGCGACTGCCTCACCTTCTGCACCACCCAAAACGTCCCCGCGTTGTAGTCCGTAACGTAAGACAATCATAACGTAATGTGATATTTTACAACGTGAGGGGTTAAATCGTTGAAAGCATTCTCTTTTACGGTTGTCGTTGTTGTTGCTCACTTCGTTCCGCCAGACGTTTGTGTGGGAGGGGGCGGTGTACTTGAACGGCGACATTTTATAACAAAAAATCATTGGAGGGCATAAAAACGACATAAATGAGTTGGAGATTTCAGTGGTACTTGTAAAGTTTTTGCTTGCTGTGCCCATAGTTTTGCAAAAAGGATATGTCCGACATGCCAGACATTTATGGCCGATGGACTATGGCAACTTGCATGAAAGCAAAGCTATCGAAAATGTTAAAGGACGAAATGTAAAACGATCATAACCAGTCAGATGAACACATCATGAACATGAATAGGTTGACCAAACCAAAGTTTTCAACGGATTTGGACTATAAAGGCTTTTAGAGAAGGTGTTAGTCAGCACCTACACAGTAAACAGTGTTCTTTTAAAATATGTGGTTTCTTCAGCAGAAAAAGTCAAATCGGGAGCGAAATTTGAATGGGACTTATATACAAATCTGAACTGATCTGACTATTTTTCACCATACGTGTTCCTAGATTAATTATAAGATGTTTTGCCAAATTTAAAAATAATCAGATAAAATATGTGGTTGCTAGAGCGGAAAAACTCAAAGTGAGAGCGAAATTTGTAAGAGAGCTATATGTAAATCTGAACCGATCTGACCTGATTTTTTAAAAGCTATAGGAAAGTTTAAAAAAAAACACATACAATTCAGAAAAATGCACGAAATCTTTATTTGAATCGATAGTACGGTCCATATAATTTATTGTTTGAAGATTATTTCATGCAAATGCTGGCCTTCACTGCGCCTCAAATGGTCCATCCGCTTAGTCCAATTTTGGCATTACCACGTTTTTGAGTAACAGAGACCCAATTGCTGCGAACGGCGACGAATCGATACTTGATGGTCATCATTAACACTGGCCGATAGAGCTGCGATATTTTCTTCAGTTCGCACTCTACGTAAGCGTGTTGGTGGTTTAATGTCCAACTATGTAAAATTTAAACAAGTGTTACCAACAAGATAATAGCTAAAAAATCACCCTTTATAAGATGTTTTGCCTATTTTGAAGAAAATCTGTTGTAATATGTGATATCTAGAGTGAAAAGAGTCAAATCGGGAGTGAAATTCGTCTGGGGGCTATATCTACATCTGAACCGATTTTCTCAAATTAATAGCGTTCGTCCTTATCCCGAAAAACTTCATTGTGCAAAGTTTCGTTTAGTTCTGTCTACAATTGCGACCTGTATCGTGATTACAAGAATAGACGGACAGACGGACATTGCTAAATCGATTCAAAAAGTGATTCTAAGACGATCGGTATATCTAGGTTCTATTTGGGTGTTACAAACAAATGCACACTCTCGTGGGGTGTATAAACATGCAACATATTTTCAGTCCTTGTGAGCGAAAATTTTTTCCCTCTGGAGCGATTTCGCCCACTTTCAATCCCATCCGATCTACAGCTATGAGACACATTTATGTAAAATTTGGACGTCCTAGCTCATTTTGTTTAGATGCTAGCGTGCTTTCAACAGACGGACGAACATGGCTAGAGCGTCTTAGAATTTTATCACGATCCAGAATATATATCCATTATAGGGTCCCAGGTCGATATTTACATGTTGCAAATTGAATGACTATGTTAGTATTCCCCCATCCTGGAGGTGGAGGGTATAAAAATTACTAGTATTGACATTAGAAGTATTAATAAATTCTGTATCAAATATGATTTAATTTGATTTTTAAATGTTGATAGAACTTGAATATCTCACAAATTACTAGGCAATTGGTCCAGCATCGTTTAGTTAAATCTAGGCGGAATCTTACAGAACTTAGATTCACAGCTTTTTAGTGTTTCTTCGAGTTTGAACTACATTTTGTGGGAATGGAATACGAAATGCTTGCACTCAACTAAAACAGCAACAATTCGCAGGACCTTGGCTATGCCTTACAACATGTTCAATATTTCAGGTCTGGCTAAAGTTTTTGAGGTGCTCTGGATAAATTCTCTTCACTGGGACATTTTTACATCAGATGGTTTTGTACTTCAGTAACGACTTCATCATATTCTGCAATACGGTGCAACAATATAAGGCAACATGTTGTTGCTGCGGAAAGTGTTGATTCTCCTCATGGCCGATAATTTTCCGATAATCGTTCAAATCAAACCCATTCCAAAAAGTACGTCTTACTAAATGCCCATAACACAATTAGTATCATAAAAATAAACAATACAAACAAAACCAGTATTTAATTGAAATTATATGACAATTTAATTAATTTTATTTACAGCTACGACATTAAAAATTAACGCACGCACGCACGCTTGCATACACCCCGTGAAATGACAACAAACAGATATTAATTGCAATGCAACATCCATGCGAAAACAAATTACGATTTTAAATGAAATAAAAATACAAATCCAACAACAACAACAGCAGCAACAACACCATGGATCAGAAAAAGAATATTAATTACTCGCACAATACAATTTCGAACGCATTTAAAATAATAACAAATGGCTCATATTCAAAACAGCCGATAAAAATCACTTTGATTGCAATTGTATTTCATTGAAATGTATCCGAGCCTAACACATGAAACATGGAATAAACAATGGACGCAAAGCAACTCATCGTGGACAATGAAACAATAATGTATCCAAAATAGAATTTAGAAAATTCCATTAAAGCCCAGCACAACAAAACAATATAATTTTCAAAAGGAGTCGATTTTTTGCAGAGCAAAGCCCTGGTGTAAAGGCAAACAACAACAACACATCAGAGAAATGCAGCGATAGAGCCAAAACTGCCGCCAATAAAAATTTGCATTTATAAATTTATCGTTTTGCATGTTTTATGAACAATAACAAAGTTTTGTCATACCAACAAAACAAAAAAAGAACAGCTACAGCAACATTAACGGAGAAAAACTGCACAAATGGTGACGGTAGGAATAAATAAATGCACAGTGGGGGAGTAAATTGGAGTAAATTCGAATATAGAAAAGTTATTGAACAGCTAAAATGCTTCGGGTTTGATAAAAACAGTGCAAAAAATGTCTGTATTTATATTTCCTTAAATTCTAGTTTTCGATGATGGTACCTTTATTATAGGGTACTTCATCGTGAGGTTTTATTTAAAATGTAAAATAACACATAAATGTTTAAATGCTTATTATCGATTTAAAGAACAATTATGACATTTACGCTTGTCTGGATCATTCGGAAGGTCCAATTTTGCGCAACTCGTTCGATCATAGCGACTGGAGAACCCATTGATTGAAAATAACATTTGAGTCGCCTGGCTTCAATTCTTGCACAAGTTGAATTTTGTTTGCTTTGGGGTTCTTACGTAAAATACGCCAAGTTGTCGATTACGACAAGCCAAGCTGCTGAGAACGACGACGAATAGCTTCGCCACGGTTTACTGTCTCACAGAACGTAATAAAGCTGAACAATTTGGAGACGCTGTAGTGCTGTGAATCTTTCCATGATGACTAGCCAAACGATACTGAATAAAAACAAGTAAGGACAAGTACCCTACACCACTCCCTGCATATGTACCTCGCTTTGATTACTAAACCCATTTATTTCATGGGAGCAATTTTATGTAGTTCATATAAATTATACAGTTACTATAAATTCATCTTTAGTCATATTTAACGAATATGGTTAATAATATGGTAACTGTTCTAATTATCCGACAGACAAATACAAATTATGCAGTAGTAATAGGATGAATCGACCCACATTTCAAAAGGGGCCTATAACTACATTTTGGGCCTGGTCCAAAACATGGGCCTATATATTTCTCATTCACGGTAGGTATTCCTGGTTGAAAAATACCATGATCTGATGCAGATCCGATATAAGATGTAGTTTCTAGAGCTGTAATAGATCAGAATCTGACCCCATTTGGGTTATACCAAAGTATGGACATATGGGCATCTCCCAAACAAGTAAGGAAATGCTAAAGATGGACGGACTTTCTATCTCATTACAATTCAATTCGGTAAAAAAGTGAAATCGGGAAGGATTTTTGCATCCATTTGTATGGGGGTATATTGAAACCTGGAACGATGTGACCCGCTTTCACCATGTATGTTTATTGGAGAAATATAATATGTAAAGTTTGGCCAAAATCGGTTAAACATTCGGGAGCAACATTTGTATGAGGGCGATATCTAAATCTGAACCGATCTTACCCACTTTCATCATAGGTTGGATTATAAGATGTTGTGCCAATTTTAAAGAAAATCTGGAGCAAGATGTGGTTTCTAGAGCGGAGGGAGTGACATTTGTATGCGGGCTATATCTAAATCTGAACCGATCTAGCCCGCTTTAGCCACAGGTGTTTCTAGTTCGATTATAAAATGTTGTGCCAAATTTAAAGAAAATCGGGTACAATATGTGGTTTCTAAAGCGGAAAAAGTGAAATCGGGAGCGACATTTTTGTTGGGGCTATATCTAAATCTGAACCGATCTTACCCAATTTTTGCATACGTGTTTCTAGTTCGATTATAAGATGTTCTGCAAAATTTAAAGAAAATCGGATACAATATGTCGTTTCTAGAGCGGAAAATGTCAAATCGGGAGCGACATTTGTATGGGGGCTATATCTAAATCTGAACCGATCTTACCCAATTTTTGCATACATGTTTCTAGTACAATTTCGGTACAATATGTGGGTTCTAAAGTGGAAAATGTCAAATCGGGAGCGAAATTTGTATGGGAGCTATATCTAAATCTGAACCGATTTCCTCCAAATTCAATACCGATGGTCCTTGGCCAGAAAAAATAACTTCTGCCAAGTTTCATGATAATCGGACAACAATTGCGACCTGTAGAGTGCGAACAAGCTTAGATGGACAGCAGACGGACGGACGGACGGACAGACAGACATCGTTAAATCAGCTGGTGATTCTAAGCCGATCGGTATACTTAACTAACTAGACCCACCTAGCTCGATTATTTCTTGGTGTTACAAACATTTGGCGCGAAACTAACTTATAATACCCTAGACCACGAAGTGGTGTAGGGTATAATGACAAAAAGTTTGATATGAAAGATGTATGATCTGTCAAAAAAGCCTATCGAAAATCAAACGTCACTATGCATCGCCCGTTATTTGTATAATTTTGGAAAAATAAGTCCGATCATGTTTGTTTGTACAAAAATTTGTGATGGCACCAAAAACCCCATAAAAATAATGTAAGTTCTGCCTCGCCAATTTTTTTACGTTTTTATACCATACACCACAGGGTATAATGTCTCTGTGCATTTGTTTGTAACACCCAAAAGGAAACGAGATAGACCCATCGTTTATTATACCGATCGACTAAGAATCACTTTTTGAGTCGATTTAGCGATGTCCGTCTGTCCATCTATTCTTTTAATCAAAGTCCAGGTCGCAATTTTTGTCAGAACTAAATGAAACTCCTCCTAAATGTCTCCTCCGATTTGACTATTTCCGCTCTAAAAACCACAAACTCTGACAGATTTTCTTCAAATTTGGCAAAACAGCTTATGTTTCAACTAAAAACAGTTCTGGTAAACAGTTCTGGTAAAAATAGGAGAGATCTCTTCAGATTTATATATAGCTCCCATACAAATGTCTCCTCCGATTTGACTCTTTCCGCTCTAGAAACCACAAACTTTGACCGATTTTCTTCAGATGAGTTCAGATACATTACAAATTTCGCTACTGAATTTATTAATTCCGCTCTATATAGCATATTTGAACAGATTTTCTTCTAATTCGGCACATCGGCTAATGTTTCAAATAGAAATTACTATAGCGAAAGTGGGTCACATCGGTTTAGATTATATATAACTCTCGATTTGATTCTTTCCGGTCTAGAAACCACATATAAAAAATCCCATAAAATTTTGGAAAGCGTCTAATATTTCAACTAGAAAACCTTTGCTAATCATGGGTCAGATCGGTTCAGATTTGTATATAGCTCCCATTCATAGCTTGTGTTCAAATTTTCTTACAAATACTGATAGAAGTATGGAATATTTAGTATATTCTCCTCTTATTGCTGCATCGTATATCACCCGGTTCAAGTGTAATGACCCTTTTATATCCTACACCATAGGGTATAATGACTAAGTGTAGGGTATCATATAGTCGGCCACTCCCGACTTTAACCTTCCTTACTTGTTTTATTTTTTTAAGTAATTTTGGCGTATTAGAGACAGTCGACTTTACACTATGAAAAAAAATGTCTGTTATTAACAGCAGAGATTGTTTGCTACTTACCAGCAAAATTTGTTTCTGCTATTACAGCAGGTTTTCTGCCATAACAACAATTTATGTACACTTTTGAGTCAGCATTCAAATTGCTGTTGTTTATTAAAATCTATAATAACATACATATTGATCGTACTCAAATTAAAATGCATTAAGACTGAAGGAACTCCAATTTCTATTAGCTCTTTTAAGTAATAATAAGTTAAAAGTAATAACTTCTTTTCTAAAAGTATTTTTAATATATTCAAATAGTTTGCAATGGGTTAATGTATGGGTTAATACCCAGCAAAAAATCTTTGAAGTAGATCAAAATTAATGACAACATCATTACTCCCAAATCATACATCCAAGCTAATTCATTCTAAACAGTTTCTCAAATGCAAATACATTTTTCATCTAAGGAAGCCTTTCGAAAGCACTTCCAAAATTTTAGCTTTTTTAAAAATATTTGTGTTATTTGTGATAAAATATTAAATATTACCAAATACGCCTGTTCAACCAGAGTTTTATTAAAAGTAAAATTAAACCGAAGCAATGTAAAATCTGTTTTAAGAAGGGTTCCTAAAAAATGTCTTGCACTCCATATTCATTAATTCAGAGAAGAGATTCATAAGAACTCCCTCAATGTATCCAAAAATTAATAACTTTCACCTATTAAAAAGTTTCTGGTTGCTACTACGGCACTCTATTCAGCTATCCTGCTGAATAACTAAAGAAACCCATTTTCTTCGCTACAATAGGATAATAGGAAACTTAACAAAATATTTATTTAGTACGTATTAGTATATAACGCAAATTAATATTCAATTGTATTCAAATAATAATAAAAAATTAAATAAATGTATACATTTTATATGCAAAATTTTTTAAAATTGTTAAAATTATACAAAACTAAACATTGTTTATTTATAAAAATAATAAAAAAAACATAAAAAGTTTCCCCGAGCCACAGTTCGAACCCGAAATCTTCTGGGTGCAAAGCGCACACCTTACCGCTGTGATCCCATATTAAAAATTCGTTTCCATTCACTTGTAAAAATGTTCGAAATTATTGACTTTGTGTATACCCCACGAGACTATTATGTCTTTCTGCATTTGTTTGTAACACTCAAAAGAAAACGATGGTTCGTTTATTATACAGATCGGCTTAGAATCACTTTCTGAGTCGATTTAACAATGTCTGCCTGTCTGTCTGTCCATCCATTGTTGTAATCAAAGTACAGGTTGCAATTATTGTTCCGATCCGATCTTAACAAAAATTGACATAAGTATGTTTTGTGCATCATCAACGCTATTCAATTTGAAGCAAATCCGTTCAGATTTTCATTTAGATATAGCACACATACAAATGTCGCTCCCGATTTGTTTTTCTCCGCTCTGGAATACACATATTTTACCGGATTTTCTTTGAAATTTGGCACAGCACCTTATAATCGAAATATAAACGCCTATTGTGAAAGCAAGTAAGATCGGTTCAGATTTAGATATAGCTCTCATACAAATTTCGCTCCCGAATTGACTTTTTCCGCTCTAGACCCCACATATTGTACCCGATTTTCTTTAAGTTTGGTACATCATCTTGTAGTCCTACTAAAAACACCTGTGGTGAAAGTGCGTCACATCGTTTCAGATTTAGATATAGCCCCCGTACAAATGACGCTCACGATATAACTTTTTTCGATCTAGAAATCACGTCTTATACACGATTATCCTCAAGTGTCTGTCTCATCTGTCCGTCCGTTGAAAGCACGCTAGCATCTAAACGAAAGGAGATAGGACGTCCAAATTTTCGAGAAATACGTCTTGGGAAAAAGGGAAAAAATTTTCCCTCACAAGGACTAAAAATACCCATAATAACTCCTAATATTTTAGAGTAGTTAAGCATATTTTTTCAATATGTCTGCTTGTACGTACTTGATATTGGGTGGGTGCATCCCACCTATAACAAAAACGTGCACCACAAAGTGATTTTTATTCGTTGAGGGTGAATTGGGGCAAAAAGGGATAAATATGGTACATATTAAACGACAACAGCTAGAAACACGAAATTCGGTGTGTACATTTCTGTAATTGAATGGATACATAATATAAAACTATTTTTTCCAAATCCGTACTTTTAAGGGGTAAAATGGGAAGAGGGATACAAATGGTACCAACCAAACGGATACACCTAGAGTAATGAAATTCCAAATATCCAATAGGATGAGAAAATGAAAAACTAAAAACGCCAATTAACTCTATTTCATCTATAGTTTCAGATGTATATCATTTGGTTCAAGTGTTATATGGACTGTTGGACATTACAATAGATGGTTCTAATTGAAATATAATCTATTGTCCCAAATGTGGAGGGTACAAATATAGTCACTTGAGTTTGCACCAGCTTTAAGAGCAGATATGACGGAACTCTTCAACTTACGAATGAATCGCCCACTGTCCCATATAGAGAAACAAAAATACAAATTTGCCTGTATACAAATACAATATGCAAATATTGAAAACAAACAATAACAAACCAGAAAAAGCGAAGCATAACAAAAACATATAAACGTCCAAACAAACAAAAGTAAACATTTATGTTTTATGTTAATGAGTGCGGGTATGTGTGTGAGTGAGTGTCTGTCCTTCTATATGTATGTATGTATGTAGGTCCTTACAGACGACGACAATGAATAAAACTCAAATGTTGCTCGTTTTTTCTGATTTACAATATATGTACCAACATGACTTTTTGGTATTTGACCATTTTTCGAATCTTTTTTTTTTGCTTTCACAAACACATATACCAACAGGCAAACATTTCCATATAGAATAAATGCTGTATTTTACGAGTACATATTTGTTTGTATGTAAAGATGTGTAGTACGTGTATGTACGGTGTACGGTGTGCTGTGCGTAAGTTCGTTTGGACGTAAATATGCTGGCGGTATAAAGAAATGATAAATGCGTCGGCATTTTGTTAGCAACATTATGTGGTTTGCAATTTACATAATTTAACATACATTTCATTTCCAACTACCACCTCACCACTGACACCACAACTGACAAGGCAAGCCTCCCCCCACGGCACTATCGGCTGGAATGTGCAACACATTCTCAATGGAGTCTTTATACGCTCCAACCAGGGTAGTATGTGTTTGTGCATTTGTTTGTAACACCCGAGTGAAGCAGGCACGATAGACTCAACTAGATTTAGATCTAGTTGACATACAAATTTCATATCCGGTATGTTCTTTATTTTTCGGCGTAGAGGTCTATCTATAATTTTCATAGATTATATATTTCAGTTATATGCAAATATAATCAAGTAAGGAAAGACTAAAGTCTGACGTTGCCGTGTATATTAAATCTGTTGCTTTGCAAATGAATTCTGGGAAAAAAAGTGATATCGGGAACGATTTCTGTATGGGTACAATATATGTGGTCTCTAGAACGGAAAAGTTCAAATCGATAGAGACATTTGGATGCGAGTTATATGAAAATTCGAACCGATCTGACCTATCTGCTGGGCCCAATTTGATTTGAATGTTTTTAGAGCGGAAAAAGTTAAATCGAGAGCGAAGTTTGCACAGGAGCTATATCTAAATCTGAACCGATCTGACCCACTTTCAACATAGATGTTTCTAGTTGAATTTGCATTCAACAGAGGCTGTCGATTTTCGTAGAAGAGCAGTAACATTACAGGAAAATGTAAATTATTTTAATATAGTCAAACCAAAACAAATAAAAACATCGAAAAAATAATTTTACAAATAAATATACAGTTTTATATGTATTAAATTTTTTAGAGTATACGACCAGTAGTTAAGTATCATTGAAAAAAAAAATAATAATTCAAGCTCAAGGTCTGATGTTTTTTCTTTGAATTTTGTTTTATTTATTCAATATTTCGTCCCTCGTTGAGCAACATCTTCAGGAATTATATTTTTTTAAAAACAGTGAAAAACATACAAACAATAATTTCACCTCATCAAAATACGTATGATCATAAACACAAACAAAAACATACTTAGATACACAAATAATAAGAAGAAACAAACAAATATACATCGGGACAACAAAAAATAAACTCAAAACACGATTATCGGGTCATAGATCGGACATAAAATTAACAGGTCATAATTCAACACATAAAACAGCCTTGGCGGAACACTGTCCGAAAGAACAACACTATCCCGACTTGGAGAGAGTGAGAGAGAATAATTACAGCAAGAGGCTACTATTAGAAATGTTGTACATCACTAACACAACGATAACGCAACGAATGAACAACAAGAGTGATATTGAACGATGTGTCAATAACTACAGACTACTTATTGGAAGGGCAACAAAAGACAATAAGAATAACGAGAGCAGATGATTTTTATGTTTTGCTTAATTGTTGTTTGTTTGTAAAAATTTTCGTAAGTTCAAGATCATACGTATTTTGATGAGGTGAGATTATTGTATGTATGTTAAATGGGCTACAACTTCTAAAATATAGATCTAGGAGCTAAAAGAAGGATAATTTGTGATCACCCAAATATTGTGAAAATGTTAAATGGGCCATAACTTCTTAAATATAGCTCTAGGAGCTAAAAGAAGGATAATTTGTGATCACCCAAAAATGCCAAAACTTATCAAAATGATAAATGGGTCAAACTTCTTAAAATATAGCTCTAAGAGCTAAAAGAAGGATAATTTGTGATCACCTAAAAATTCCAAAAATTTTCAAAATAATAAATGACCCATAACTTGTTAAATATAGCTCTGGGAGCTAAAAGAAGGATAATTTGTGATCACCTAAAAATTCCAAAAGTTTTCAAAATGTTAAATGGCCCATAACTTCTTAAATATAGCTCTGGGAGCTAAAAGAAGGATAATTTGTGATCACCTAAAAATTCCAAAAGTTTTCAAAATGTTTAATGACCCATAACTTCTTAAATATAGCTCTGGGAGCTAAAAGATGGATAATTTGTGATCACCTAAAAATTTCAAAAGTTTTCAAAATGTTTAATGACCCATTACTTCTTAAATATAGCTCTGGGAGCTAAAAGAAGGATAATTTGTGATCACCCAAAAATTCCAAAAGTTTTAAAAATGTTTAATGACCCATAACTTCTTAAATATAGCTCTGGGAGCTAAAAGAAGGATAATTTGTGATCACCTAAAAATTCCAAAAGTTTTCAAAATGTTTAATGACCCATAACTTCTTAAATATAGCTCTGGGAGCTAGAAGAAGGATAATTTGTGATCACCCAAAAATTCCAAAAGTTTTCAAAATTTTAAATGACCCATAACTTCTTAAATATAGCTCTGGGAGCTAAAAGAAGGATAATTTGTGATCACCTAAAAATTCCAAAAGTTTTCAAAATGTTTAATGACCCATAACTTCTTAAATATAGCTCTGGGAGCTAAAAGAAGAATAATTTGTGATCACCCAAAAATTCCAAAAGTTTTCAAAATTTTAAATGACCCATAACTTCTTAAATATAGCTCTGGGAGCTAAAAGATGGATAATTTGTGATCACCTAAAAATTCCAAAAGTTTTCAAAATGTTAAATGACCCATTACTTCTTAAATATAGCTCTAGGAGCTAAAAGAAAGATAATTTGTGATCACCTAAAAATTCCAAAAGTTTTCATAATGTTAAATGACCCATAACTTCTTAAATATAGCGCTTGGAGCTAAAAGATGGATAATTTGTGATCACCTAAAAATTCCAAAAGTTTTCAAAATGTTTAATGACCCATAACTTCTTAAATACAGCTCTGGGAGCTGAAAATTCCAATAAAAATTCCACCTAAAAATTCCAAACAACAGACGGACGGACATGGCTAGTTCGTCTTAGAATTTTATGACGATCAAGAACATATATACTTTAGGGGTTAGATCGATATTTCAAGGTTCAAGCGGAATGACAAAGTTAGAATACCCCCATCCTGGAGGTGGGGGTATAAAAAATTATTTTATGTTGCGAATGCACGAGCCCACCATTTTTTTTTTAAATTCTTGACAATTAGGTTCGTAGCATTATACTACCATATACTGCCATAATACTACCACGGAAATCTCTTAGATATTATTTTTAGGGAATATTTTAAATATTTAAAGTTAGCACCCTAGTGAATTGACACTTTATTCATACTTTGGGACCAGTTCTATGATATATCCCTACTATCCCTGTAGCAGGATATATATGTTTATAGCAATTTCCATAGGGAAGATAAATAACTGTCCGAAATTTTATGTTCCTGGGCCAATCCGTTTGGTTAGGGCGTTGGCACAATTGTTATCCCTTTTAATGTAATAATGTAAATGTAATTGTAAGTTTCGATGTATCGCTACTTTATGAAAGAAAATGAATGAATACTTCCGTTATAAAATCTCCATTTCTAGAAAAAGGGGTCTAATGTTTGGTCGTTTTAGTCAAATGTACCCTAATGTATATAAAACTATATTTGAGATTTTTTGATGTTACATCTTTTTGAACTCCAGGAGTGGTGTATGGCAACATATAGTCGGCCCTGCCGACTTTAGCCTTTCCTACCTAGCTTTTTTATGCATTCGTTCTTACGTACCTACATTCATAGCTGGGCGTCAGTTTATGCATGTGTGTCCGTTGTACTATTTGTTACATTCTATAGAATATTAAAATGCATAATGGTATCATTCATACGTTCCTGTGCCGATACTGTGTGCTAGTGTGTGTAATATCCATTGTCCTTGTTGTCTTTTTTGTGTGTGGCTGTTGCTACAAGTCTTTTGTTGTATTCCTACCACACATTCTGTGCCTCTCCACAACTGTGGCCAAATCTTCATTGTCCCCTTTCATAGTAGTTGACCGTCTATGTATATATGTGTGTGTAGATTGGTGTAAAATGCATAATGGCTTTGTTTGGTTAGTTTGAATACCACGTATCCTTCCCGCTTGACGGCAATCGTTCCCCCACCCAAGTTCATTTGAATGTATTGATTGTAATTTATTTTGTTTTTGCGCTGTTTGCCAACCAGCGCTGCCCTAGCTGCTATTGCTGTTGCTTTTGCTGTTACTGTTATTACTGCTGCGGCCACTGTTGCCGTTTGCCGCTAGTATTTATTGCTTATTTGTGTTTATCATTAAATATTTCTCTACTATTCGTCCTTACACACATACATACATACATGGATAGATGCACACAGCCTCGTACATAAGCTGGCGAATTGTTGCTGCTTTTGTCGTTGTTTTTTCGCTCCTTTCTCAGTGTGGCTATTTTTGCAAATAATTGACAATTTAATTTATTTAAGTGGTAACAGGCATAGAGAGGGGTTTCAAAGGCCTTTTAGTACAATCTTGAAGAGGCAGAAGGCATGCCGCCTTAGTTAGCATATGGTAGCAGCACTTGCAGCTGGAGTTCCGCGGTGCTGCACCATGAGTTCTGGTTCCACATATCTCTCCCTGTCCATCCGTCTGAAGTTGTAAATATTTTGATAATATTTCCTATGTTACCTTAAATTTGAAAAATCATAACCCAAAGAGATGAAATCACGCAGTGAGTGAGTACCTTTCAGGAGACCCCTGATGGCCTTGCTAACTCCCTCCCTGGACAATTGCGACACATTTCTATACAAGCGACAAAAAAAATCGTTAACCATTGACCAACGACCAATAAACCAAACAACCAATAAACATATTGTAGACATTATGAGAGCGTGTCTGTGTGGCGGCTCGTTGTTTGCATACATGTATGTCTGCATGTGTGTGATTTGCATACAAATCGAGTAAATTTTGTTTATATTCATAATGATTAATAGAGAATGTTTTTGTTGATCGCTTTTATGTAAATACATAATTAGCGTGATTTTGTCGCGGCCATCATTTCCAGCAAAACTTTAATGATTTAATTAGTTACTAGGAGTTGTTTTTTGCTAACTGGGCTAGTGCAGACTGTGAGTGAACTTTGTTTACACTTTTTCATTGGATACGCTGATAGTACCTCTGGCAACGGCGATATTGATGTTAATAGAAGCAATCAGTTTTTCACTTTGCCTCGTATACTAGATCCCACTCCAATTCGGTTTGAGAATGATAACTAATATCAAATCGAATTCTATTGGAATCGACGAAATGTCTCTGAAATTTTGTAAAAATTCGTATTTTTAAAATCGAACATTCCATATTGCTTGGACTCAGAATCAGTTTTCACTTTGCCTCGTATACTAGATCCCACTCCAATTCGGTTTGAGAATGATAAATAATATCAAATCGAATTCTATTGGAATCGACGAAATGTCTCTGAAATTTTGTAAAATTCATATTTTTAAAATCGAACATTCCATATTGCTTGGACTTGTTCGAGAGTACAGCCGATACTGCAACACAAAAGAAATTGTGTCTGAGATCAAAAATGTATTTTTTGTATGCACTGAGACATATTAACTCATAAAATCTTAATACATTTTTTATTTATGACCTCCACTATAACTACGTGCATTTGTTTGTAACACCCAAGAGGGTGTTAAACTTCGTATAGAGCTAAAGCAATATTTTCTTATATAAAGTTCAAACTTTTCCATGAAAGTAGTACATGCCTTGAACTTGACTCTAGTTAAATTTTCCTCAAACCAAGTAAATATTTACTAAATCTAAGTAAAATTTTGCTGATATTTTCTGAAATTTAAATAATTACTTAAACTGAGGAAAATTTTACTTAATACAAAGAAAAAATTGAACTAAAATAAGTTCAATTTAACTAAAACAATTCAAACAAATCATTTTGCTTCAGAGTACGCAAAACTGATACACAAAATGGTAACATGAAATATTTCTCAAAAGTATCATGATACCTCTGCCATAAAGAGTTGAGCTACTACTCAATGATTGCTGCGAAGGCAAGAGAGGCGCCTTCGCAGTGGTTGTTTAGATTAATATTTGAAGTATTTAAGAAACAAGATTCTTTCTTAGATTAATATTCAAGGATTTTCTAAACAATTTCAAGTGATTTTTTACAAGTTCAATAATGCTTAAAGGTTTGAAGAACTAGGCATAAATTTCACTAAACATATTAACTTAATTTTAGAGAAAAAACTTTTTTTCGTTAAAATTTTCTAAATGGAATTTTTCCATACAAAAAATTTATTTTTTTTCGTGCTTAAAACCTTGGAAACATTCTTCCACTCAAGCATTAATGTACTCAATTGTATGCATTTATTATTAGATTCAATGAAATGTTTTAAAGTAAAGTTACTACCATATTTCTAGTAAATAAACTATTTGCTATGACTTTGGAATATAAAACTGTACTCATACGTAGTTAATTTTCCAACTTTTAAGGAAATTTTTACTGAAGTGGAGTAAAATGGTTGAACTAAATTGGAGTATGGATTTTACTCAAATTTAGTAATGCTATTTTTCTGGGCTTAGACATAGTTTACTATAAAGAATCACATCTTGGGTCGATTTAGCAATGCCTGTCTGTCTATACGAATCTATATCTTCGAAATCTTTTCTAAGTGAATTATGTATCAACAATTGGAGGTCTAATTCATGATGATAATTTTATCTAAATAATTTGAAAGCTTCGGCTTAAAATAAATGGTGATTTTTTAGCTATTATCTTTTTGGCAACACTGGTTTAAACAGATGACGCACGTTTCGTGTTTTGTTTCACTGTCAAACATCTTCAGTTTGGTCTAAAAGTTAACCATGAATCGTCTTACAAACGAACAACGCTTGCAAATTATTGAATTTTATTATCAAAATGCGTGCTCTGTTAAGAAAGTTCATCGCGCGCTTCCATTTTATGGTCAGTTTAATCGACCCACTGAAGCGGCTATTCGGGCTATTGTGACTAAATTTCGCACCAAATTTACATTGTTGGACATTAAACCACCAACACGCTTACGTAGAGTGCGAACTGAAGAAAATATCGCAGCTGTATCGGCCAGTGTTAATGACCATCAATTATCGATTCTTCGCCGTTCGCAGCAATTGGGCCTCTGTTACTCAAAAACGTGGAAATGCCAAAATTGGACTAAGCGGATGGACCATTTGAGGAGCAGTCAAGGTCAACATTTGCATGAAATAATCTTCAAACATTAAATTATATGGATCGTACTATCGATTCAAATAAAGATTTCATGCATTTTTCTGAATTTTATGTGTTTTTTTTTTAACTTTCCTATAGCTTTTAAAAAATCACCCTTTATTTTACGAAATAATCGGAATTCATCTGCTTATTTGAATTGCAATTTTTTCCAGATTTGTACGCTCTTTGTGACGCTAACACTTTGAATATTTTCGAATGCATACCTTTTTGTGAAAGGGAACCTGTATGCTGACGATCTCCAATTTATTGGATATGTATCCGATACAAATGTTGTTTACTTTCATACTCTAGTGAAGGGACGAGCTTCCTTATTTGTAAACAATTGTTATATCGTGTTTATTTCAACCAAAGTTTATAACAATTTGTTTTGGAGGTACCAGAATTGGTGGGACAATATCGCCCATATTGCTGGTGGATCCAACGTCTATAAAAATATTGTTGAATGTTAAAGTTCAGAGTATTCCGATATATATGTTATAGCAGCTTTAATTTTACGTAGATTATGGTGATTTGTATGGTGAGTACTAGAAAGGTCGTGACAGGCAATATGGCTGTTTGTCAGGTTTCTCTCTAGAGCCAAAAAAAAGAAAAATCGGGAAGGACATTCGTGTCGGGGATATATCAACACATGGAATGATATGACCCTTTTTCACCACAGATGTATCTAGTTGTAATATGAAGAAAATTTGAAGAAAATCTGGTAAAATATGTGGGTTCTGTAGCAGAAAAAATGAAATCGGGAGCAAAAATTGTATGATATCTAACTCTAGACCGATCTGACCCACTTTCACTATAAATGTTTCTAGTTGAATTACAAGGTGCTGTGCAAATTTGAAGCAAATCGAGTAAAATGTGTGGTTTTTAGAGCGGAAAAAATCGAAACGGAAGAGAAATTTGTATGGGAACTATATCAAAATCCGAGACGATTTGCTTCAAATTAAATAACGTCCTTGGACCACAAAACTTATTTGTGGCTATTTATGTTAGGATCGGATAATAATGATATAATACCATAGTGGAGGTCAAATTAATATAGACAAAATAATTTAGATGAATTAAAAAAAAAAAACAAGTAAAGAAGTTTAAGGGCGTGGCCGACTATATTATATCCTACACCAAGTCATTATATACTGTGGTGTAGGGTATAAGAAGGTTGTTACATTTGAACCGGGAAATATACGATACAGCTATAAAAGAAGAAATTTGTAGTATAATTTCATACTTCTATTTGTACGAAAATTTCAACACAAACTTTGTATGGGACGTATATATAAATCCTAACTGATTTCTAGTTGAAATATAAGACGCTTTCCCAAATTTGATGGAAATCTGTTAAAAATGTGGTTTCTAGAGCGGAAAGAATTAGATCGGGAGAGTTATTTATATGGAAGCTATATATAAATCTGAGCCGATGTGACCCATTTCGCCAAGGATGTTTGCTGATACTCCCAATTAGAAAAAAAATCTGTTCAATTATGCTATTTCTTGAGCGGAAATAATCAATTTGTGTTGGAACTATATATATACCTGAACCGATCTGGTCAATTTTTGATCAGTTTCTAGTTGAAATATAAGTTGTTTTGTCAAACTTGAAGAAAATCTGTTAAAAAATGTTGTTTCTAGTGCGGAAAGGGTTATATCGGAGGAGACATTTGTATAGGAGCTATATATAAATCTGAACCGATCTGGACTATTTTTACCACGTAAAATATGTGGCGTTTTACCAAATTGGAGGAAAATATGTTGAAAGATGTGGTTCTAGAGCGGAGAGTGAAATCGGGAACGAAAATTTGTATGGGAGCTATATTTAAATCTGAACCGATTTACTTCAAATTAAATAGCATTCGCCCTTATCCCATAAAACATCGATGTGCAAAGTTGCATTTAGTTCTAACAATAATTGCGACCTGTACTGATGATTACAAGAATAGATGGACAGACGGACATTGCTAAATCGACTCAAAAAGTGATTCTAAGTCGATCGGCATAATAATGAACGGTGGACAAACAAATGCACAAAGTCATTATACCCTATGGTGTAGGGTATACATATTCGTGTTTCTTGATGTAGCAACCTTCATCAGTCACCTATGTTATATATATATGTTATCACATATGTTATATTTTCAATAAAGTCTGGGATTTTTGGGAATATTTGCTGTAGGTCCCTATCTAACAAGAGGATACCAGCGGACTTTTGGATTTCTCTTATTGGAGACAACTTTGTTTTTCATAAACAGGTATACTGGCATAATTAAAATTTCTACCTTGGAAGTAATGAACGTCAGTAGTGGCTTTACTGGCCAGTATTATAATTAATAATTAATAAATACCCGTTTTTGACAAAAACCCTCATACAAATGTGGTGGCCAGTTTATATCATAACCGGTCTAGAACCCACATTTTACATCAGTTCTTGATTACAATTTGCAGAACATGTTATATTTCAACAAGGAATAACTACCTAGCGCATACATACCTATAGATGCATGTTTTTCTGCATCCCATAACTGCTTTTATAGTCATGTCATGTCATCGGATCTTAATCAAATTTCCCAGACCATGAATACCCGCCGTGTCCACATGGGCATTTGTTTATTGTTTCAGTTAGGAACAATTACAGTAAAATTGGTGCATGGCGCCGTTCATATGTTCTTTCCGATTTGTCTGCATAAGATTATACTTAATACTGTCAATCTTAATGAAAATGATTTTATATTTTTCCCTAGGCGCATCTACAGGGCCTAGGGCCATCTCCAAACACCTCTTATTCCCTCCCATTTCACCACTCCCTATCCCTCTCCTCTAACTTTATAATTCCAGGAATAAAGGATATGTACAATGGATCCAACTGGATCTCCGGGTGTTCAGAATGCAGGAGCATGCTGGTCCTTATAATCTACCCTAACCTAACTCCTACCATTAAACTTAACTTAAAATATCAAAAAAATTTTGTGAAATATATGGGTCTTTCTTTGACTTTGGTATCCCACTATAGGATGAAGTCTATAGAAAGTTGATTGATGATTGCATTTTGGCCTTAAATAAAGCGTCGTGACTCTCGCTAAAAATCGCCGATAAATCAGACGATAAAGCTTTGTGCGCTGAATTGAACGATGTAAAAATTTTTTGTCGGCCACGCCCCGTTTTTTGTGGGCGGCACTTTTAAGCTGAAAATGTTTTACTCTATATCTCAAAAAGTACTGTCCCGACGAGATGTATGTCATTCGAAAGGTAATTCTAAGATCTTTCAAACGGTACTCTTATGTTTTATACATTTAAGTCGGTATTAGCAAAATTGCAAAAATTCCATTTTTAATTATGGTTTTTTACAATAAAACTCAATTTTAACAAAAAGGCGTCCATGTAAGACTAAATCATTATATACATGATTAGATAGCCGATGCTTTCATTTAAGCCATATTGCCATATTGCCATAAGCCACTAAACACCGAAGTTATTCAAGTTTTAAAACTTGGTTTTATTTTTTCACTCTAACGATTTAATCAAGCCTAAATTAGTATGAGATTTGAAATCGATATAGATTTCACCATCAGTTTTAATTAACTATTAGAAACTCTCTTCTCATATATTTTCCATTTTACTCAACTGATTCAGATGAGTCCAGATGTACTTTTTATATATACTTTTAAAGAACAGTTACTTTCCCAATACAGCTCATTGCTAAGGAAAATAACGCGTTGTTTTGAAGCATTAAGTGAAAATAAATTTGTGTGCGAAATAAATTAAATCTTTAAGACAGAAAAAGTTTACTTTGCGTAGCCAGATTTTGACATTCCATAGGAGAAAATCGTTAAGCCCGACCAAAGGCCCGCAATGCAAAAAAACTTTACTGTGCGTAGCTGGCTTTGGACATACCCCATAGGAGAAAATCTTTAAGCCCGGCCGAAGGCCGGCAATGCAGAAATACTTTACTCTGCGTAGCAGAATTTGGCCATACCCCATAGGAGAAAATCTTTAAGCCCGGCTGAAGGCCGGCAATGCAAAAAACCGTTTCTAGTTTTTAGAAAATATAAAAGCAAATTTTAAATTGGAATAACTCCGGTGTCTATTGTGTTAATTTAACGCAATATAGCTCAAATGAAATATTGAAACATCGGCTATATAACCATGAATATAATGATTTGGTCTTACATGAAATCATTACAAAAATGGATTTTTTGCAATTTTTCTAATACTAGAAAGATCTTAGAATTACCTTTCGAATGACACAAATCTCGTCGTAATCGGGACAGTACTTTTCGAGATGTAGAGTAAAACATTTTCAGCTTAAAAGTGCCGCCCACAAAAAACGGAGCGCGGCCGACAAAAAAATTTACACCGTTCAATTCAGCGCACAAACCTTTATCGACTGACAAAGTTTCGCTAATTTTTAGCCATAGTCGTGACGCTTAATTTGTACCGCATTTTGATTTCAACTATTCAACCGTTGGACTATGATTTGTGGGGTGCCCGAGGCAGCCATTTGAAAGAAATTATTTTCCATTATTAACCGGAAGGATTGTACTTTCAAATAAAAAAAGAAAATTTGAGAAAATATTCAGTAGTTTTTTTATAGCTTTTTCAAAAGGCCCTATATTAATGAATATTGAATTACTTGCCAAAAAATAAAAGAAAAGGCTTTAAAAACCACTACAAACTGTTCCTTCTCTTTCCCCAAAATTGTCAAATAGATAGGGGTGATCGAATGACAGAACGAGCCGACAAATCAGCCGAAAGCCGCCGCCGCCGACCCATTTTGGGTAGCGCCGCCGCCGCCGATAATTCGGGGTCGGCTTGTAACTCCGTTCCTTACTTGTTTTTATTTTTTTAGGTAATTTGCTGCCTCTAGTGAAATGCTTTCTTTTTGTGATAATGTTAAAAGTGGCATATTATAATATTTTAAAGATCCATTCTAGGGGAAGATAGATACAAATTTTGAAGTATTAAGTAAGTGACGCAAAAGACTAAAAAGCACGATTTTCCCTACTTCACATACATATTGTTGTATTTTGCTGCACCGCTTCCTCCGCAAAGCAGCAGACTACTTCATTCCATCATAAAACGCTGAGTGGTCTAAAAACGCAGACACTCTGTTTTTAATGGAATAAGTGCCAAAACTAAATTCAACTTGTTTTCCTCAACCCCTCCATTATGATATATATGTATGTATATATATGTGTGTATAATATTTATAACTAGTGCTTTTTTTTGTCCACTGGCTGTCTTGTGGTTTGCTTTTTGTCGCCACTATGATGATGGCCATTTTCACGCTCACTTAAGTGACTGCTCTCAGCGCAGCACACAACCCAGTGTGTAGAAATTAATTTCTCTAGAGTTCTTCATGCTTTTGCCGTTTTTTTTTTTTGTACAAAATGAATATAAAAATACTTTATGAGCCAAAGCAAATATAAATTCATTTTTCTTGTAGCAAAAATAAAACTAACTCACATTAGACAAACCCAACCAATCGTGAGACCGACAAACAACTGTACAGCAGGACGGCCACCTTGAACTCCATCCAGACCAAGTGCAAAGTGTGCGACAAGAAATGAAAAAGTCAAGTATGCTTTTTTAATTTATCTAAATGCAAAAATGTCGTCTGTATTCCTTAACAATTGGATGATTTGCCAGCCGTTTCGCTTGAGTACAAACACCAGCAGGGACGAAGGGGCGAAGGATCGACAAAGGAGCAGTTGGAGGAGCAGTCAGTGGTGAAGTCAAATAGTGAAACGTATGATTCGTGCAACAAACAAACAAACAACCAAACAGCCGTGGCAATGCAAAGGCCATTTTGTTTGCAGCTTAGCAATGAGGTAGGCGAGATAAATGTGGTGAAATTTTTGTATTTCGTTCAACTAAAAAAATTTTCCAACCGATATGTTTTTTAAACGTTCTAGAAACCATAAATTTCAACGACATTTAAGAAATCCATGTCAAACGGTAGGCACTGAACATTAGTCCGAAAAAATAACTCAATGAATGCATGTAATCTTCTAATGAAAATATTTTACATGTGTTTCAGGAAAAAAAAATAAAATATAATAATAAATAAACTCAGGTGCAATAACGATTTTTATAAAGGAGTATTTATTAGTGTAAGTTTGGTGGGTGTCTTGTGTGTCACCAAAGATGCTAGCTTCATATGAGCCTTATTTGAAGAAAAACAGTTCCCACTGAAAATTAATTTACTACATGGCTTCAGATATTGCATATTAAAAATCGAAGTTATTTTTTTGTTTATTAAAAAATTACAAGGAAATCGGAAACAATTTAAACATATTTTTAAGATTTGCTAATTTTATACTAATACAGCAGCAATGTGCTTGTTCGACAAAAATATATATTAGACTAGCTTTTTGTACCCGGCGTTGCACGGGTTTTCGTCTTCCTTATGTATATAACTTTGTATGCTCGCAATTTTTGTTTTGTATATTTTTACTTCTGTAAATTAGTTTAAATTAATACTTATTTCTTTAAATTCATAAGTTACATTTTTAAAATGTAAAAACTTCATGAAAATTTAAATAATGGAAGGGTCTGTCGGAGGTCTCCAGATAGTAAAATAAGAGTTCCACATAATGGTTGTGTATTTGATCTAAAATCTTGAAGTGTCCGATTAAGCGCTTGTAGTGATTTCTTATGTGCCATGGTGCAGTCATCCCACACAATCAGCTTGTATGTTTTCAGCATTTTCGGCATGCCTGAACTTTTGCAATATTACAGGTAGGAGAATCAACAAATTCCATAATACATGGTAATTTCAACGCTGAATGTGCAGGGGGAAGCAATATCTAAAGCTATCCCATTTTGAGTGCGGATGTGCGCTAATACCAAAGTGATGAGAAAGGTTATAACTGTGCCTCCTGGTGCATCGAGAAAAAAGGCCGCCGCTGTCATTTGTTACTGCAGTTATAATTTTATCAAAGGCCACAATTTGCAATTAATAGAGTTTTTTGTTGTGACAAACAAACGCAAGTCTTCAACATTGAATTGCCGTTCTCTTAGCAAACCCCAATCAATAATGTCAACGATAGAACGTTCAGGCACCATCAATCCAAGTTGATTAAGAGTTTTGTTGCTGATGGCTAGGAATATGTCTTAAATTTTTATCAGCTTATCGTTGAAAATGTTAATCGCAAATGATATAGAATCGTAACGGTCCGATAATGTTGCAAAATGTCCTCACTCATACCCTCTTTGAATTTTTCCCACATGTCTTTTGGGTTAGATGGCGAGCAAGTTCTTAATATTGTCGCAAACAAAGTTCGTATCTGGAGATGATAACAGCTGACAGAAGCATATATTAATGTGGTCCCCCAGTTTCTGACACGCCTCTCTCAACTGCTCTTAAATTTTAAACTGAAGTGGGTCCTCTCACGTTAACTTATAACATTCTCAAATAATAACATTCTGCGTTGTTTGGGTGTACGGTATAAACACGGCCCAATGCATATGAAGCGTAAACAATTTGATACCCATCTACTGGAACACCTTGTTTGGTTCGAGTATGAGGAAACGCGCCAGTTGTTCATACCATGACCTCTTATATTCAAGAACCAAACCCTTACCTGAACGTAGCGGCAGAAAAAAATCGTGTTAGTTTATAGTCCCTTTTTGTAGCATGAACTTTTTATAGTCAAGGGTCATCCTCTGTTCGTTACAAAAAAATATTGAAGTGAATCAATGTATTTTGGTATAGTTTTAAAATATAGTGTTTGTGATGCCCATTTGTCGTGCCTTCCCCTATTATAGCCAGAAAACGTCCCCTTTCCACAGGCTGGATACAGTAAAATTTTCAAGAGAATCCGTTATTCGTTACTTGTTTTGTGATAATTTTAATATATTGTTCGTGTGGGCAGTCTCACGTCCATTTGTATCATCACCATTGTATAGTCACCATTCAGAAACTATCCTCAGTTCATAAGTTAGTCACAATAAAATTTTCAAGAGAATCCGCACTTCGGAACGTGTTTTATGAAAGTTTTAAAATATAGTTTGTGTGGGCGGTGCCACGCCTTTTTTTCGTATAATGACCCAGTATATCCTGGAACCATCCCTTGCCCAGAAGTTAGCTGCAGTAAAATTATCGACCGAATCCATCCATCGTTATAACTGTTGTGATAGTTTTAAAATATTTTTTGTGTGGGAGGTACCACCCCCTTTGTCCTATCGTGACCTAGATTATCCAGGAACCATCCTCAGTGCAAAACATAGATACAGTAAAATTTTCAGGCGAATCGGTCCACCGGTTTGGAGTCCTATACGCAACATACAGACACACATTGATTTTTATATATATAGATGACCTATTGTAGTCAAGGGTCATCCTCTGTTGTTTACAATAAAATATTCAAGTGAATCAATCCATTACGTGTTTTGTTATAATTTTAATATATAGTTGGTGTGGGCAGTCTCACGTCCATTTGTATGATGACCATTGTATAGTCACCATTCAGAAACTATCCTCTGTTCAGAAGTTAGTCACAATAAAATTGTCAAGAGAATCTGCACTTCGGAACGTGTTTTATGAAAGTTTTAAAATATAGTTTGTGTGGGCGGTGCCACGCCTCTTTTTCGTATAATGACCTAGTATATCCTGGAACCATCCATTGCCCAGAAGTTAGCTGCAGTAAAATTATCGAGCGAATCCACCCATCGGTATGCATGTTGTGATAGTTTTAAAATATTTTTGTGTGGGAGGTACCACCCCCTTTGTCCTATCGTGACCTAGACTATCCAGTAACCATCCTCTGTCCAAAAGATAGATACAGTAAAATTTTCAGGCGAATCGGTCCACCGGTTTGGCGTCCTATACGGAACATACAGACATACAGACACACATTGATTTTTATATATATAGATATACAAATACAGTTGAACTTCGATTAACCGTGATGCTCGGGACCGGGCTAATCACGGATAACCGAAAATCACGGTTAAAAGAGGTAAAATTTTACATGTATAAATTTTATTATTTTTATTTATTTTTGACAAAAACATGTAAATCTGCGTCTCTAGGAATACATACATTTATTTAAAAAAATCGTTTATGGAAGTCTGTCTTATGCTTTTAGCTTTTGATTGTTCTTCCAACAAATGAGTTTGTATGCGATATATTTGCATTTTATCTGGTTCTGAAATACTTGGACAATTAAAGTTTTCTAAAAAACCTAACAAAATACTACTAGCCTCTATTGCCTGAGCCAATGTAGGCGTTTCGTCCGCATTTCCTCCATCTGATTCCTCGGAATTTGAATCAAGCTCATCTTCTTGGCTTTGGGTAACAATGTCTACGATTTCGTCTTCAGATATAATAGCAAACGGAGCGACAACAGAGTCGCACACCATCCACTTTTCGACAGCATCAATCGTACATCCAGACGGTATGGTTATATCTGTTTGTATCTCAACAAGGCTATTTGTAGCATCTTGATTATGAGATAGTAAGTTATTCCAAACTCTTTTTAAAACTTGTGGAGTTACAGAGTCCCACGAAGCTGCGGCTGCCCACAAAGCTGTCTTAATATTCAAAGATTTAACGAACTCACGTCTGTCATTAGCACCAACAAGTTTTTGAACGATCAGTTTACGGTAGTGACATTTGAAGCTCCGAATTACTCCTTGATCCATAGGCTGAATCAAGGACGTGCAATTTGGTGGGAGATATTTTACTGTAACGTTTTCAGATATCATAGCATTTACATCTGGGTGTGCTGGACAGTTGTCTAATAGTAAAAGTATTTTACAGTTATTTTTGAGACCGATGCGCCGTTGATATTCCTTTGCTTCTGGTACAAAATTTTGATTAAACCACTCCAGAAATAGCTGTTGTGTTACCCAAGCTTTCTTATTAGATTTATAAATCACAGGAAGGTGTTCAAAGTTTTTTAAAGCTCTTGGATGGGCACTTTTTCCTATTATCATCAATTTACACTTGTGAGTTCCTGTAGCATTTGAACAAACTAGCACTGTGATTCTCTCCTTGGATTCCTTGTACCCTTCAATATAATATTCATTACCACTAGCCAAAGAACTTTGAGGCAAACACCTCCAAAATAGACTGGTTTCGTCTGCATTGTAGATCTGTTCAGTTGTAAGTTGTTCGTTTTTAATGATTTCATCCAAGTCGTCCACAAACATCGTAGCAGACTCATAATCAGCACACTCCTTTTCTCCCGTAGATTTCAGTCGACGGATTCCATGACGTTTTTTAAATTTATCCAACCAACCAAATGAATAAACCTGAATTCAGGTTTAACTCTAAATGGAACATTTTTGCCTTTTCGACAATCATTTCACCTGAAGTTCAGAAGCAAATTTCAGTTTAAGTTGGAGAAATTGAAATTGGAGTTCCCTTAAATCTTTCTTGCCGAAACCATTCATATGTTGCGAAATCAACTTTTGGATTTTCGGATGTTTTTAGTGTATATCTGTGTTTAAGGCAAAGCATTGAATCAGTATCGGAGCAAAATTTTAAAATCCGATCTTTGTTTTTTTTTTAAATCGGATACAGTTTGAATGCCAACTCCATATTTTTCAGACAACATTTTAAAAAGTACTTTACGTTTTGAGTATTCATTAATCAGCTCCATATTTTCTTTAATTGAACGAACCTTTCTTGCTCTTTTCGCGGATTTAGTTTTTGACGGTGGCATGATGTAAGGAAAACACGTCTTGACAGATCAAATTTCACACTGATGAATGAATATGAAATTTGATATGAAAATTACACTTTCATGAAAAAGGGGAATCACCGAATTTTAATATGAGAGATGTGTGTGTATTATATGAAAAAAAAAAAACAAACAAGCGTGGACATGTGCATCACGGTTAATAGAGGTAAATCACGGTTAATAGAGGTACAAAATCAACCACTCAGCTTCACGGTTAATCTAAGTTCAACTGTATATATTTTTGTCGAACAAATAAAATAATAATAAAATTAAAATTAATTTATGGCCAAATTCTTGATTTTCAATCCACATTAGTGTTCACAATTTCATAATTTTGGAAATCGGGAAACTTTGAATTATTCGGCCCAAATACAAATACTAAATTGCAAACGTTCCTTTAAATCGGAGAACACAAACACAATTGCTGCTCTGTTTTACATGAAATATATATAGTATATCATTTTATCATATTTAGGGCCAAATGTAAAATGACTACCAGTAATTCAACAAGAAGAGTTAATACAATTTTAATACAATATTTCCAATCCAGTTTCCAGAGGAATTCTTTTAATGTTAAAAATAAAACCAAGCCATTTATTGTCATGAGTTTCTATTGTCATTCGATTTTGCCAAAGTCGACCACACAGTGTTCATTCATGTTCATCATGTGTAATTCCCGAAATACTTGAACGATTTTAATGTGCAATTAGAATCACTTTCGAAAGTGATTTAGCATTGCTCATTTGACCGTCCGCTTTCTTAAAATCTCCTATATTACGTTAAGTTGTAACTAGAAACTTCTATGGTGAAAGTGGGTAATATTGTTCTATATTTTTATGTAGTCCCTTTTCGAGTGTCATGTGAGATATTTATTTTTATTTAAGTTCCTATATTACGCTGTACTTCACTCAGGAACATGTGTACTAAAAAGAGAACACATTGGTCCAAGCTATAATGTAAATGTCCTTCCTTGCCTTCTTGGGCTCCAGAAACAACTTATTGATGTCGAATATAGTATTAATTAATACCTGGTGTTATATCTGGCCTAGTAACAATTGTTGTTGATATGGAACATGTCGTTTATTCAGCTGATGGATAAGCAGTTCGGGTGGCGGTGAATAACACAGTGCAACACGAAAAAATAATATCATATACGGACACCACTACGTGATAAAAGACCACACAAAAAATTCCCGTGTCTCCCAGTTTTACCCAAAGTCATGAACTTTTTTATGGGCCTCCAAAGATTTTGTGCCTCGGTGTCATTTTTGCAAAAAGTGGTCATTTTCTCAGGGTCATATCTTGCAAACCGTTTGAAATTTCGATTTTATCTCTGAGGCAAAGTTGTAGCTCTTGTCTCAGTATATATACTGTGAATATATAAAATCAAAACAACTTAATCTTCAAGGACAAAATCTCAAATAAACTTTAAAAAATCAATTTTTTAACCTTTTCCCCTATTCAGGTCCATAGGTAGCAAATCGTTCAAATTTCTAGGAAACAATCAACTACAAAAATGTACCTACGATCTCAGTAAACAACTTTTTAGAATGTATGGACTACCTAGAAATGATTCTTAACACCGTTTATTAGGAAAAATATATTAAAATTTAATTAAATTAAATTAAATATTTCTGTTAATGATCAGTCTGACTACATTACGTATGAGTGATATTATCATTAATCAACAGCACGTATACGCTACCTACACACACTACTGCCTATAAGATTTGTTCGACGATATTTGAGTTTTTTGACCTTGGAGATGGAGTTTTTGATTTGATATGTTCACAACATGTGTTCTCTATGACAAGTGCTACAACTTTGCCTCAGAGAGTAAATCAAACCAAAAAACCAAAAATCCAAACGGTTTACAAGATATGAGACTGAGTAAATCACTTTTTGCAAAAATGACACCGACTTCCCAAATATTTGGGGGCCCATAAAAAAGTGCATGGCTTTGGGCAAAACTGGGCGATACCGTACTTTTTTTGCTTTTTACACATTGTGGTGTCCTATATGGTTATATTTCCATGACTTAAAAACCAACCTCTGGACATGCGTACTTATTACGCAGTGCTCTATCAGTACTGAAATCAACGTAGACAATTGAAATATTTGAAGTGAATGAAGGTAGGTCGACCTCTTCACCTCATCTTCGAGATTTTAGAAATGCATGTGTTATTCGAAGGGTCGTTCCTAATCTGGCAAGCTTCTCAGATTTACAGGTCCCTGTGATATGACCATTTCCTGTCATTCAAATAAGGTGAAAATAGAATGTCTTGATATATCTCGAAGATATAGCATAGGCTGTCTTTTGTTGTTTCTTGAATCTACAAAGACCATGGACATGGTTACGATGGTAGTCTGACTATCCGAAAAGATATTGCCTATTGTGTTTGTCTCTTTTATATGCTTTATTTGTTTGGTATTCAATATGTTCCTTAGGAGCCTAACAATATCTATACGAATCTTATAAAATAATAAATTTTATAAAATAATGTTCTACGGTCCTCTGCCCAGTAACGGTAATATTTTTTTTTTCACTGAACCAACACTCAGGGGATGTCTCCTATAAATGCAGTTCATTGCGTTGGTGGAAGGAATATCAGGTATTGGAAGGAGGAAAGAGGGAGTAGTGTCTGTTGACATCTGTGTTGAATCTCTGGATGTCGTAATTGGAGGGAAAGATATTTGCCGGAAGTCGATTCCACATACGGATAGTACGGGCGAAGAACGAATTTATTCTGTAATGTGTAGTGCGGCCGGTTGTCCAATCGACAACAAATGGGTGTGCGTTCCTGGAGAGTCGCGTATCTCTACCGAACGTTCTCACGGGCGGTATAAAATCACGAATTTCCGAAGAACAAACACCATGAAAGTATCGATAGAACAATGACACACAACCAACATTACGACGGTGTTCAAGGGAGACAATAGAATTGGATATCCTACCATCACCTACCATCACCTATCAACACCATCGCCCTCCTCTGGACACGGTCAAGTAGCTCCAGTGATGAAGCTGGAGCACCTGACCATATATGGGAGTTGTATTCCATCTTTGGTCTGATGTAGGTAGTGTAGATATTGAGAAGATCAGAGGGTGTGAAATATTTCTTACATCTTTTTAAAAAGCCTAAACATTTGAATTCATCTTTCGACACATCAAATACATGTTTTGTCCAACGAACATCACGTTGTATTTTTATGCCAAGAACATCGAGAGCATCTGATTGCTCAATATCTACACCGTTCACCGTTCGACGACCCCGTTGGATCAGTGAATCGCTTGTGAGACAACAAGGAGCACTGGGCCTTACGTGCATTAAAACCTACTCTATTCTCTCGACCCCATTCAGAAATGGCCACAAATCGTGGCTAAGTGACTCATCCATCAATCGCCTTTTATCCTCAATTTCTTGACGACTTGGTCTATGATCGAATGAGTATGAATGACAGAGGTTGTTGTCATCCGCGAATGAGTATATTGGATTCACAGTCCGATCCAAGAGGTCGTCGACGAAAATAAGAAAAAGGCAGGGGGGAAAGGACAGGGCCCTGTGGTACTCCTGCGGTTAACCTATGCTCATCGGATGAGAACCTATCTACAACAACACGTGTAGTGCGATCTCTGAGGAAGCTCGATATAAATCGAGAGAAGTCACTACCAACACCAAAAGCGATAAGCTTTGATATTAGTGCGCCGTGCCAAACTCTATCAAAGGCCCTGGAGATATCTAGAGCAACGACTTACTCTCACCAAGCTGGTGGATGGATCGATTCCACTTTTCGGATATCAGTGTCATCAGGTCTCCCGTAGATCGATTCCTACGGAAGCCATACTGTCGATCATTAAGTAAGTCATTAGTTTCTAAATACCTCACAAGATGGTGGTGAACCATACTCTCCATAACCTTCGAAAGCGCTGAGCAGATCGCTATCTGTCGATAGTTAGCAGGATTATTAGACACACCTTTTTTAGGGATGGGCTGGATGTTCGCAATCTTCAAACGCGCTGGGAAAACCCTTGCACGGTATGCAAGGTTGAAAAGATTACGAAGAGGACGGGCAAGCGTCGAAGAGCACTTACATAGGACTAGTGCTGAAATGCCATCCGGGCCTGGAGATTTATTTACGTCGATATTTGCGAGAACCCTTTTAACTCCACGTGTTCGAAAAAATATCTGAGGCATGGAACTTAATACATTTTCGATCACGGGGAGTGGTTGATTGCTTTCCGGTAAGGATGAATTCCTTGCAAACATTTCAGCCGGAAATGCTGGAAAAAGTTGTTGAGCTCGGCCCAACGTGCCTTTTCGTATATATATATTGTCCGCTTTGGGGCTGGGTTCGAAGCGACACGAAGAGCGGAATACGAAAAGGATGCTGAAACAATACAGTGACCCGAATTACCAAGAGGTGCTAGAACGTTAACTTCATACTTGTCAGGGTGTGATGTTAAGAAAAGATCAAGAATATTAGAGTGTTGCCCTTGGACACACGGAATTTGTTTCGGTTCATTCACTAGTTGCGTCAAATCATTATGCGCGGCAAAAAGCTCGGCATATCAATTATGTAGACCATTCAACGGTTCGTGGACCATTCAACGGTTCAAGTTCAAGGGCGAAGTAGAGTGTAACTCCAATAATCAATTCATTTCCTCTCAAGTTATCGCGGTTTTCGAAGAGTTAGCGATGATCATATATTGTGAGGGAGTATTTCAGTCTCGTGAACTAGAGTAGTAAGTCTAGTAATCAATTTTATTTTTTCTCTCGGATTTAAAAGTTTTCGCGGTATTAGAAGAGTTCAAGATTATTTTTGTTGCCGAGTGCAACTTCTCTAATCTATTTCTATATATTTATATTTTAGTCTGTATCTCTATTTTTATACACTCCACGAGAGTATTATGTCTTTGTGCATTTGTTTGTAACACCAAAAAGGAAGAGAGATAGACCCATTGTTAATTATACCGATCGACTTAGAATCACTTTTTGAATCGATTTAGCAATGTCAGTCCGTCTGTCTGTCTGTCTGTCTGTCCGTCCATCTATTCTTGTAATCACGATACAGGTCGCAATTGTAGACAGAACCAAATGAAACTTTGCACAACGAACTTTTTCGGGATAAGAACGAACGCTATTTAATTTGAAGAAAATCGGTTCAGATTTAGATATAGCCCCCATACGAATTTCAATCACGATTTGAATCTTTTCACTCTAGATACCACAAATAACAACAGATTTTTTTTTTTTCAAAATTAACAAACCATCTTATATTTCAACTGGAAACACCTGTGGTAAAAATGGGTCAGATCGGTTCAGATTTATATATAGCTCCCATACAAATTTCGCTCCCGATTTGACTTTTTCCGCTCTAGAAACCACATATTGTATCAGATTGTCTTCAGATTTGGCAAAACATCTTATATTTCAACTAGAAACACCTGTGGTAAAAATGGGTCAGATCGGTTCAGATTTATATATAGCTCCCATACAAATTTCGCTCCCGATTTGACTTTTTCCGCTCTATAAACACATATTTTAACAGATCCGCTTCAAATTAGGCGAAATATATTATATTTGTCCTAGAAACACCCATGGTGAAAATGGGTCCGATCGGTTCAGATTTACATATAGCTCCCATACGAATTTCACTCCCGATTTGACTCATTTCACTATAGATACCATATATTAGAAGAGATTTTCTTCAAAATTGGCACCTGCGGTAAAAATGTGTTAGATCGGTTCAGATTTATATATAGCTCCCATGCGAATTTCACTACCGATTTAACTTTTTCCGCCCCAGAAACGACGAATTTTCACCGAATTTCTTCAAAGTGAGCATAACACCTTATATTTGAACTGGAAGAACTTATTGTGAAAGTTAGTCACATTTTTCCATGTTTGGATATAGCCCCGATACAAATATTCTTATCGATTTGACAAATCGAACCAGATCATATTAGCCTATGATTAGGAGACATATAAAAATTCTTCCCGTTTTCACTTTTTTACCGAGTTGAATTGTATTCGGTTGGAAAGTGGAGTGTATCATATAGTCGGCCCCGCCCGACTTTAAGCTTTCCTTACTTGTTTGATTTTGTCTTGAAATATGAGAATATAAAATCTACTAACACATTTACTGGCTCTTTCGATTTTCTGTTGAAGTATTCTCGCCGATGGAAAATTTTCGAATTATAGTTGGAAATTTGGATCACTTCGCTGTTTGTAATGTTTTTCGCCATTTAACCCAAACTTATCATACAGCCCCTACAAACAACACCATCACCATTTTGTCTGGTGCGCCGTAATGAAAGTTGGTAAATTTCACCGTTGACTGCTTTCCTGTTTACAACGTTCCCCCCTGTGCATTCACTCTATTCTCTTCCGCTGTTTGATCTGTGTACGACGAGATTTTCCAAAACGTACAATGGCAGGAAAACAGGAAAACTTTCTCTCACTCATTCACTTTCGGTTCCACTCTGCTCGGTCCGTCTGTCAGTATGTCTGTGGCCATATCAGCATACTGGAGAGGTGTGTGTGTGTGCGTTTTCAAGTTCTAAGCTTGAGTTGACATAAAATGGCAGTTGGCATATTTGTGAAATCAGTTTGAGTTGTTAAGTAGTTGGTATACAATCCCCAGACGACAGGATGGTATTATAATATAAAGTTGCTCCCTCGCTCGCTCTCTCTCTCTCTCGCTCGACTGGCATCCGGCTTCACCTCCGTCCGACATGACCAGCGAGCCAGGACGGGAAATGCTGATATTGTTGTTGGACTTTTTTTTAAAAATACACAATACAATGGCTGAACGAACATGAAATGACAAAAGTATTTTCATGCTTTGGCACATGAAAGGTAAAAAAATACAACAGGAACAAAATAAAATATAACAACAGCCGGCTGTTGTGTGACTATCTGCTGAGAGCAGAGCAGAACAGAAAAGGACAATGGTTTATTAAGGAGGATTTCACAGTGAAATGAGGTAAAGTGTTGACAATTATTATTATTTTGCTGCTGCCGTGTTGCGTTGTTGCCGGAGATTCCGACCTAAGCATGTTCAAGCGATGTTGTTAAGTCATATTTAATTTGGATTAAAGTTTTGTTAATTAAGTCATGCCATAGTGGACATAAGGGTGCTCCAAAATTCAATGCGATGGCATTCTAAATTGCCTAGTTTTGGGGTTTGGTAACATTTTTCCCCATTTGCCAAGAAAAGTAAAACAAATTGACGTCATTTGTGGAGATGATTCTACAATTCCCGGTAGGTGTTCCTAGTTGATATGTAACATGACCTTGAAAATTTTATCGATATTCAACTTAAAATGTGGATTATAATAGTGAAAATAGGGGGGGGGGCATTTGTATGGGGCTATACCACATGGCTTACTCTCTCTATAGGCTTTTTTAATTGAAATCTAACATGATGTGGAAAATTTGATACAGATTGTAAATAATAATGTACTGTGGTATATCGGAGGAATATGGAATATGGGGGCTATAATTAAATCTGATCCATTCATCCATTCATATTCCATACCGACCTATATGACAGAAACAGTTTACGGAGATCGGATAACTAATACGATATGAACTTTGTACACAAGCATAAGATGAACAAACGGACGGAAGGACATATAGATATATTTAAATCGTCTCAGCTTGCGATCCTTAGCCGATTGGTATACAGGTGAGTCTAGCTCGATAATTTCTTGGCGAGAAACTAACTTATAATACCCAATTGCGGAGTGGTGTAGGGTATAAATACATTATCTGAATTGCTTCATATATACAGTCCGCTGCATAGTTATAACCCATGAAATTATACTTCGTACCTCTATAATTGTTTTATTGGCTACACATCCTATTTACAAAATCTCGAAAAAGATTTTTTTCAAAAACCCTACAAGTCTTTGAGTTTCCTGTTCATTAATCAAATGATTATTTTTAAAGAAATAGCGAATTTTTAACTTTATAATAATATATTTCATAATTTGGCCACCCTCCGTTAGGGTACAAATGCACAAAGGAAGCGAGATAGACTCATTGTTAATTGTACCGATCGACTTAGAAACACTTTTTGAGTCGATTTATCAATGTCCGTGTGTCTGTCTGTGCATTCGTCTGTCTGTCCATCTATTCTTATAACCATAGTGCAGGTCGCAATTACAGTCAGAACCAAATAAAACTATGCACAACGAAGTTTTGCAGGATAATGACGAACGCTATTTAATTGGAAGAAAATCAGTTCAGATTTAGATATGAGCTTCACACCCGTTTTGACTCCTTTCACTCTAGATACCACTTTAACAGATTTTTTTTTCAAATTTTACAAAACATTGTATATTTCAGATTTATATATAGCTCCCATAAAAATTTCGCTCCCGGCTTGACTCTTTCTGCCCTAGAAACCACATATTTTCACCGATTTTCTTCAAATTTGACACAGTGCCTTATATATATTTTTTATAGCCAGGATGGGGGTATACCAATTTTGTCATTCCGTTTGTAACAACTTGAAATATCGGCTTGAGACCCTATAAAGTATATACATTCTTGATCGTCATAAAATTATAAGACGATCTAGGCATGTCCATCCGTCCGTCTGTTGAAAGCACGCTAGCATCTAAATGAAACGAGCTAAAGAGTGATTTTTTTGAGGTTAGGATTTTCATGCATTAGTATTTGACAGATCACGTGGGATTTCAGACATGGTGTCAAAGAGAAAGATGCTCAGTATGCTTTGACATTTCATCATGAATCGTCTTACAAACGAACAACGCTTGCAAATTATTGAATTTTATTATCAAAATGCGTGCTCTGTTAAGAAAGTTCATTGCGCGCTTCCATTTTATGGTCAGTTTAATCGACCCACTGAAGCGGCTATTCGGGCTATTGTGACTAAATTTCGCACCAAATTTACATTGTTGGACATTAAACCACCAACACGCTTACGTAGAGTGCGAACTGAAGAAAATATCGCAGCTGTATCGGCCAGTGTTAATGATGACCACCAATTTTCGATTCGTCGCCGTTCGCACCAATTGGGTCTCTGTTACTCAAAAACGTGGAAATGCCAAAATTGGACTAAGCGGATGGACCACCTAAGACGCAGCCGCGGTCAACATTTAAATGAAATTATCTTCAAAAAGTAAATGTCATGGACCAATCTAACGTTTCAAATAAAGAACCGATGAGATTTTGCAAATTTTATGCGTTTTTTTTTAAAAAAAAGTTATCAAGCTCTTAAAAAATCACCCTGTAGAACTTTAAAATTTTCCATAAATCCGTCTTATAGTCGTAGATCGGTTGGGACGGGATGAAATTGGCCCAAATGGAAAAAAATTTCCCTCACAAGTACTTAAAATACCCATAATAATCCCTAATATTTTAGAGTATTTAAGCATATTTTTCCAATATGTCTGCTTGTACTTACTTGATATTGGATATGCGCATTCCCCGATAACAAAAACGTGCACCATAAAGTGATTCTTATTTGTAGGGGGTGAAATGAGGCAAAAAAGTGATAAAAATGGTACATATTAAACGACAACAATATGTCTGCTTGTACTGCTTGTATACGCATTCCCCCGATAACAAAAATGTGCACCATAAAGTGATTCTTATTTGTAGGGAGTGAAATGAGGCAAAAAAGGGATAAAAATGGTACGTATTAAACGGCAACAGCTAGAAACACGAAATTTGGTGTGTACCTTCCTCTAATAGAGTAGATACATAATCTAAAAGTACTTTTTCAAAATTAGTACTCTTAAGGGGTAAAATGGGAATAGAGGGATAAAAATGGTACCAACCAAACGGCTGCCCCTAGAATAATCAAATTCGGTGTATACATTCCTCTAATTGCATAGACACGTAAAATACACGGATTTTTCAAAATTCGTACTTTTTGGGGTTAAACAGAAAAAGGGGATACAAATAGTACCAATCAAATGACCGCAGCTAGAGTCATGAAATTCGGTGTATACATTCCTTTGACTACGTAGACATGGAAAATAAAAGGTTTTTTCATAATTCGTACTTTCAAGTGATACAATGGGATAAAAATGGTACCAACCAAACGACTACAGCTAAATTGATGAAATTCTAATCGGGTAGAAACGTCAAATAAAAAGATTTTAGATAGTCGTACTCTTAAGGGGGTAAAAATGGTACCAACCAAATGGCCGCAGCTGGAATCATGGAATTCCTCTTCCCAATTCGTACTTTTTCTTTTACGACAAAAATTGGTTGAATCATGAAGTTAGGTTATTTTGCACTAAGTACGTCTGATAATGGATTTTCAGGATTGGAATTAAAATAGGATGGAAATACAACTAACTATAGCACCCATTATCTACCAACATTCATTAGCTTTTCCTTACTTATTTTAATTGTTTTGGTTTAGTTCTTGAGAACGCGGGCTCGAATGAACTGCTCCTTCGTATGAACACCTAAATTTTTGCATTAATTACTCCAAAGAGTGGACAATTCGAACCTGTGTATAGCGAACATTATCATCTTCCAAAAATTGTACACATACTTACACTGTGTGTAATTTACCACCATATACCACCACCACTACGTGCTAACAGACCAAAAAAGGACCCGTGTCTCCTGGTTTTGACCAAAGTCATGCACTTTTTTTATGGGCCCCCTAAGATTTGGGTCCTCGGTGTCATTTTTGCAATAAAGTGATCATTAATCATCTCAGGCTCATACCTTGCAAACCGTTTGGAACTTTGTTTTTTTTTTGTGTGAACATATAAAATCAAAAACAACTTCATCTTCGAGGTCAAAATCGCAAATGTCGTAGAACAAATCTTATAGCCTGAAGTGGGTGTAGGTAGCGTATACGTGCTGTTGATTAGGGATAATATCACTTATACGCACTGTAGTCGGACTGACCATTAACAGAAACAGTCCTGCAAGATATATATATTTTGACAATGAAGATGAAGTTTTTTGTTTTTATGACAAAAGCAACAACTTTCCAAATGGTTTGCAAGATATGAGCCTGAGAAAATGATCACTTTTTTGCAAAAGTGTGTTTGACAAAAAATGTTAAATCGGAAAGGACATTTGTATGTGGGTATATTGAAACCTGGAGTGAAATAGGTGAAATATAATATGTATAGTTTGGCCAAAATTGGTTAAACATTTGGCAGCGACATTTGTATGGGGGCTATATCTAAATCTGAACCGATCTTACCCACTTTCTGCATAGGTGTTCATAGTTGGATTATAAGATGTTTTGCCAAATTTAAAGAATATCGGACTCAATATGTGGTTTCTAGAGCGGAAAATGTCAAATCGGGAGGAATTGGGGGCTATATCTAAATCTCAACCGATCTTACCCACTTTCTGCATAGGTGTTTGATGTTTGCCAAATGTAGGGAATATCGGGCACAATATGTGGTTTCTAGAGCGGAAAATGTCAAATCGGGACCGACATTTGTATGGGGTCTATATCTAAATATGAACCGATATGCCTCAAGTTAAATAGCGTTCGTCCTTGATCCACAAAACTTACTTGTGCCAATTTTTTTAAGATCGGACTATAATTGCGACCTGTAGCTTGATTACAACAATAGATGGACAGACAGACGGACATTGCTAAATCGATTCAAAAAGTGATTCTAAGTCGATCGGTATAAATAACAATGGGTCTATCTCGCTTCCTTTTGGGTGTTACAAACAAATGCACAGAGACATAATACTCTCGTGGAGTGTATAAAAAATACGGCCCGATGATGCCGCCAGCTCATAAACCGCACCAAACAGTCACTCTTTGTGGGTGCATTGGTTTTTCGACAATCACTCTTGGATTATCATTCGCCCAAATGCGACAATTCTGCTTATTGACGAATCCACTGAGATGAAAATGTGCCTCATCACTGAAGATGATTTTCTTCGAAAATTGATCATCCTCTGTTGCCATTGATGACGTTTGGAATGGTGAAAAGGTTTTAGTTCTTGAGTCAATTGCAGCTTGTTTGCGTGTAAATGCAAGTCTTTATGCATAATTTTCAACAACGACGAGCGTGCAAGGTGCATTTGTTGGGCACGACGACGAGTTGAGGGGACGGCTCTTCCGCCACACTATCCCGAACAGCAACAATATTTTCTGCAGTACGAGCTGTACGAGCATGTACTGGTGTTTTCACATCTCCTACAGACACATCTCCCACATATCAAATTTTTGCACGATTTTTCCGATTGTACGCACATTGGGACGATTAAATTGACCGAAGAAATCACGGAGTGCTCAATTTTGATTTTTTGATTTGAACGTCCATTTTCATAATAAGCCTGAATAACTTCAATGCGTTGCTCGATTGTGTATCTTTCCATGGTTCAAATTGCGTTAGTCTGAAATTGAGAAATGTCAAATGAAGTGCTGAAAAAAACTTAGGTGTGGTTCAATTCAACATCGGCCCTTATAATTTAACCGCCCTTTAGTTTGATAAATCAATTCCTTCTATCTTTGGCTAACTGATAAATGAAATGGCAACATTGGGACTTCCATGAAATATGCTCAATTGGGTCGTTATAAAATTTTTCAGATACATCGTAAAGCAAAATAAGCCCTATTGTCTTAAATCTGGTACACCCTGATATACATGTTTAAATTAATGAAACTGTGAAAATTAATGTGAACTGTGAATGGGGACACTTTATACGCAATGAGTAATTCATGAATACATTTAACTTCTTATCTTCGCAAATTCTAGTTCGAATTTCTAACAACAACAACAACAGCTATGACCAAATATTTCCTAAATTAAAGATCTGCTTCACAGATTACATCAGCAAGTATGAATATTTTAGTAGTTGGAAGGACGCTTTAAGAGTCCTTGTGCGTGTTATCAGTACCATTTAATGGCTACCAGCCGTAACCACAAATTAAAATAAAAATTCGAATCTCCTCAGTTTGGACGATGGACTAATATGTACTGGCATTTCGTAAACAAAACTATTTAGTTAGAGCTTAAAAACTTATGGCACCATGGACAATGCAACTTCCTGTCCATCGTCTTCCATATAAAGGGCTCTGGCCGATGTGTGTGTTTGTTCACATCTGTGTAAGTGTTTTCCTATACAAGTAGTTGGCCATAACTGTTTGGTAACTGATAGGGCTGCTACAGCTACTGGCTGGTTGGCTGGCTGGCTGGCTGGCTGCCTTCCTAGATGGATGGTCATCAACTAATACTGCATGTCGTAATTGGTGGGGGTCCCCCCTCATGGACTACTGCTCCCCTCACAACCGACCCTGTTTAGTTGGAGTAGTTGTTGTACTTTAACCTAAAAAGGAACCATAAATGTTTCGCATAAGTTTTATGAAACGTTTTATTACACTAATTTGTACGACGACGCCATCGAGGACGAGGACGAACGCCAGGACAACTACGGCGATGTTGTTGGTTTTTGGACTCGCAGGACGTGTAGGGTTCGAGTTATATGGCCTGAATAGCCGGGGGGTTGGGGTGGAGACATGAGTGATATATATGGTAACTCGTCCATATATCTCCTCTTGGCTCGGATGTGTTTGTTAAAGTTAAGTTTCTTTTGTGGCTTGGTGCTGTTTTCACACATACATAGCCACCGCTCCGAAATACAGCTCTACTCATACCGGTTTATGGCATTTTGCCATACAGAATAATATAACTAACAATGTTGTATCTGTGTAACAACAAAACTATGTAGGTACTTTGTATGCGTGTGTGTGTGTATGGTTTCTGTTTTGGCCACGTAAGTATGCACATACATCCAAGAGTATTTATGCAATCCCATATAGGCATGTGAGAGCACATACTTAAGCTAGAGTCTCCAAGTCTCGCTGCCATTAGCACACCAAAGCCAAAATGAGAAAAAAAACAACAACAGAGATGGAAAAAACGCAGCTACTGGAAATGGATTGAATTTTATTTTGGCCCCGAAAGAGCGGAATATTAAAAGGCTATGATGCGGTTTGCATCTTGTTTTGTGGGTTTTCATCACATGCCGCCGCTCGTATTGTTTGTAGATTAGCGAAAAAATCATTAGGCACAGAAACCGCATAGTGCGGTTTGTTAATGTTGCCCTGCAGTAAATTGCGGAACATGGTCGAGTGACTTCTTCATTTGTCTATTAAGCCAAAAAAAGAATCAACACATAGTTATCAATTGAGAGAAAGGTGATAAAAATTTCACCAAAAATGGAATCGTCTTCAGTCTTCTTCTTCTTTAATTCTTCTGAACAAAATGCCATGATATAGATGTGACTGGCATGTAACCCGAGGACGAGGCGCGACCCACACTACTGATTTCATATCGTACCTAAGTTTAATAAAATGTGCCACATTGCATTCGATTTGAAAAATCTGGGCCATACAAGACCAGTGTTCGATAGAAGGTATGTCCCAAAACTACACTTCTAAGCTTTTAAGATAATTATAACTTCTTCGGCCATATACAATAGCTTCAACTCCCTTCAAATATCGTCAGGAGACAGTCCATATTACACTTGAACCAGATGTGTCTAAAACTGTAGCTAAAATGGAGTTAATCATACTGTTGTCCATTAAAAGAACTATACATAGGGTGGGCCCTTTAAAATTTTAAATTTGAACTAATGATTACTTTGACTTTGAAATGTAGAATAACATTCATTTACATTTTCAGGTTTACGTTTGACATTTGCAAAATGGAACGCTATACGCTCGAACAAAATTGGGAAGTATTAAAAACTTACTTCCAAAGTAGTGACTCTGCACATATATGGGGTTCAGAGAACCCCATCATTGTGTTGATTGGATGAGGTGCTGCCGAGCCTGTCATGGTAGTCATATGAATGATATGTTATGTAATGATAATGTTCCATTATTAAATGAACCAACCTTTCCAATAAAAACAGAAATTTCAATACTTTTGTATACCCTCCACTAGGGTGTTATATCTTTGTGCTTCCCTTTGTAACATTCAAAAGAAATCGAGATAGAATCAATGTTAAGTTAACCGATCGACTTAGAATCATGCTTGGAATCGATTTAGCGATGTCCGTCTATTGTCCGATCCTAAACTTGAATGATAAACTAATATAGATAGACTCATGAAATTTTAAGTTATATATTCTACTCTTTAATTTGATACTAATGTTGGGGTAGAAAGGGTGCGAATAAGCATTGTATTTTTTGTATACCCTCCACCTCAGGATGGGCGTATATTCATTTTGGCATTCCGTTTGTAACACTTCTTCTTGATCGTGGTAAAATTCTAAGACGGTCTAGCCATGTCCGCCCGTCCGTCTGTGTCTTATGGTTGTGGATCGGTTGAGATTGAAAGTGGGCGAAAGGCCCCCTAAAATTTCTTCTTCCTCTTGTAAATTTAAAGCACCAAAACGTCAAATAAAAATAAGACAAATACATCCTTTGGAAATTAAAAGTCCTGTAAAATGGAGAAAGGATCACTAAATGAAAAATTGAGCACAAAGTTTTTCTACATACGACCTCTAGTTTCACATATACAGTACTAGCTGTACCCCGCCCGCTTCGCCAGGCAAAAAAACAAATGGTAAAATTAAAATCAGGTTCATATTGATATTAACGTGGTCAGTAATATATACGTTCCAATTTTCAGCCTTCTAGCTAAAAAAACACTATTGCCACGCCCAATAAACGAAAATATAAAATTTCGGTATCATATTTATCATTCTCGTGGTCAGTAATATACAACGACATATACAATTTTCAGTCTTCTAGCTCCCAAAAACGCTTTTGCCACACCCATTCAGCCCACAAAACGAAAATCCAAATTTTGGCATCATATTTATCATTCTCGTGGTCAGTAATATATATGTACCAATTTTCAGCCTTCTAGCTAAAAAAACGCTTTTGCCACGCCCCACTGCCCCCAAACGAAAATTCAAAATCCAGCATCATATTTATCTTTCTCGTGGTCAGTAATATCTATGTACCAATTTTCAGCCTTCTAGCTCTCAAAAACACTTTTTCCACGTCTCAAAGCCCACGAAGAGAAAATCCAAATTGATCTTTCTCGTGGTCAGTAATATATACATTCCAATTTTCAGCTTTCTAGCTCAAAGAACACTATTGCCACGCCCACTCCGCCCACAAAACGAAAATCAAAATTTCGGCATCATCATACTCGTGGTGAGTAATATATATATGTTCCAATTGTCAGCCTTCTAGCTCCCAAAAACACTTTTGCCACGCCCCAACGCCCACGACACGAAAATCCAAATTTCGGCATCAAATTGATCTTTCTCGTGGTCAGTAATATAAACATTCCAATTTGCAGCCTTCTAGCTCAAAGAACACTATTGCCAGAAAATCCAAATTTCGACATCAAATTGATCTTTATCGTGGTCAGTAATACATATGTTCCAATTATCAGCCTTCTAGCTCCCAAAAACACTTTTGCCACGCCCCAACGCCCACGACACGAAAATCCCAATTTCGGCATCAAATTGATCTTTCTCGTGGTCAGTAATATAAACATTCCAATTTGCAGCCTTCTAGCTCAAAGAAAACTTTTGCCACGCCCACAAAATGAAAATCCAAATTTCGGCATGATATTGATCTTTATCGTGGTCTGTTATATATATGTTCCAATTTTCAGCCTTCTAGCTATCAAAAACACTATTGACACGCCCCCTCCGCCCACAAAGCAAATTTTTAAAAATTATATAGTCTATAGTTCCTTCCAGACCTGCATATATCTCTACTGACATCGGTTCTCTACAACATCGGTTCAGCTGTTTACACGTGATTGCGGAACAAACAAACAGACAGACAGACTTACACTAAGGTTTTATAATATTAATAGGGATAGGGATATAGGTCCAATAAAATAAATGTAATATATATTTTATGATCCTTGCTGCTATACTACACATGTCAACTTTCTAATTTCTTAAAATTTTAGAGCTATTTTATATAAATAATAATGGATTTTCTAGATATACTTAAAGTTGACCATCATAAAATTTCTCTGAGATAAAAAATATTTGATAAAAAACTTTACACTCGACTGATCTTGGATATATCTATTGGAGATCTGGCAAATTTCGACCCCTTTTGCCCTCGCCTAAAATAGTTATTATCAAATTCAATGAATAACAATAAAATAAATTTCGTTACATTCAGTTCGTCTACGCCTATTCAATAGCCACAATATACTTTGTTCGAAGTTATTTCACTTTAAATTAGTGTCTTATCATGTTCGGTTATTTCCACCATTCTTGACAAATGTTTGTGGTAAAATACATTATCATGTTGCTTTTCTGCTTTTTGGTTTAAATGCCAAAAATTTCAGCTATGCATCTTTTAACTTTTGTTTAAATTTCTTTGGTTCAAACTTTGGTGTGGTTTGTTTGCTGTGTTCGTATGTCTGTTCGTCGCTGTTTTCAATGTGATAAATGACATTCATAAAAATGTTTATTCATTTGTGGTTAACCTTTTGGATCATAAATCTTAACTTGCCTTTTTCGTAGCTTCAATTTTCGGTTGTGTTGGCTGTGGTATTTGCAAAAAATATATTTCAAGTGTTTTTTGTTATGCAAAAACAAGTTTGATAATTCAAATGTAATAAATTAAAATGAATATATATAGCAGACATGATGATGTGAATTAGGGGGGAAATGAAATGGATAGATTTCCGAGCCGGTGTTTCGATTAACATTCCACTATGATTTCACAATCGCAAGCACATTATTGAATTTCCGGAAAATATGCGAGGAAAAGTACATGTTGAATAGTTAAAATTAGCACACGTGATTTTTGCGAGACCATCTATCTTCGGTTTTTTTCTTCAAAACATGAATTTGAATATTTTCACAGGACTTTAGAAATCGCACTACAATGAAATTGGAGAAACGATAAGCTAAGTTTATCGAACTAGAAGAAGTTTGTTTCAAAACAGAAGTTTTGTGTTTCTTTATTTTGGCCTAATAATGTGTGGGATATGTTCTAATTGATTTTCTTCGTATTAAATTACTTTTGTCCCTATCCCAACGCAGCAACGAAAAATCTATTCATAATTATTGGGCAAATTTTTTTATTTGTCATTTGTGATTTTGGACTGAGAACCGATGTTACTCCGCTCTACTTCTATTTGGACATGAGTAACATGTTTGGGCGTATTTTCATAATAAACATTACTCAAGCTATTGGTTAAATTAATTAAAATTTAATTTTTGGACATAATATTTATTTATTTATGAAAAATTCATATCTGCTGCCGAAAATTTTGAACGTTTTTCCAACAAGTTTCGTATACAACAAAGTGGCTTATTTTCATAATAAGACTTATTACAATTATTATACCCTTCACCTTAGGATTGAGTGTATAGTTATTTTGTCATTCCATTTGCAACACCTTGAAATATTCTTGGTCGCGGTGAAATTCTAAAACGATCTAGCCATGGGCGTCTGTCATTCTATTGAAGGCACACTAGTTGCGACTGCAATGAACTCTGGGGTTCAAATATGTCACATATGCGTCTAATGGCTAAAGATCGCTTAGGAATGTGGGCAAAATCGGTTCCGAATGAAAAATGTGTCCCTAACAAGAACTGAGTATTTAAGTGTTTATACCCTCCACCTTTGGATGGCGGTATATCCACTTTGTCATTCCGTTTGTAACGCCCTGAAATATTCGGCGGTGACCCAATAAAGTATATACAATATGAAATGTAGCCTAATAAAATTCTAAGACGAATTAGCTATGTCCGCCCTCCCGCCTTTCTGTTGAAAGCACGCTAGCTGAAGAACGAAATGAGATATTAGGTTTAAACTTTCCGCAAATGTGTCTAATGGTTGTAGATCGGTTGTGATTGAAAGTGGGCGAAATCGTCCCAGAGGGAAAATTTTTCCCTAGCAATGACTGAATATACCACAAATATTTACATTATTTCATCTTTTTTTTGAAATTTCTGCTTTATATGCACTCCATATTTGTTGCCGTTTGAAAACAAAAAAAAAATTAAATAAAACTTTTAGCGGGCCAAATGGGACGAAAAGGGATAAAAATGGTACAGATATATGGCCTACGATGGAATAAAAAAATTGCAAATAGGGGAAATCGGTCCTGAGCGAAAATGTTTCTCTCTAATGATGACTGATAATAACTTAATATTTTAGTCACATTTTTGAAGGTTGTTTCCTCATGTTCGCCTTTTGATTACAGTTAGTATTATACTTATATATTATAATAACGAAACATCACAAAAAAGGGTTAAAAATAGTACCAATCAAATGACAGCAGCTAGAAAAGAGGAAAAGTGATATAACAAGTAAAGAAAGGTTAAAGTCGGACGGGGCCGACAATATGATACCCTCTACTTACTACCCCATTATAATTGAATTAGGGGAAAAAGTGATAACAGGAACGATTTTTATATGTTTGTTATGTATGTGCCAGTTAGAATGATAGTGGTCTAAGTCAAAAAATCAAAAAAAATGAGATATCTCAATTTTTCTCTTTAGTTTGATCAGATCTCTAATTTAAGAACTTTTTTTGACATTTATTCAACACCGCGACCAATTTTATCAGAAGAGTACTAGACATAAGTGATGAGGACTTCCACAAAAATAACATAGAGAAAATTAAAAATATTTTAAGAAGAAATGACTTTCCCATAAAAACAATAAGACAATTAATTAAAAATGTACGAAATCCCAAAATCCACATAGAAAAACCAACAAAGCAATACAAGACTATAACATATATACCCGGATTCTCGGAAAGATTCAAAAACTCAGAATTATACGACAAAGAAAAATATGAATTAGCCCAAAAATCTCACAACACGGTCAACAATTTATTCAGCAAGACAAAATCAAAAATAAAAAAGAAGACAGAACGGACGTAGTATATAAAATTAAGTGTAATGGTGACAAGTCCAACTTATGCAATACTTTATTGGTACTTATGTTGGTACTACAAAGACAAAATTAAAAACTAGACTTTCTTCTCATAAATCTGACCTAAAAGCACTTGACAAACCATTAGAGCAAAAAACTGCACTTGCAGCCCACTGTGCACTAACTGGACACACACCCAACTTTGACGACGTAGACATATTAACAGAAGAGAGTAACTACCATAGGAGATATACATTAGAAATGCTCTACATTACGGACGTTCCTACTGAAAAGAGACAAAATTACAAGACAGACACAGACAAATGCACAGAAATATCATACACAAGAATAGGAAAGACGGACAATAGTTGACAAAAACTTGTGAAAGTGGAAGGATCGTTTTGTTTTTTAAAATGTAACTATATTAATTGTTTAAAAATTGTTTGTATATTGATTGTTATTCCTATGTATATTTGTTTAGTGTAACGCCCCTGATGATGATCGACGAAGTCGTTCGAAATATCGGGAACAAAATTGAAAAATAAAATAATAAACAAACAACATCTTGTTTTTATTTACTTGAGACCTTAAGCCGGACAATAATACAAAATAATCAAACAGGTCAACTAAACACATCATAACATTTATAAAAAATGTACCATTGTAAGGTACATTTCATTTTATGCACACCAAAATTGTCCTTATTGTTAGTTAAAGTGGTCTAAGTCACACTATATCCACTAATATTGATGTGTGGCGATGGACACAAACATATTTTTCCATGCTTTATATAAGGTTACTTTCTATTTATATATGTTTGTGTGCCACAAAATTTGAAATCAATTTTTGAAAGCTTTTTTCTCAACCAATTTTGCTCAAATATTGCACACTTAATCATTTTCGATGACAATACAAGGAAATGGAAAAATTTGACCAATTGGACAAAGGGGCGTGTCACCTCCCATACGAAGTTAAAACCTATTATTGAATATTGTCAGTTCTATGACACCTAGAATGCTGAAATTTTGTGTAAGTGCATCTAGCATCAATTCGCATAGTTGTGCCAAAAATGGGCGGTATTGGAAAAGTGGGCGTGGCATCTCCCATACGAAGTTAAAACCTATTATTGAATATTGTCAGTTCTATGACACCTAGAGTGCTGAAATTTTGTGTAAGTGCATCTAGCATCAATTCGCATAGTTGTGCCAAAAATGGGCGGTATTGGAAAAGTGGGCGTGGCACCTCCCATACGAAGTTAAAACCTATTATTGAATATAGTCAGTTCTATGACACCTAGAGTGCTGTAATTTTGTGTAAGTGCATCTAGCATCAATGTGCATAGTTGTGCCAAAAATGGGCGGTATTGGAAAAGTGGGCGTGGCACCTCCCATACGAAGTTAAAACCTATTATTGAATATTGTCAGTTCTATGACACCTAGAGTGCTAAAATTTTGTGTAAGTGCATCTACCATCAATGTGCGTAGTTCTGCCAAAAATGGGCGGTAATGCAAAAGTGGGCGTGGCACCTCCCATATGAAGTTAAAACCAAAATTACACCTACTGTAATTTTGTGTAAGTGCATCTAGCATTAATGTGCGTAGTTGTGACAAAAATGGGCGGTAATGGAAATGTGGGCGTGGCACCTCCCATACGAAGTTAAAACCCATTTTCGAATATATGCCGTTCTATGGCAGATAAAAAACTGAAATTTTGCAGTAATTTTTCCTTCTACAAAAGATAACTAAAAAAGAATTTCTAGGCCCAATAGAATTCTGCTTGCATAAAGCATGGATTTGAAAAAAAATATTTTTTTGATTTACTAGTTATTTATAATGTCCATTTTCTGTGATTCAGATAATTTGAATAATATATAAAACTAGCTGAAACCCCGCCCGCTTCGCCAGGCAAAAATAAAAACAAACGGTAAAATTAAAATCTGCTTTCATATTGATTTTTCTCCTGATCGGTAATATATGTACCAATTATAATCAAGGTACTTCCCTGAGATACTAAAGAAATGGATATATATGTTCCATGGAGAACGTTAGTTTACGGCGAATAATGGAAGAAATGTCAAAAATTAAATTGAGTTTTTGTTAAGTGTGATTCTCCTCCTTTCCATTTCCTAAACAAAAAAACTTCATTTGTAAGAAGAAATTACATTATATTCAGTCATAGAAAATCAATCAAATTGTTCACAAATCAAACAACACAAAAACTAAGAAAATAATATAATTTCCGCTTTCTTGTCTTTCTAAGTCGGCTGTTGACATATGAATATTTCTCTTTTTGTAACCTTTCTTTACTATTGTGTTAATGAAATCCGAAGAAAGCGTGTAATTTTACAAAATTCAAATAAAAAATGTCCAAATCCCGCCCATTTGTATATTGTCTAAGCAGGTTACAACTAAATTAACTCACACAACGATATAGGAATCTCGGTGTCGAATATAGTCAAATGGGAAGGACATGGCCACTTTCCGCCCATCTCGGTGTCGAATGTACTCCAAAACCGGTTTTTATTTCATATGGGAAGGGTCACGCCCACTTTCCGCCCATCTTTGCACAACTATTTACACAGGATTAACTCACACAAAATTTCAACACTCTAGGTGTCATAGAACTGACCATATTCGATAATATGTTTTAGCTTCGTATGGGAGGTACAATGCCTACTTTACTAATAACGCCCATATTTGGCACAGCTACGCACACTGTGCTGGATGTACTCACACAAAAGTTGAGTATTGTAGCTGTCATAGAACTGAATATATTCCATAATAGGTTTTAGCTTCGTATGGGAGGTACCACGCCCACTTTTCCAATATCGCACATTTTTTGGCACAGCTCTACACATTGGTACTAGATATATATATAACTGACAATATTCAATAATAGGATTTAACTTCGTATGGGAAGTGCCATGCCCACATTTTCAATACCGTCCATTTTTGGCATAACTACGCACATTGATGCAAAATTTCAGTATTGTATCTGTCACAGAACGGAATATATTCGACAATGGGTTTTAACTTCGTATGGGAGGTGCCACGCCCACTTTTCCAATACCGCCCATATTTTGCACTGCTATACACATTGATGCTAGATGTACTTACACAAAATTTCAGCACTCTAGGTGCCATATAACTGACAATAATAGGATTTAACTTCGTATGGGAAGTGCCAAGCCCACATTTCCATAGGATTTAACTTCGTATGGGAAGTGCCACGCCCACATTTCCATTACCGTCCATTTTTGGCACAACTACGCACATTGATGCTAAATGCACTTACTCAAATTTTGAGCACTCTAGGTGTCATAGAACTGGTAAAATTCAATAATAGATTTAACTTCGAATGGGAGGTGCCACACCTACTTTCCCAAAACCGCCCATTTTTGGCACAACTACGCAGATTGATGCGAGATGCACTTAGAAAAATTTCAGCACTCTAGTTGTCATAGAACTGGCAATATTCAATAATAGGTTTTAACTTCGCATGGAAGGTGCTACGCCCACCTTTCCAATTAACTTATTAACTTTTTTTTTGAAAATAAAAAAAACTACTGAATATTTTCTCAAATTTCTTTTTTTATTTGAAAGTAGAATTCTTCCGGTTAATAATGGAAAATAATTTCATTCTGCTGCCTCGGGCACCCCACAAATAATAGTCCAACGGTTGAACAGTTGAACAAAAAAAAACGTTAGATGGCGGATCCCATACCAATGTCTCTTATGATTTACTTTTTCCGCTCTAGAAACCACATATTTCAACAAATAACTTTTTTTTTGAAAAATCTATAAAAAAAAACTGCTGAATATTTTCTCAAATTTCTTTTTTTTATAATTTCATTCAAATGGCTGCTGAGGGCACCCCACAAATAATAGTCCAACGGTTGAATAGTTGAAAAAGAACGTTAGATGGCGGACCCTATATAAAGAAGATGAAATTATTTGAAAAGTAAAAAAAAATTTTGTTTTTTGGTTTGTATTTTTTGGCCTGTAATCAATATTTGAGTTGAACTGGGATATTGTCCTGGCTCAAGACCATTTTTCATCTATATTTAATAGAATATGCACTCAATGAGATGCTTGTAAGATGACATATGTACTTTATTACTTGGTGCGACTTTTTAAACGCATAATCAGCAAGTGAGTTGTTCTTTTCGTTCGTTTGTGAGAAAAATATACTACCAAATTAATTTAGATTAAACAGATTCTAAAGAATACTTATTTACTAGAGAAAATAAGTTGTCTAATAAGGAGTATGATCTAAAGAAAATATAAATACTTCCTCAAGCCGTCCTGTCATGGAATCCATTAAATTTGTTAGATGTGAAGTGGGTGCTTCACTCTGAGTTGTATTTAACGCAGCTCGGCCCATTGGCAAAAACTCGGTTTGCCATAATATCTCACAGTTTTTCGATAGAATATAAATGTGGACTTATGTTGGACCATCGTAACATATATATATTTTTGCATAAAACCCGACCGATTATGAATTTTAGGACCTCAAAATCGGCTAATTTTGAGATATCTGAACTGTATCTATGAATGTAATAGTACTTAAAAAATGTGTTTTCCATATAACCTCTCCACCATGTAAGTACTGTGGCCATAAAATCTACTAACATATTTATACATTAAGACCATACAAATTTTTGCCTATAGTCAAAGGCTGGTTAATATAGAGTAGCCATTACTTGTCGGACTTTCGTAATGAAAGCATTGTCCCACCTCTCATTATACCCTCCACCTCCAGGATGGGGGTATACTAACTTTGTCATTCCGTTTGTAACACCTTGAAATATCGACCTGGGACCCTATAAAGTATATATATTCTTCATCGTCATAAAATTCTAAGACGATCTAGCCATGTCCGTCCGTCCGTCCGTCCGTCCGTCCGTCCGTCCGTCCGTCCGTCTGTCCGTCTGTTGAAAGCACGCTAGCATCTAAACGAAAGGAGCTAGAACGTTAAAATTTTCCATAAATGCGTCTTATAGTCGTAGATCGGTTGGGATTGAAATGGGGCGAAATCGGCCCAAAGGGAAAAATTTTTCCCTCACAAGGACTAAAAATACCCATAATAATCCCTAATATTTTAGCGTATTTAAGCATGTTTTTTGAATATGTCTCTTTATATTTGCTTGATATTTGGTATGCGTATTCCTCTTATAGCTAAAAACTGGACAATAAAGTGATTCTTATTTGTAGGGAGTGAAATGGGGCAAAAAAGGGATAAAAATGGTACACATTAAACGACAACAGCTAGAAACACGAAATTCGGTGTGTACATTCCTCTAATTGAGCAGATACATAATATAAAATTATTTTTTCAAATTCGTACTTTTAAGGGGTAAAATGGGAATAGAGGGATACAAATGGTACCAACCAAACGGCTGCACCTAGAATAATGAAATTCGGTGTATACATTCCTCTGATTGCATAGATAAGTAAAATACACCGATTTTTCAAAATTCGTACTTTTTGGGGTTAAAATGAAAAAAGGGGATAAAAATAGTACCAATCTAATGACCGCAGCTAGAGTCATGAAATTCGGAGTATACTCCTCTGAGTGTGTATACACGGAAAATAAACTGATTTTTCGAAATTCGTACTTTTTGGGGTTAAAATGAAAAAAGGGGATAAAAATAGTACCAATCAAATGACCGCAGCTAGAGTCATGAAATTCGGAGTATACATTCCTCTGACTGCGTAGACACGGAAAATAGTCGAATTTTTCGAAATTAGTACTTTCAAGGGATACAATGGTACAGAGGGCTAAAAATAGTACCAAGTAAAAATAGTAAACGACTAGCTGTGGTCGTGATAAAATTCTAATTGCGTAGAAACGTCAAGGGGGTAAAAATGGTACCAACCAAATGGGCGCAGCTGGAATCATGGAATTCGGTGTATACATTCCTCTGACTGCATAGACACGCAAAATAAAAAGTTTTTTCCAAATTCGTACTTTTTCTTTTACGGCAAAAATTGGTTGAATCATGAAGTTAGGTTTTGTTGCACTATGTACGTCTGATAATAGATTTTCAAAATTTTTACTTTTGGAATTAAAATAGAATGGAAATACAACTATCTACCAACATTTATGGCTTTGAAAATATAAATATAAGAATATTTATTTTTTGAATTGACGTATTGGTAGCATTACCTTATAAGCGTGGTTTCAAATAATAAAAACATTATATTTATTTATAAAATTTTATTTTCAATATTTGTATTTGTTTTGGTTTGGCTATATTAAAAAAATTATATTTTCCTGTAATATAACTGCACTTCTACGACACCGACCGACAACCTCTGTGGAATGCAATCCATGGTGGAGGGTATATAAAGTTCGGCCCGGCCGAACTTAACGCCGTTTTTACTTGTTTAGTATTAAAATTGCCATTTACATTCGAGTATAACCATTATTCTGTATTTTACCTTCCTTCGTCCATATACCGATAGAACAAAACGTTTCTAATGGATCCTCGGCCCCCTTTTTCCGCCCCGTTAACATTAACTAAAACACAGATACAAATTAAAACCAAACGCCGTCTAACCCTCCATTCCTTTCCCCCTACCATGGGACAAAAAAAATACAACAAATCAACAACAACATAACATGGTTAAAATAGTAATGATCATTAAGTTGAGGGAAAAGCGGAAGTTTGGGCAATAGTCGTAGTAATTTATGGCTTTGGTCGCGGCGTCATCGTCATCATAGCCATCGCCATTGCGATGGCCGGCACTACCGTGCAGTAGACAATCGGAACTACAACCCGGTACTAAATGTGTCTGTACGAGCAGCCGACCGGCCGATCGACCATTTGACGCGTTTGGCAATCAAGTGGAGTCGCACAAACATAACAACGAAATGTTGACACTTAAATTATATTATCCTGCTAAATGCCATTAGTCCTTATGCCATAGGACGGCGAACGGCTGCAGCTGGTGCTGGAGTGGCAAATGGGAGCTTGTTTGCCGATGCTACTGCTGCTGCTGCTACTACGACTACTACTATAGTTCCGTTGCTGATAGAAAACCGCATTGTTATACCTTTGCCAAACAACTGAAATCAGGATATTAGCAGAGTCAGAAACTACAACGCCATGCGACAGACAACATGCTGCGTTGACTCGTATCCGCGCTTGCCTTGTGGTGTGAGAGCATTTGAGCGGATTTGTAAACCGTTGCCAAAAAACCAGTCATCATATTCAAGTGAAATTATGACATTATGCATTGCAGAGGAAGAGGTTAATGCTGCATAAATCTCTCAATAAACAGTGGAAAACTTTTTTCAATTTTGTTAGTCTGTAAACTGTATTAATATACATATCTAAATATATTTAAAGTGTGATTTAATACTTGTAAATGCAATAACTTTTGCTATAATAGAAAATTGTGAGCTTTGTAAGAACTTAATCAAGCATTATATTGAGCTATTAAGATTTTAATTTAAAAGAAAAATGACATGCTATTTTTTGGGATTAATATATCTACATATTTTTATGTATTTGTCCAGACTGATTAAAAAAATAAAAATGTAAAATGAATTGAAAAACGTAACTTGGATTGAAAAATTGAACAATTTCTCATATATTTTAAAAGCTTTTGCTATCAAATTGTTGATTTCTATATTTATTATGGCGTCAAAATTGTATTTGTGCCAAATATAGTTCGGTCGTAATAAATATTTTAAAAATAGCCTTCTTAAAAAAATACAGGGTGATTTTTTAAAAGCTATGTTTTTCAAAAAAAAAAACACATAAAATTCAGAAAAATTAAATGAAATCTTTATTTGAATCGATAGTACGGTCCATATAATTTAATGTGTGAAGATTATTTCATGCGAATGTTGACCTTGACTGCGCCTAAAATGGTCCATCCGCTTAGTCCAATTTTGGCATTTGCACGCTTTTGAGTAACAGAGGCCCAATTGTTGCGAACGGCGACGAATCGATAATTGATGGTCATCATTAACACTGGCCGATACAGCTGCGATATTTTCTTCAGTTCGCACTCTACGTAAGCGTGTTGGTGGTTTAATGTCAAACAATGTAAATTTGGTGCGAAATTTAGTCACTATAGCCCGAATAGCCGCTTCAGTGGGTCGATTAAACTGACCATAAAATGGAAGAGCGCGATGAACTTTCTTAACAGAGTACGCATTTTGATAATAAAATTCAATAATTTGCAAGCGTTGTTCGTTTGTAAGACAATTCATGGTAAATTATAGACCAAACTGAAGATGTTTGACAGTGAAACAAAACACGAAACATGCGTAAGCTGTTTAAATAAGTGTTGCCAAAAAGATAATAGCTAAAAAATCACCCGTTATATGTTAACATCTCCAAATAATGCTAAGTTTCAGAGAATAACCGTGACAAATTTAATTATGTTCAATATGGTAAAATAACTGCAATAAGTAACTAATGTGTTTTATTTTAAATACTGACAAATTTCAAATTAAACGAATTAGGGAAAGGCTAAAGTCGGGCGGGGTCGACTATTCGATAGCCTTTTCAAGGTTTTATTATCAAACCTGGATGACTTCAAATGTCATTGAATATATATACAGCCGGTGTGGTGATAAAATACCTCAAGAAAAATTTTTGTGAACTCAATAAGGCCAAAGTATTCCAAAGTCATAGTCTATGTCCTGTAAAATGTTTATTTAAAGTAGTTTTATGTGTCTTGAGATTTTTTCCAGCACATCAACGAAATAACTCCACACTGTGTCAAATTTGAAAATATAGCATTTTCAAATTACCTGAAAAGTGTAAGTATTTGTTTGTCCATTTCTAGAGATTGTCCTCCTTCATTTGATACCTGTCTTGACATAAACTGATGGGTTGAAATATTTAAATAAATTGTTAGAAATTGTTATATCCTTAAAACTCTGAAAAATAAAAGATCGTCAAATGGTAAACTGTTTTTCCACATACTATATAAGCAAAAATGTAGAAAGACTCATCCAAACATTAGTGAAAGAAGTAAAAACTGAGTTAAGTTCGGCCGGACAGAACTTTATATACCCTCCACCGTGGATTGCATTCCACAGAGGCTGCCGATTTTCGTAGAAGTGCAGAAACATTACAGAAAAATTAAATTTTTTTTATTTTTATTTTAACTAAAACAAATAAAAATTGTGTATACGTTTATACATACTATATATATCGAGATAATACTACAAGTCAATTCAAAAAGTAAATATAAGGCAGCAAAAAAGCTTAAATACTGTAAATATTGGTAGATAGTGGGTGTTAAAGTTGGTACTTCTATTTTTGCCGTAAAAGTAAAAGAGTACGAATTTGGAAAAAAAATCTTTTTATTTTGCGTGTCTGTTCAGTCAGAGGAATGTATATATACATCGAATTCCATGATTCTAGCTGCGGCTATTATATACCCAAAAAGTACGAATTTGGAAAAACCATCTATTTTTCGTGTCTACGGAGTCAGAGGAATGTCTACTCTGAATTTAATGACTTTAGCTGCGGTCATTTAGTTGGCACAATTTGTATCCCCTTTTTATACACTCCACGAGAGTATTATGTTTTTGTGCATTTGTTTGTAACACCCAAAAGGAAGGGAGATAGATCCATTGTTCATTGTCCGTCTGTCCATCTATTGTTGTAATCACGATACAGGCGCAATTGTAGCCAGAACTAAACGAAACTTTGCACAACGAAGTTTTTCGGGACAACAACGAACGCTATATAATTTGAAGAAAATCGGTTCAGATTTAGATAAGCCCCCATACGAATTGCACTCCCGATTTGACTCTTTTCACTCTCGATACCACATATTTCAACAGATTTTCTTAAAAATTGGCAAAACATCTTATAGTTCAACTAGAAACACCTGTGGTAAAAATGTGTTAGATCGGTTCAGATTTATATATAGCTCCCATACAAATTTTGTTCCCAATTTGAATTTTTCAGCTCTAGAATCCACGTATTTAATAGATTTTCTTAAAAATTCGCAAAACACCTTATATTTCCACTGGAAATACCTGTGGTAAAAATGTGTTAGATCGGTTAAGATTTATATATAGCTCCCATACAAATTTTGTTCCCAATTTGAATTTTTCCGCTCTAGAAGCCACATATTTCAAAAGATTTTATTCAAAATTGGTAAAACATCTTATATTTCAACTAGAAACACCTGTGGTAAAAATGTGTTAGATCGGTTCAGATTTATATATAGCTCCCATACAAATGTCGCTCCCGATTTGATTTTTTCCGCTCTAGAATCCACATATTTTAATAGATTTTGTTCCAAATTGGCTAAACATCTTATGTTTAAACTAGGAACACCTATGGTGAAAATAAGTCAGATCGGTTCAGATTTATAAAGGGTGATTTTTAAGAGCTTGATAACTTTTTAAAAAAAAAAACGCATAAAATTTGCAAAATCTCATCGGTTCTTTATTTGAAACGTTAGATTGGTCCATGACATTTACTTTTTGAAGATAATTTCATTTAAATGTTGACCGCGGCTGCGTCTTAGGTGGTCCATTCGGAAAGTCCAATTTTGGGCAACTTTTTCGAGCATTTCGGCCGGAATAGCCCGAATTTCTTCGGAAATGTTGTCTTCCAAAGCTGGAATAGTTGCTGGCTTATTTCTGTAGACTTTAGACTTGACGTAGCCCCACAAAAAATAGTCTAAAGGCGTCAAATCGCATGATCTTGGTGGCCAACTTACCGGTCCATTTCTTGAGATGAATTGTTCTCCGAAGTTTTCCCTCAAAATGGCCATAGAATCGCGAGCTGTGCGGCATGTAGCGCCATCTTGTTGAAACCACATGTCAACCAAGTTCAGTTCTTCCATTTTGGGCAAAAAAAAGTTGGATATCATCTCACGGTAGCGCTCACCATTCACAGTTACGTTACGATTCGCATCATCTTTGAAGAAGTACGGTCCAATGATGCCACCAGCCCATAAACCGCACCAAACTGTGACTTTTTCTGGATGCATTGGTAGCTCTTGCAATGCTTCTGGCTGATATTCACTCCAAAATCGACAATTCTGCCTATTTACGTACCCATTGAGCCAAAAATGAGCTTCGTCGCTGAACACAATTTCTTTCTTTCTGAACTTTCTTAACAGAGCACGCATTTTGATAATAAAATTCAATGATTTGCAAGCGTTGCTCGTTAGTAAGTCTATTCATGATGAAATGTCAAAGCATACTGAGCATCTTTCTCTTTGACACCATGTCTGAAATCCCACGTGATCTGTCAAATACTAATGCATGAAAATCCTAACCTCAAAAAAATCACTCTTTATATAGCTCCCATTCTAATTTCGCTTCCGATTTGACTTTTTCTGCTCTATTTAACAGATCTTCTTCAAACCTTGCAAAATATCTTATATTTCAAATAGAAACACCCACGGTGAAAATGGGTCACATCGGTTCAGATTTACATGTAGCTCTCATAGAAATTTCGTTGCCCCAGAAACCGCGTATTTTCAGAGAATTTCTTAAAATTGAGCATAACCCATTATACTTCAACTGGAAGAACTTATTGTGAAAGTTAGTCACTTCATTCAATGTTTGGATATAGCCGCGATACAAATATTATTCTCGATGTGACAAATTGGACCAGGTCATATTAGCCTGTGATTAGGAAACATACAAAAATTTTTCCCGTTTTCACTTTTTTGCTGAATTGAATTGTATTCTGATAGAAAATGGAGTGTATCATATAGTCGGCACGCCCGACTTTAGCCTTTCCTTACTTGTTCTATTTTAAGCCCAAAAAGTACCAATTTCGAAAAATCCCTTTATTTTACGTGTCTATGCAACCAGTGGAATGTATATACCGAATTTCATTATTATTAGGTGCAGCCGTTCGGTTGGTACCATTTTTATACACTCCACGAGAGTATTATGGCTTTGTGTATTTGTTTGTAACACCCAAAAGGAAGCGAGATAGACCCATTGTTAAGAATACCGATCAACTTAGAATCACTTCTTGAATCGATTTAGCAATGTCCACCTGTCTGTCCGTTTGTCCATCTATTGTTGTAATCAAATCACACGTCGCAATTATAGTCTGATCTTAACAAAAATTGCCACAAGTAAGTTTTGTGGATCAAGGAAGAACGCTATTTAATTTGAGGCATATCGGTTCAGATTTAGATATAGCCCCAATACAAATGTTGTTCCCAACTGTTTAACCGATTTTGCACAAACTATACATATTATATTTGACCTATTTCGTTCCAGGTTTCAATATACCCCCATACAAATGTCCTTTTCGGTTTAACATTTTTTTGTCAAACACATACATTTACAGGATACAAAAATCCTTCCCGTTTTCACTTTATTACCGAATTGAATTGTATACGTATAGAAAGTGGAGTGTATCATATATTCGGCCCCGCCCGACTTTAGCCTTTTCTTACTTGTTATCCCTTTATTTCCATTTTACCCTTAAAAGTACGAATTTGGAAAAAAATAATTTTACATTATGTATCCACTCAACTAGAGGTATGTACTCACCGATTTCGTGTTTATAGCTGATGTCGTTTGATAGGTACCACTTTTATCCCTTTTTGTCCCATTTCACCCCCTACGAATAAGAATCACTTTTGGTGCACGTTTATGTTATAGAGGGAATGCGCATACCCAATATCAAGTAAGTACAAGCAGACATATTGAAAAAACATGCTTAAATACAATATTATATTAGGGTTTATTATTATTGTATTTTCATTCCTTGAGAGAGAAACATTTTCCCCTGCGGAACGATTTCGCCAGTTGCAATACCAACTGATATACGACTATAAGACGCATTTATGGAAAATTTGGACGTCCTAGCTCCTTTCGTTTAGATGATAGCGTGATTTCAGCAGACGGACAGACGGAGGGACATGGCTAGATCGTCTTAGAATTGTATAACGATCAAATATATATATATTCCTTATAGGGTCCCAAGTCGATATGTCATGTTGTTACTAACGAAATGAAAAAGTTAGTATACCCCCAACCTGGTAGTGGGGTATAAAATATTAAAAGGGAAACAAAACGATTTTTTGTGAGCCACGATTGAAGACCCAAACCTTGCGGTTGTAAAGAGGACACCCATACGAAAATTTTGTTCCCACTCACTTGTGGAAATGCTATTCTAAAAATGTAATCATTTTTGAATGTTGTTACAAAGGACATCCAAAAAGTTCAAATTCGGAAAATATGCAAATTGGGCTTTTCGGATGCGACTAAAATGTGCTTCCTGCAGAAGTGCTTCCAATTTTGCTTCTAATTTACTGGGATTATATAATGTCACAGATTTTATTTTATGTTACGTTTTTAATACTAATTTTTAACACACATTTCGTATTCTTTCTGGTTCCATCAATGCTGCCGAGTCATCCCTCTTTTACTGCCAGAGCGAGAGGTTTTAATTCGATTAGATTCCCGATGTTATTAAAACATATTTTCTTGTTAAACCGTATTAACCAAGATAACAAATTTCATATTTCCCGGGAATAAAATATTTAAATTCCCTTTTTCCTGAAATTGAAAAAAATCACAATCCATACAGGCATTGTAGCCCGAAATAATCCTAACAATTAGGTGGCACTGAATTCGGAGTGTTTGGTTATCACGTTTAATTTGTGAGTGCTACAAAAGGTATAACTTACTAATGGGCTACAAACAGACAAGCCAAACGCTGGTCTGAAATTCCCATCGCCGTTTAAAAATATCCTTCCACATGATAAAGACAAATTATTCATTCTCCTGTGGCCCCAACCGCTGGAGTGAGAAGAGAGCAATAAAGACCTAAAATAGCCAGCAACACTCCAACATTTTGAATGAAATTTGAAAACTCAACTAAAATGTTAACAATAATAAAACTTGCAAAGAGCAAAAAGCAACAACAATAACATCAACTACTTCTACTATTAAAACAAACAAATCCACTCACACAGACATCAACATTCGCACAGGATAACTGGAGGATAACAAACAATTTGCATAAAGTGGAAACACCAGTTTTAATTTCTCACCCAAACGTATAATTTTTAGGACCGCTACGCACCACACAAAACATTTATAACAACACACCAAGTTCAACTCCCAAACATGCCCCGTATTTTGAAAAAACCAAAAACAAAAAAAACGCTAACTAAATTAAATAAACCTCAGAAAACCCCCCAAAACCCCGAAACACAATCCAAAGACTGGAAACAAAACGCAATAATACGTGATGCCATAACCTAGACGTAGTCAGCAGAGTCCTTCCTTCCTGAAAAGGAGTACGACTGGCGGTGATGTCCTTCTGTGCACAGCCAGAGCAAGGATCAGACAGCGAGAATGCTTCCCTCCCCTCCTGCTAAATGTAAAAAGCGCAATTCCATGGTAAAATAAACCAATTTAATTTGAGTTCCCAACGGAATTGCAGCAGCGGCAGCAGCAACAAGAACAAACAAACGTTCTTCTGACGTCCTACGCAGTTAATCGAGAGTGGCAGAGTTCCCCATGCGAAGAAGATGTAGAGCAAAAAACGACGAAATATTAGAGCTATGATATTGCCCAGAGATTGGAGATTTCAATGAACGCACCAAGAAGTGGTTTGGCATGAAATCAAATGACTGCAATTGAAATGAACGCAAAAAATAAAAACCGCAATAGCCTGGCAAAGTAAACATCGGGCATTAATAACGAGCAAACATTTTTGTTTTATTGAAAATATTTGTGAATTTCAAACAGCGAACCATTTTAATCTTTAATAAGTTGTTTTTCATAGCTAGCCAACGTATTAATTTTACTTCAGAATTTATTTATGATACGAATGTATTAGGATGGAAATGAATGTTATAAAGTTGCTGCCATCATACACCGAGTGGGATCGCTTCAAGTCCAAAATCGCGATTGATTTGAATTGAAAATATTACAGATGTTGGTCAATAATGCTTTGTTGCAGTCAATGAATTAGAAAATGCAGTGTAGCCTTCAGCATTACCGGCAGATTAGATGTTGTGGTCTTTAGTAAAAGTGTAGTAAAACACTTTGAGAATAGCGATGAGTCGTTAGTTGTATGATAACTAGGGATGTCAAAAACCGACCCTTTTCAGGAAAATTCACAATTTCAGAAAACCGGGTTTTAAATTTGTATAAAACCGGTGAAACCGGTCAAATATCTACGGTGAAAGAGAGTCAGTGCGTTTCATATTTATATATAGTTCCCATACAAATTTCGCTACGCATTTGAAACCACATATTTTAATGGATTTGCTTCAAATGGCCCTATGCTCCACGTTGGAACGACGGAAATATATATATCTTAAAATTTAGCAAAGCAGGTTAAACTTAAACTGGAAGTAGCTATGGTGAAAGTGGGTCACATAATTCCATGTTTTTCTGTAGCCCCGATATATATGTCGTTCCCAGTTTTAATTTGTTTCCTCTGGAAACCACACACCTGGAAAAATACATTGTGAGTGTGGGTGACATTGATCCATGATTCACTTTTTTCTCCGAATTTAATTGCTTTAGGATAGAAAGTGGAGGGTATGATATAGTAGGCCCCTACCGACTTTAGTGTTTCCTTATTATACCCTACACCACTTCGTGGACTAGGGTATTATAAGTTATTTTCGCGCCAAATGTTTGTAACACCAAGAAATAATCGAGCTAGACCCACCTTTAAGTATACCGATCGGCTTAGAATCACCAGCTGAGTCGATTTAAATATGTCTGTCTGTCCGTCTGTCCGTCCGTCCGTCTGCTGTCCATCTAAGCTTGTTCGCACTCTACAGGTCGCAATTGTTGTCCGATTGTCATGAAACTTGGCAGAAGTTATTTTTTCTGGCCAAGGACCATCGGTATTGAATTTGGAGGAAATCGGTTCAGATTTAGATATAGCCCCCATTCAAATGTCGCTCCCTATTTCACTTTTTCCGCTTTAGAAACCACATATTGTACCCGATTGTCTTTAAAATTAGCACAAGATCTTATAATCCAACTAGAAACACCTATGCAGAAATATGGAAAGATCGGTTCAGATTTAGATATAGCCCCCATACAAATGTCGCTCCCGCTTTGACATTTTCCGCTCTAGAAACCCAATATTATACTCGATTTTCTTTAAATTTGGCACAACATCTTATAATACAACTAGAAACACATATGCAGAAATTGGGTAAGATCGGTTCAGATTTAGATATAGCCCCCATACAAATGTCGCTCCCGATGTGACATTTTCCGCTCTAGAAACGACATATTGTACCCGATTTCTTTAAATTTGGTACTACATCTTATAATCTAACTAGAAACACCTATGCAGAAATTTGGAAAGATCGGTTCAGATTTAGATATAGCCCCCATACAAATGTCGCTCCCGCTTTGACATTTTCCGCTCTAGAAACCCAATATTATACTCGATTTTCTTTAAATTTGGCACAACATCTTATAATACAACTAGAAACACATATGCAGAAATTGGGTAAGATCGGTTCAGATATAGATATAGCCCCCATACAAATGTCGCTCCCGATTTGAAATTTTCCGCTCTAGAAACCACATATTGTACCCAATTTTCTTCAAATTTGACTGATCTTATAATCCAACTAGAAACACCTATCCAGAAAGTGAGTAAGATCGGTTCAGATTTAGATATAGCCCCCATACAAATGTCGCTCCCGATTTGACATTTTCCGCTCTAGAAACCCAATATTATACTCGATTTTCTTTAAATTTGGCACAACATCTTATAATACAACTAGAAACACATATGCAGAAATTGGGTAAGATCGGTTCAGATATAGATATAGCCCCCATACAAATGTCGCTCCCGATTTGAAATTTTCCGCTCTAGAAACCACATATTGTACCCAATTTTCTTCAAATTTGACTGATCTTATAATCCAACTAGAAACACCTATCCAGAAAGTGAGTAAGATCGGTTCAGATTTAGATATAGCCCCCATACAAATGTCGCTCCCGATTTGACATTTTCCGCTCTAGAAACCACATATTGTACCCGATTTTCTTTAAATTTGGCACAACATCTTATAATCCAACTAGAAACACATATCCAGAAATGAGGTAAGATCGGTTCAGATTTAGATATAGCCCCCATACAAATGTCGCTCCCGATTTGACATTTTCCTCTGTAGAAATGACATATTGTATAAGATTTTCTTTAAATTTGGCACAACAGCTTATAATCCAAGTAAAACAAGTAAGGAAAGGCTAAAGTCGGGCGGGGCCGACTATATAATACCCTACACCACTCGCTGCGTATGTACCTCGCTTTGATTACTAAACCCATTTATTTCATGGGAGCAATTTTATGTAGTTCATACAAATTATATAGTATACTATAAATTAATCTTTAGTCATATTTAACGAATATGGTTAATAATATGGTAATTGATCCAATTATCCGACAGACAAATACAAATTATACAGTAGTAACATGATGAATCGGACCGACATTTCAAAAGGTAGCCTATAACAGCATTTTGGGCCTGGTCCAAAACATGGGCCTATATATTTCTCATTCACGGTAGGTATTCCTATTTGAAAAATAAATGATCTGCAAAATTTGATGAAGATCCGATGTAAGATGTAGTTTCTAGAGCTGTAATAGATCAGAATGGGACCCCATTTGGGTTATACCAAAGTATGGACATATGGGCATCTCCAAAACAAGTAAGGAAATGCTAAAGACGGGCGGACTTTCTATCTCATTACAATTCAATTCGGTAAAAAAGTGAAATCGGGAAGGATTTTTGCATCCTGTAAATGTATGTGTTTGACAAAAAATGTTAAATCGGAAAAGACATTTGTATGGGGGTATATCGAAACCTGGAACGATATGACCCGCTTTCACCATGTATGTTCATTGGTGAAATATAATATGTAAAGTTTGGCCAAAATCGGTAAAACATTCGGGAGCAACATTTGTATGAGGGCGATATCTAAATCTGAACCGACCTTACCCACTTTCACCATAGGTTGGATTATAAGATGTTGTGCCAGTTTTAAAGAAAAACGGGTACAATATGTGGATTTTAGAGCGGAAAAAGTCAAATCGGGAGCGACATTTGTATGTGGGCTATACCTAAATCTGTACCGATAATACCCACTTTCAGCATAGGTGTTTCTAGTTAGATTATAAGACGTTGTGCCAAACTTAAAGAAAATCGGGTGCAAGATGTGGTTTCCAGAGCGGAGGGAGTGACATTTGTATGGGGGCTATATCTAAATCTGAACCGATCTTATCCAGTTTCAGCAAAGGTGTTTCTAGTTCGATTATAAAATGTTGTGCCAAATTTAAAGAAAATCGGGTACAATATGTCTTTTCAAGAGCGGAAAATGTCAAATCGGGACCGACATTTGTATGGGGGCTATATCTAAATCTGAACCGATCTTACCCAATTTTTGCATACATGTTTCTAGTTCGATTATAAGATGTTCTGCAAAATTTAAAGAAAATCGGGTACAATATGTCGTTTCTAGAGCGGAAAATGTCAAATCGGGACCGACATTTGTATGGGGGCTATATCTAAATCTGAACCGATCTTACCCAATTTTTGCACACGTGTTTCTAGTTCGATTATAAGATGTTCTGCAAAATTTAAAGAAAATCGGGTACAATATGTGGAAAAAGCGGAAAAAGTGAAATAGGGAGCGACATTTGTATGGGGGCTATATCTAAATCTGAACCGATTTCCTCCATATTCAATACCGTTGGTCCTTGGCCAGAAAAAATAACTTCTGCCAAGTTTCATGACAATCGGACAACAATTGCGACCTGTAGAGTGCGAACAAGCTTAGATGGACAGCAGACGGACAGACGGACGGACGGACGGACGGACAGACGGACGGACAGACAGACAGACATCGTTAAATCAACTCAGCTGGTGATTCTAAGCCGATCGGTATACTTAAAGGTGGGTCTAGCTCGATTATTTCTTGGTGTTACAAACATTTGGCGCGAAACTAACTTATAATACCCTAGACCACGAAGTGGTGTAGGGTATAAAAACTATGGTGAAAGTGGCTAAGAACGGTTCAGATTTAGATATATCGCAAATACAAATGTTTAACCGATTTTGGCCAAAGTATACATAATATATTTCACCTATTTCGTTCCAGATTTCAATATACCCCCATACAAATGTCCTTTCCGATTTAACATTTTTTGTCAAACACATACATTTACAGGATACAAAAATCCTTCCCGTTTTCACTTTTTCACCGAATACAATTGTATTCGGATTGAAAGTGGAGTGTATCATAGAGTCGGCCCCGCCCGACTTTAGCCTTTCCTTATTTGTTTTGGATAGTATTTATTGATTTTTTGGTTTACATAGATAAATCTAAAATAGTAGTTTGGAAACCTTCTATTAGATAGCACTCATACACAGTCAAATTGCACTATTTTAAATGAACTACCTTCGTATGTATCATTTTTATCATTTTCTACCCAGTTTCGAACACAAAATTACAACTGAGGAGCCTTTTATATCCTTGATTTTATGTTTCTAGATGCAACAGGCCATTTTATAACTTTTTACACCTCTTTGCCAAATCTACACATTTAAAAAAACAGTAATCCAATCATATATTTACTCCTTTTACTCATATGAGGAGCAAAGGGCCCATCATTTTATTGCTACCACGTTTATCCCTTTTCGTCCCGCATCCTTCTTATAAGTACAAATTTTAAAATATCCATTTTTGTTCCGCGTTTACGTCATTAAAGGGGTATACACCATTTTTACTCCTTTTTCCCCCGGACCCTCCAAGAGTAAAAAACTCGATAATCAAATTTTACTGAACTTCTACGTCGGAGTAATTTACATACCAAAATTCACGATTCTAGCTGCAATACTTTAGTTGGTACCATTTTATCCCTGTTTGTCCCGCTTAACCCTTATAAGTACAAATTTAGAAAAATCCATTTAGATTGTGCTTCTACGTTTTTGGAGGAATTTACACACCAACTTTCACGGCTATAGCTGGAATACTTAAATTGGTACTATTATTATCCCTTTTCGTCCCGCGCACCCCTTAAAAGTACAAATCATCATGGTCACAGGAATTTACATACCAAATTTCATGACCCTAGCTGTAATACTTCAGTTGGTATTATTTTTACGCCTTTTTGTCCCGCTCGCCCCTTAAAAGTACAAATTTCGAAAAATCCAATTATGTTGGAAGTCTACGTTATCAGAGAAATGTAAATATCAATTTTCACGAATATAACTGCATTTCTTAAATTGGTATCATTTGTATACCTTTTTGTCTATATCCTCCCTTAAAAGTACAAATTTCGTTTAGGCAGGACAAAGGTTCGATGTTTATCGCTTTTTATCCCATTTTACCCGCTAAAAGTACGATTTTCGTAAAACCCTGAAAAACCAGAAAAAAATTAAAATTTTTATATATTATTTTTTATATGTTATTCAAATAATCTGAAACACCTGAAATGGGCATTATTTATAAAATATGTTTGTTTGCATCGGCACACATCAATATTAGTGGATATAGTGTGACATAGACCACTTTCACACTAACACAAAAGTCAATTTTAGTGCGCATAAAATGAGAAACATCATTGTAAATGTAAATTTTTTTAAATGTCAAAAAATAAAAGTTCTTAAATTAGAGATTTGATCAAACTAGAGAGAAAAATTGGGATATCTCAATTTTTTGGATTTTTGACTAAGACCACTATCGTTCTAACTGGCACATATGTTGTATATGATTATTACTTTGCAAAACATTCTCTTAGTTTCTCCAGTCTTCACTGTCAAATTACTCTTCCTCTTTTCTCTTTTGAACAACAATTTTTAATTTCTTGTGGAGACATCGGATGTTTTCATTCCCAAAGTTGTTTATTACCAGGGGACATACATTTAACCACTTCGGAAACTTAAAACACTCCTTGTGCGTACCCAATTTTGGAAAATTTGTAATCGGCCGACCAAACCCCTCCCCACCCACAATCGTAGACAAAGGATATTATCTAATTAAGCAAACAAACATTATGGTTACTTTCGCCTGCTGCTTGCTGCCTCCGTTCTGCAACATGCAACATAAGTTTTACGGTCTTATGTATTCTGGTGTCTGAAGTTTAACATAAACCTAAGTATTAAATTGTGCTTCCTTCTTTGCTTCTTCATCTCTTTATTCGCATAAAGTTTTCGAACGAAACAGAAAGGCAAAAAAGTAAAAATAAAATAAAACCCAAACCGTAACCGAAACTCTACATGAAACAGCAGCAAGAGCGGCAACATATTCCCAATGGTCTTTCAAACTTTAAACAGAATTTCCAAAAGTTGAAACTGTTCAAATAATGTACGAAATTTTAGAATGTGTTTTGTTAGAAACGTTAAAAATAACACACAAGAAGAAGAAGAAGAAGAAAAAACAAAAAAAAATTAAAACCAGACGTCCAGACATCCTTCGTATCCTGGCAATGTTTGTGCCTGTGGTTGTGCCGGTTTGATTTTGTTCGATGTGGGAGTGCGTCTGATAATCAATGCCAGCGTAATGCATTATAGCTGGACAGATATTGTTGTTTGTCTGCAACTTTGTTGTAACAGGTGTGCTTAGTGACAAAAGTTTGGAGTGACTTCGTTTTTGGAATTTTCTAATGGGAAAAGTGAGAAGATACAAATGATTTTCTTTAAATACATTGTATTTAAGATATCTTCTTTATGAATTTTTCCATGCACACAGAAATGCCGAGAATTTTAGAAATTTAAAATTCAGGATTTCAAAGGATTGGAAAACCAAAACTATCATAAAGAGGGGTTAAATTCTAGACTTTGTTTTTCAGAACGGAGTTATTCCTACCAATAACCGAAGTAAGCTCTAAAATACTAATTATATTCATTTAGACTGAACTGTTATTGGAGTATTTAAGAATTCGATTTTTTTAACAGCGAATTACGGTTTATCCGAAAATCTGAGATAAGTGAAACCCCGCCTTTCGTTTATCAGATAACGAAAACCCTGAATTTATGTTTGAATTATGCATTAACCCGGATGGTACTAGCGTGACCATATGGTCACACACAAAAGACGTTCACCAAAGCTTCTGGTGTGGACAACTGATAACATGAACCTTTTATCTCAAAATTAAAAAAACAAGTAAGAAACGTCTAAAGTTGGGCGGAGCCGACTATATGATACACTCCACTTTATATCAGAATACAGTTCAAATCGGTAAAAAAGTGAAAACGGGAAGGATTTTTGTATCCTCTAAATGTATGTGTTTGACAAAAAATTTTAAATCGGAAAGGACATTTGTATGGGGATATATTGAAACCTGGAACGAAATATGTGAAATATAATATGTATAGTTTGTACAAAATCGGTTAAACAGTTGGGAACAACATTTGTATTGGGGCTATATCTAAATCTGAACCGATCTTACCCACTTTCACCATAGGTGTTTTTAGTTGGATTATAAGAGGTTGTGCCAACTTTAAAGAAAATCGGGTACCATATGTGGTTTGTAGAGCGGAAAATGTCAAATCGGGAGGGACATTTGTATGGGGGTTATATCTAAATCTGAACCGATCTTACCCACTTTCAGCGTAGGTGTTTCTATTTGGATTATAAGATGTTGTGCCAATTTAAAGAAAATCGGGTACAATATGTGGTTTCTAGAGCGGCAAAAGTCAAATCGGGAGCGACATTTGTATGGGGGCTATATCTAAATCTGAACAGATCTTATCCACTTTCAGCGTAGGTGTTTCTATTTGGATTATAAGATGGTTTGCCAAATTTAAAGAATATCGGCAAATGTTAAATCGGGAGCGACTTTTGTATGGGGGCTATATCTAAATCTGAAGCGACATGCCTCAAATTAAAAAGCGCTCGTCCTTGATCCACAAAACTTACTTGTGCCAATTTTTGTTAAGATCGGACTATAATTGCGGCCTGTAATTTGATTACAACAATAGATGGACAGACGGGCATTTGTGAAATCGATTCAAAAAGTGATTCTAAGTCGATCGGTATAATTAAGAATGGGTCTATCTCGCTTCCTTTTGGGTGTTACAAACAAATGCACAAAGACATAATACTCTCGTGGAGTGTATAAAAACGAGTAAGAGAGTTTCAGTCGGTTAAACCGACTTATATATACCCTCACTCTCAAAGAACATGTGTACGAAGTAATTAAATTTTACAGATTACGTGTGCGAGCGGTACTGAAAGTTGGTTGCAATTGGATCCGGCTTCAACATTCGTAAATAATTGTAAAACTATGATCAAATATGAGGTCGTAATGGATTTTAGGCACCGGTTTAGGAGTTATAAAGGATTTAATTGTACCTAGAGTAGAGACAAGTGTGTGGGATGTACTAGAAGGGGCAATGGCTGTGGCAATATAGCCCATATTTCAAGTGTATCACACTTCCATAAAAGTATTGTGAAAGTTCAAATTTCACAATATTCCGACCATCCGCATATAAGTTATAGTAGCTTTAATTTTATGTAGGTTGGGGTGATTTATGTGGGAGATAACAGAAAGGGCGTGGCAAAACCCGCTATATCTTGTACACTTAAAGTGTTTTTAAAAACTTTATCATATATCAAAATATAGCTTATTCCGGCTACCCGTGTGGAAGTTTTATTGGTTTTTATTTAACATGGGTATATGAACAATTTGTGTGGGTGGTACCAGAAGGGCGTGTCAATTTCGCCCATCTTCTAGCTTTAACTAAGTTTGGGAAAATATTACCATGAACATAGTTTAAATTGAATCACTAACTCCTTTCGAGAGAATTTTAAATCGGAAAGGACATTGTATGGTGGTATATTGAAACCTGGAATGATGTGACCCGCTTTCACCATGTATGTTTATTGGTGAAATACAATATGTAAAGTTTGGCCAAAATAGGTTAAACATTCGGGAGCAACCATTGTATTGGGGCTATATCTAAATCTGAACCGATCTTACCCACTTTTACCATAGGTGATTTTAATTGGATTATAAGAAGTTGTGCCGATTTTAAAGAAAATCGTGTACAATATGTTCTTTCTAGAGTGGGAAAAGTCAAATCGGGACTATGTCTAAATCTGAACCGATCTAACCCGCTTTCATCACAGGTATTTCTAGTTAGATTATAAGGTGTTATGAAAAATTTGAAGAAAATCGGGTACTATATGTGCTTTATAGGGCGGAAAAAGTCAAATTGGGAGCGACATTTGTATTGGGGCTATATCTAAATCTGAACCGATCTTACCCAATTTTTGCATACGTGTTACTAGTTCGATTATAAAATGTTGTGCCAATTTTAAAGAAAATCGGGAACAATATGCGGTTTCTAAAGCGGAAAAAGTGAAATCGGGAGCGACATTTGTATGGGGGCTATATCTAAATCTGAACCGATCTTACCCATTTTCATCACAGGTATTTCTAGTTAGATTATAGTTATAGTTAGAGTTAGGTGTTATGCAAAATTTGAAGACAATTGGGTACTATATGTGCTTTATAGGGCGGAAAAAGTCAAATCGGGAGCGACATTTGTATGGGGGCTATATCTAAATCTGAACCGATTTCCTCCAAATTCAATACCGATCGTACTTGGCCAAAAAAGTAACTTCTGCCAAATTTCATGATAATCGGACAACAATTGCGATCTGTAGAGTGCGAACAAGCTTAGATGGACAGCAGACGGACAGACAGACATCGTTAAATCGATTCAGCTGGTGATCTAAGCCGATCCGTATACTTAAAGGTGGGTCTAGCTCAATTATTTCTTGGTGTTACAAACATTTGGCGCGAAACTAACTTATAATATCCTACTCCACGAAGTGGTGTAGGGTATAAACATGAGATGTGCGAATTTTTCTCTTTATTTTGATCAGATCTGTAATTTAAGAATTTTTTGTGGCATTTATAAAAAATGTACCCTTACAATGACATTTCTCATTGTCTTTAGTGTTAATTTAAAAGTGGTCTAAGACACAGTATATCCATTGATATTGATATGTGGTGATGTAAACAAACATTTTTTATTTATTTCCGTCAAATGTTTGTAACACCAAGAAATATTCGAGCTAGACCCACCTTTAAGTACACGGATCGGCTTAGAATCACCAGCTGAATCGAGTTAACGATGTCTGTCTGTCAGTCCGTCTGCTGGCCATCTAGGCTTGTTCGCATTCTACAGGTCGCAATTGTGGTCCGATTGTCATGAAATTTGGCATAAGTTATTTTTTTTTGGTCAATGACTATCGGCATTGAATGCGGAGGAAATCGGTTCAGATTTAGATATAGCCTCCATATAAATATCCCAATAATTTACAATATTACTGTTCTAGAATACACATTTTATATGGGATCATGACCAAATTTTCAGGATCATGTTATATTTCAACTAGAAACAGCTAACCGGAAAGTGGACCATATAGGTCCATGTTGTGATATAGCCCCCACACAAATGTACCTCCGATTTACAATATTATTGCTCTTAAATAGACATTTTAAATCGGATCTTGATCAAATTTCCCACACAATGTTATATTTAGACTAGAAACTATTTCTATATTTATGTCTTAAAAAAAGCTTAAATACCATAAATATTGGTAGATAGTGTGTGCTACAGTTGGGTGTATTTAAATTATATTTCAATTCCAAAGGTATAACTTTTGAAAGTCTATATTCTCACGTACATAGTGCAAAATAACCTAACTTCATGATTCAACCAATTTTTGCCTTAAAAGTAAAAGTATTTACAAAACAAAAAGTACAGTCAGAGCAATGTATATACCAAATTCCATGATTCTAGCTTTTTTCCTATTTATCCCCTTAAGAGTATGACTTTCTAAAATCTCTTTATTTTACGTGTCTACGCAATTAGAGGGATGTACAAACCGAATTTCATCGTTCTAGCTGTAGCAGTTTAGTTGGTACTATTTTTATCCCTCTGTAGCCATTATATCCCTTGAAAGTATGAATTTGGAAAAAAACCTTTTATTTTTCGTGTCTACACAGTCAGAGGAATGTATACACCGAATGTCATGACTCGGTCATTTGGTTGGTACTATTTGTATCCCCTTTTCCAATTTTAACACCAAAAAGTACGAATTTCGAAAACTCAGTTTATTTTGATTATCTACGCAATCAGAGGAATGTATACTCTGAATTTCATTATTCTAGATGCAGTCGTTTATTTTTATCCCCCTATTCCCATTTTACCCCGTACGAATTTGGAAAAAGTACTTTTATATTATGTCTCTACACAATTATAGGAATGTACATACCAAATTTCGTGTTTCTTGCTGTTGTCGTTTGATAGGTACCATTTTTATCTCTTTTTGCCCCATTTCACCCCTACGAATAAGAATCACTTTATGGTGCGCTTTTATGCTATAAGGGAAATGTGCATTCCAAACATCAAGTAAATACAAGCAGCCATATTCAAAAAGCATGCCGAAATACTCTAAATACTAGGGGTACATTCAGTCCTTGTTAATGAATTTTTTTCCCTCTGGGCAAATTCCGTCCACTTTCAAGCCCAACCGATCTGCAACCATAAGACACATTTAGGGAAAATTTGAACCTCTTAGCTCATTTCGTTCGGAAGCTAGCGTGCTTTCAACAGACAGACAGACGGACATGGCTATATCGTCTTAGAATTTTACCACGACCCACAATATATAGGGTCCGCCAAATAACTTTTTTTTGAAAATACTATAAAAAGAAAATATTTTCTCAAATTTCTTTTTTGATTTGAAAGTACAATCCTTCCGTTTAATAATGGAAAATAATTTCATTCAAATGGCTGCTGAGGGCACCCCACAAATAATAGTCCAACGGATGAATAGTTGAAAAAAAAACGTTAGATGGCGGACCCTATATATACTTTATGGGGTCTCCAATGAATATTTTGAGGTGTTACAAACGGAATGACAAAGTGAATATACCCCAATCCTAGAGGTGGAGGGTATAAAAAATTACATGGGAAAAACTTGATTTTTTGAGGTGTTTTCATTAGCGTTTAGCTCACCGATGGCTTGAACCAGTGACGAAATGTTTTGCAGATAATCATTAAACAATCCAATGTTCACTTCTGGGGGGGTGACCGCTCCAATTTATTTTTGTGACTCAGCCTAATGTACATATTACTAAAAAATACTTCAATTGTGTTAGTAAAAATGTATGAATCAGGAATGAATTTTCATTACAAAATTTTTTACAGTGTTCCGCTCTTTTTTCCATGCTTTATATAAGGTTACTTTCTATATATGTTTGTGTGCCACAAAATTTGAAATAAATTTTTGAAAGCTTTTTTCTCAACCAATTTTGCACACTTAATCATTTTCGATGACAATACAAGGAAATGGAAAAATTTGACCAATTGGACAAAGGGGCGTGGTACCTCCCATACAAACCACAAATTAAAAATCTATTATTTCTGCTCCTGATAACGGTATTTAAACAAAATTTGGTACGTCGGTTTGGTGTGCATGTTGTAAGTGCTGCTGCAAATATGGGTGGGATTGTACAAAGGGGCGTGGTACCTCCCATACAAACCACAAATTAAAAATCTATTATTTCTGCCCCTGATAACGGTATTTGAACAAAATTTGGTACGTCGGTTTGGTGTGGATTTTTTAAGTGCTGCTGCAAATATGGGCGGGATTGTACAAAGGGGCGTGGTACCTCCCATACAAACCACAAATTAAAAATCTATTATTTCTGCTCCTGATAACGGTATTTGAACAAAATTTGGTACGTCGGTTTGGTGTGGATTTTTTAAGTGCTGCTGCAAATATGGGCGGGATTGTACAAAGGGGCGTGGTACCTCCCATACAAATTTTGGTACGTCGGTTTGGTGTGCATTTTTTAAGTGCTGCTGCAAATATGAGCGGGAATGGACAAAGGGGCGTGGTACCTCCCATACAAACCACAAATTAAAAATCTATTATTTCTGCTCCTGATAACGCAGTAATTTTTCCTTCTACAAAAGATAACTAAAAAAGAATTTCTAGGCCCAATAGAATTCTGCTTGCATAAAGCATGGATTTGAAAAAAAAATTTTTGATTTACTAGTTGCTTATTTTAAACCTTGTGGTAACCAAAGCCTCCATTTCATACTATTATCACCGCCTATCTCTGTATGTATTTTTTCATATATTAATAGTTCTAAGTTATTGCCATTGGTACGAGTATGTTACATCCTTCTCGTGTTAAGTGAACATCAAATCAAGAGAAAGCTGAATCGAGTGAGTGTGGCTCGTGCCAGTAGTGCTTTCTGCGCAATTGTCCTTTACGAATTTTTATGGCAATTTAATACTGCAGGAAGAAAATAAATACTATCAGGCAGCACATAATAGAATCAATCTTATTTTTTAACAATAAACCATAAAACATCTCGGGAAAAATGGGACATTTAAGAAAACACTTCAACACACACGCACACGTACACGCATATAAAGTATCATTCGCCCCCCTCACAAAACATATACACAAATACTACGAAACATTACCAACACGTTTGGGGCAGTCATCTATGCAGACCGGCAAGATTTTATGGGTGAAACTAGAAAAGCGTTCGCAACTCAAAGCACAACTACAAAAGCTAAACGCATTCAATGGCCGGATGGTCTTACAGCATCCATCCATCCAATCCTAGCATTTGTGTTTGGAAAAATAGTGTCACTTTTTTATGAACCATAAAAAGGAAGTGAAACTTGTGTCGAATAAGCACACACGTACACACATAGCGGAGAGTTGTGAGCGTGATATATGGCTTAGTTGCAGGGGCAGATCGAAAAGGAAGACGATCCGATTCCAATTTTCGCCGAATGTAACTTTTATATTTGTACTCTCGTTTTGGAAATATAAGAGAAATAACATCCCCCTCTATTAATAATTAAAGGTAATTATGAAGGCTGCAACTGCTGGAATTTTCATTTTCACATATAAACTGTGATTTAGGATGAGTTTAAAAAAATCTTTTGCTGGCCCAAAAAACCGTATTAAATAAAACAAGTAAAAAGGCGTTAAGCTTTTTGCAGCCGAATTTTATATACCATCCACAACGGAGAGCATTCCACAGAATTATTGGGAGATTAAGGGCTGTCGACATTACATATAAGTGCACTACAATGTTAGGGAAATTGTGATCCTTCATTATTATAATATTAATAGTAGGGTTTGCATCCCGGGATTTCCCGCACATTTTTCATTTCCCGTATCCCGGAAAATTCGTACGGAAATCCCGCGGGAAGTCAGTAGAAAAATTTACATATTTCTTCGCATATTTTTGTCCAACATTTCCACAATAAAATTAAAAATTTTGTATAAAAATTTAGATAACATAGCTTTTAATCAGGTATGTCAAATATTGCAGTTGGATGACAAAATATTTTTAAGCAGCGTTCGGATGTAGATTCAAAATCCACTTTTTCGGATTTTTTCTTTCAAGCTCCATATGAAAAAATTAAAAACCGGGAAAAATAGATTTTGGGCGTGTATCCGAACGCCAAAAATAAAGAATTTAAAGTTTTCGAAGCAACAGGACAAAGAACAAACATTTCATTTAATGCTCTACTCACTATTAATGTGAACGATCGTTCTCCGTCGCGTCCACATTTTCCAATAAAATAAGATATATCTGATCTTTAATTAATTTTGAAACTTGAAAAGATGTTTGAATTGATTTCACATTGTGCATTATTATATGAATTCTGTAACAGGTTCGTTGTGAAATATATATTTATTTTACTTTAATAAAATGTGAATGTTTCATTGGAAAAAATAAGTTTAACTCATGGTAAACAGTATGTTGACGATTTCCCGTGCTGTCCCGGGATCCCGGGAAATTGAAAAAATAATTCCCGTTTCCCGGGAAATATAATTAATAGTCCTCTACTATATATTTAAAACTTCAAGTGTAATCGAAAAGTGCACATTAGACAGCAATCTTCAATATTATTAGGTAGAAACAATTTCCCTGAAACACGTTTGTCTCCATTTGCAATTTCTTGATTCCAGCTACATCCTAAATGTCTGTACCATTTTGATAGGAACAATTCTAACATTGAATATCCAATATGTTTCATAATGTAATACACACACACCTAATTTCTCGATTTTAGCTACAGCCATTTGCTTGGTACCAGTTCCACTATTTTTCTATTTTGACCCCAAAAGTAAGAAGTTAGAAAAAAATAGTACCTTCTTTTTTCCACTGCGTAGACAGTCTGACGAGTGCAAATACTGAATATCATAAATCAGGCTTTAGCCACTTGATTGGTACCAAATTTAGTCACATTTAGATGCTAAAGGTACGAATATCGAGAGATCTGCTTATTTTTCACGTCTACACAGCCAAAGAAATATTATAGCTGCAGACGTTTGTTGGTACCATTTTTTATCCCCATTCGCCCCATTTTCCGCCTAAAAATATAAATTTCAAAAAAAATCCTTTTTGTTCATCACCTTCACACTCAGACGAATGTAAGCACTCTAGCTTCCGAACGAAATGAGCTAGGAGGTTGGAATTTACCGTAAATGTGTCTTATGGTTGCAGATCGGAGGGGATTGAAAGTGGGCGAAATCGGCCCAGAGGGAAAAATTTTTCCCTAACAAGGACTGAAAATACCCCTAATATTTAGACTATTTAAGAAGTTTTTTAGAAAACTTCTGGCTTCTATATGCTTGAAATTTGTTTTGTACCTTCCTTTAGTAACGAGTAATCACCAAAATGTACAAAAAAATTTAGCGCGTGAAATGGGACAAACGGGATAAAAATGGTACTAACCTAACGGCTGAAGCTATAATATTTATTTGGCTGTGTAGACAACAGCTAGAAACATGAAATTCGGTGTGTACATCCTTATAATTACGTAGACACGTAAAATAGACAGATTTTTCGAAATTTGTACTTTTAAGGGGTACAATTGGAAAAGGGGGATAAACATGGTACCAACTAAACCGCTAAAGTTAAAATCATGAAATTCGGTGTATGTATTTATCTGATTGTGAAGACGCGAAACATAAAGGATTTTTTTCGAAATTTGTACTTTTAGGCGGAAAATGGGGCGAAAGGGGTAAAATGGTACCAAGCAAATGGTTACAGTTAGAATAATGAAATTCGAAGTGCACATTGCTGTGACTGCGTAGACACGAAAAATAAAGACATCTTTCGATATTCGTACAGTTAGGATCAAAAAGAGATAAAATTGGTAACACGCAAACGGATGGACCTAGAATCAGAAAAGTAAATGCGTTCATTCCAATATGGGAGAAATCGGCACTATTTCTCCCTATTGACGACTGACCTAATATTTATAGTACATTTTTAAAGACTGCTCCCTCATGTTCACTTTGTGATTAATATTGCAGTATTACATATAGTAGGCTGGGTCTCGGGCCGAACGAACGGGCTTCCGAGCGAAATGAGCTAGGAGGTTGACATTTTCCGTAAATGTGTCTTCTGGTTGCAGATCGGTTGGGATTAAAAGTGGGCGAAATCGTCCCAGAAGGAAATTATATTCCCTAACAAGGACTGAAAATACCACTAATATTTAAAATATTTAAGCAATTTATTGAAAATTTCTGTTTTTATATAGTTGAAATTTGTTTCGTACCTTCCCCTAGTAACGTGTAATCACCAACAAGTGCAAAAAATATTTAGCGGGTGAAATGGGACAAAGGGGATAAAAATGGAACCAATGATACGACAACAGCTAGAAACATGACAACATCGGTGTGTACATTAGGGCGTACCTCAAAAAAAAAGTTCGCCGTACACCTTCGAATATGAAGTATTATTGAAAGGTAGTTTCAAAAAAAAATTTTTATTTTTTTATGCCGAACGTAGGGGTCGCGCTTTTACATTTTTCTATATAACTTGTATTTATAAACGGATTTTAAAGTGTGATACATCGATGTTTTTGTCTCGACGAGGCCGATTTTTTTGTCTTTGAAGTCATTGAGCTCAAGCACCCCCTTCTGGTACTTACCCATCATTTCTCAGTTGCTACTACCCTAATGTACCACTCTAATAATCGAAAATTAAAGCTCGCATAAAATCATGAATCATGTTTGAGCTCAATGACTTCAAAGACAAAAAAATCGGACAAAAACATCGATGTATCACACTTTAAAATCCGTTTATAAATGCAGAAGTTATATAGAAAAATGTAAAAGCGCGACCCCTACGTTCGGCATAAAAAAATAAAAAAATTTTTTTTGAAACTACCTTTCAATAATACTTCATATTCGAAGGTGTACGGCGAACTTTTTTTTTTTACTTGTAACCTGGTACGCTCTAGTGTACATCCCTATAATTACATAGGCACGTAAAATAGGCAGAATTTTCGAAATTTTTACTTTTAAGGGATACAATTGGAAAAGGGGGATACAAATGGTACCAACTAAAGCGCTGAAGTTAAAATCATGAAATTCGGTGTATGCATTTATCTCACTGTGTAGATGCGAAACATATTTTTTTTTTAAATTTGTACTTTTAGGCGGAAAATGGGGCGAAGGATAAAAATGGTACCAATCAAAGGTTTGCAGTTAGATTAGTGAAATTCGGTGTGTACATTGTTGTGACTGCGTAGACACGAAAAATAAAGATATATTTCGATATTCGTACCTTTAGGATCAAAACGGGATAAAATTCGTACCTCGCAAATGGTTGAAGCTAGAATCATGAAATTCAGTGGTTTCACTAGTCTGTCTTCGTAAACACGCACAATATGAGTACTTCTTTTAAGGTCAAAAATATCTATATAGAAAGTGTCCGAAGCGATGTAATCCCATAACTCGAGATTGGCCAAACCGATTTTGATGATGTGTACTTTGTTGGAAAGGTATTTTCTCAGCACGGGTTTAAAAAAAATGGAAATTTGGATTTTCATTTTGTGGGCGGCGTGGGCGTGGCAATAGTGTTTTTGGGAGCTAGAAGGCTGAAAATTGGTACATATATACTACTGACCACGAAAATGATAAATATGATGCCGAAATTTGGATTTTCATTTTGTGGGCGGAGTGGGCGTGTTACTGACCACGAGAAACATCAATTTCATGCCAATATTTGGAATTTCGTTTTGTGGGCAAAGTTGCCAAATAAATAAATAAATAATAATAATAAATAGTGTTTTTTAGGTAGAATGCTGAAAATTGTAACGTATATATTACTGATCATTACAAAGATGAATTTGATGGCGTATTTTGGATTTTCATTTTGTGGGTGGAGTGGGCGTGGCAAAAGTGTTATTGAGAGCTAGAAGGCTGAAAATTGGAACGTAATTTAACCATTTGTTTTTTTTGTTGCCTGGCGAAGCGGGCGGGGTTCAGCTAGTATATATATATATATATATATATATATAAGTTATGGCAAAGACAGACAAACCCAACGGAAAGATGCCATTCGATCCGTAATGGAACGACTGCATTCCGTTGTGGGTTGTTTGTTGAGAATTGTGCTTGTTATGCACAATCTCACGCTTTGCTTTAGTTATGGCAAAGCCAAACAATCCCAACGGAAAGATGCCGTTCGTCCGTAATGGACCGACTGTACTCCGTTGTGGGTTGTTTGTTGAGAATTGTGCTTACCGTGCACAATCTCACACTTTGCCTCCAACTCCATCCAACATCCAAATAGTATACATAGATCTCGTCTTTGTTCAGTAGTGTCGAACAAAGGCGATCATATTGCAAATAAGATAATGTAAACAACCGTACAACGGTTGATGAAGAAATATTATGAAATAAAACAGCAGACTTAATTTTACTACTCAAAAGTAAAGAAGTGTTATTCATTTCGTCTCGGTCCGAAATAAACGAAAATTATTTCCGGAGTTTATTCTAAAATTGGCGCAGTCGGTAGGATACTCAACGATTACTGAGTATCCTGCAAAATAGAACCTTACGGAAAAAGGCTACAATAATAATTTAAGTTAATTTAAGAAATTTGTGAAAAAAAAGGTTAAAACAATAATAGTGAAAGACAAGAAAATTTACGAATATTTCAATTGAAAAATAAGGAAAACCAAAATCCATTAACAATTAACAATTAAGGGAAAAATCAAAATCAGAAAAATAAAAATATATTAAAAAGTGAAAATGACAACAACACCAGTAACAACACCTTTGGAGATTCCTCCTTTGGCATATTTGGCGCAGATTCCGGATTATGATGGGCGGAAGGAGGATCTAAATTCCTTCACGTCTGCCATCGATAACATCGTACCGGTGATATCCACATATTCGGAAACTTCCCAGAAGATGTTGCTGACAATAATTAAAAGTAAGTTAAAGGGAAAGGCAAAAACTGCCTTAGACATACACCCACACCTTTCAACATGGACAGAAATAAAGACAATGTTGGAGACAAATTTTGGAGGATTGTCCTCCTCCGAACAATTGTATGAGGAATTAAGAAATGCTCAATTCCGGGGCGATGTCGTGAATTTCTACAATTACATTCAGTCCAAATTGGCATTGCTTAATCAGCGCAATACCATGGACGGACATTTAGTGGACATAACTCACAACAACACGGCAGCACTCAAAGTTTTTATAAATAAACTCCCTATACATCAAAGGACAGTGCTATGTGCCTTGAAACCTGGATCTTTGGAACTGGCATTGCATGAATTGGCAATGGCAGGCTTACTTCATTCAAACTCACCGAATAATCAGAAATCACAAAACAAACAAAATCCAAATCAGCAACAAAACAAAAATCAACGACAAAACCAAAATCAGCAACAACCTCAAGGGCAACCTGAACAAACTCAGCGGAACCATCAGCAAGTCCATCAACAAAGGCAACAGCAACAACGGCAACCTCAACAACCTCAGTGGAACAATCAGCAAAACTATCAACAAAGGCAACAGCAACAGTGGCAGCCAAGACAACAAGCACCTGAACCAATGGATGTCAGCCAACAGACGAGACAGAACCATTACCTGCAAAATCCGGATGAGTACATTAGCTATAACAATTATAATAATCAAACTAATTATTCTAATTATTCTAATTTGAGAAATGATAATAATAACTTAAGTAACTGTCAGGCAAATTTAAATCAAGATGCAAATCTTAGTAGTTGCTCAAATAACAATGCTAATTATGAAAATAATGATAACCGAAATTTTCGGCTTACGGCCTCAACGGGGACGCCCGATTCGGGACCAAGCTGCCCTATGTTTTGTTCAGAAATGAATATCGCGCAACAAGAATATTAGTGGACACGGGTTCCACAGAAAACATTTTGGCGGAATCTCACTGCCCAAAGAAGTACGTAAAGAATCTTTTAAACCCTGTAATTATAAAAACGGCCGCGGGTCAGATAAAAATAACCAAGGAAGCACTTATTCCTAGAAATGCTATGAAAATGACGTTAAGAGAAGACCCAACATTTAGGATATTTGAATTTCACCCCACATTTGCGGGAATATTCGGCTCGAAATTGTTAAGGGAAAACAATGCTGTGATTGATTATGAGAAGAGAATTTTGACCATCAATAACCAGGAACTCCCGTTGTATTTTGAGGGAGATAGTGAAAGTGAGGAGAATATTAGAGTTGTTGATTTACCCGAACTTTACCATTTGGACGAACTAGGAATTTCAGGACAGTTAAGGGTTGATCACTTGAATGATGAGGAGAAAGACATTATCCGGAGAATAGTATCCGACTACGGGGATATATTCTATCATAAGGGCGATGATCTTTCCTTTACAAATGATGTGAAACATACTATTCCGACTGAGGATTCACGTCCCGTTTATTCGCGGACATACAGATATCCCGAGATTCACAGGGACGAAGTAAATCGGCAAATAGGTGAGATGCTTGAACAGGGGATTATAGGACATAGCTCATCACCTTATAACGCTCCAATTTGGGTTGTGCCTAAGAAGGAGGACAAGGAGGGTAATAAGGAGTGGAGAATAGTGATTGATTATCGAAAACTTAACGCGGTGACGAAAGAAGATAGATATCCCATGCCTCTCATTGATGACGTTTTGGACAAATTAGGTAGGGCGAATTATTTCACTACCCTTGATTTGACAAAGGGTTTTTATCAAATCGAGGTGAGTCCTGAACACCAGGAGAAGACGGCATTTTCGACATCAGACGGACATTATGAATTCAAGAGAATGCCCTTTGGACTAAAGAACGCGCCTGCGACGTTTCAGAGGATGATGCATGATGTACTTAGGGAACACATTAATACAATTTGTGTCGTCTATATGGACGACATTTTGATTTTTAGTACGTCTCTGCAGGAACACATGAATAGCCTGAAGAAGGTATTCGACACTTTGAGGAGGGCTAATTTAAAGGTATCTTTGAATAAGAGCGACTTCCTAAAGAAGGAAACCGACTTTTTAGGGCATGTGGTTACTCCTAGTGGAGTCAAACCCAACCCTGAGAAAGTAAAATGTATTAAACAATTTCCTATTCCGAAGACGATAAAAGAAATCCAGAGTTTTCTTGGATTAAGCGGTTTTTATAGAAAATTTATTCCTGACTATGCTAAAATTGCTAAACCATTGACTATGAGACTTAAAAAAGATTCGAGGATCGACATTAATGATCATGATTATAGGGAAGCATTTAACAAACTTAGGACTATCCTAATGTCTGATATGGTACTTAGGTATCCGGACTTTTCGAAGGAATTCATAGTTACTACTGATGCCAGCAACTTTGCTTTGGGTGCTGTATTGTCACAAAGTGAAGGACCCATAGCTTTTATATCACGGACTCTAAATAGGCACGAGATTAACTATAGTACCATCGAAAAGGAGTTACTGTCTATAGTATGGGCCACCGGTCAATTCAGACATTACCTCTATGGTAGGAGATTCAAACTTAATACTGACCATAAACCATTAATATGGTTATCATCGCTAAAGGAACCAAATTCGAAGTTGATAAGATGGAAAATAAAACTCAACGAATATGAGTTTAATATTTGCCATGTAGAGGGAAAGGAAAATAAAGTGGCGGATGCCCTTTCAAGAATCGCTTGTGAGGTTAATATTTTCGAGTGTAGCGAATGTAATAAGAAATACACCCAGGCGACTAACCTAGGAATTCATAAGAGAATTGTCCATCGGAATATGAGATTTGAATGTAATATCTGCAAGCGTCAATTTAAAATGAAAACGTCCATAAAACAACATTTTGGCCGGAAACATCCAAGGGAGAAATTATCCTATAGGGATGCCACCGCTGGTGATGATCAAAATAGTGAAACGGGACCTGCTGAACAAAGCGAAAGGAATAGTAAAAGGGATCAGTCACCGATACCTACGGTACATAGTGCTAGTGAGGATGGCAATGATCACATCCAAATAACCGATAAACCCTTGCAGTATTATGAAAAGCAGATATTGATCAAAAATGGAAATGAAGACAGTTATGAATTAGTGGAAAAATATAATAAGAAGAGGCATGAATTCACTTACAAGGATGATGATGAAATAATTCAGAAGGTATTGAATATTATACAGAATGAGGAAGCTGTAACAATTTATTGCGAAAATGATTCGGTTTATCTGAGGATTCAAGATGAAGTCATAAAAATGAAAAATATAAAAAATTTCAGGGTTCTTCGAACTTACAAGCTAGTAAAGGATATTAGCATCGAAGATCTTATGGAGATTATCATAAGACACCATAAATATGAAAACAATCACCCTGGGATAGAGAAAAGCTACCAGGAGTTGAAATGTTTGTATTATTATCCTAATTTGAAACGCGAAATAACAAAAATAATTAACAACTGTGAAATATGTAATTTCAAGATTGAACGTAGGCCGATTAAGTTACCTTATGAGAAGACAGATACGCCGAAGGCTCCTCATGAAATTTACCATGCTGACATTTGGTATATGAGTAGAGACCGGATGTATTTAACTATAATTGATAAATTTTCAAAATACGCCCTAGTGCAGGAAATAGATGAGAGAACACCCCTATGCTTAATCAGAGCTTTTACTATTGCTTTTAATTTAATGAAAGCTCCGAAATTATTAATAACGGACAATGAGACGGCGTTAACTACAGCAATATTCAAAGATTTTCTGGATAAGAAAAATATCCGATTGCATTTAACAACTCCAAACAGGCATACTGGAAACTCTGATATTGAGAGATTTCACAGTAGTTTGAACGAAAATATTCGGTTGTATAAAAAACGAGAAGAGGAAAACGATATCGCTTATAATATTGATTTGGTCATCCAATCAAATTATGCTTATAATAATACGATTCATCTCACTACAAAGAGGAAACCCATAGATATTCACTTTTCGGCGAATGATGTTGACTTACAAGACGTTTATAGACAGATCGAACAGGCTAAGGAAAAGACATTGGAATACAGAAACAAGGACAGAAAGGACGAAGAGATTGATAGCAGGTTTAAGAAAACGCCTAACGCGCAGAAAATGGAGACTCGACAAGAAAAGGTTGACGTTGAACGGGTTGACGACCGACACTACAGGACTAGAAATAAACATTTGAATATTTATAAGGATCAACTCCTAAAACGAAAAACTTTTTTCAGGTCTACAGACGTATTGGTGGATGATAGTGATTTTGCTAATGACCAACCCGGTACTAGCAAAGAAGCTGGAAATCACTGACCTTAACCACGGAAATGGCTTTACCCCGATCGAACTTGGACAGAAGAAACTTGTTTCTGGATATAACAACATTCTACACATATTCAACGTGACAAAATATGAAACCTTTATTGATGACATCGAAAAAGAAGTAGCAAATTTGGACAATTCATATTTGAAACACCAGATAGACCACATTCGTACGGAACTTCAGACTTTAATCCCACATGCTCGCGGGAAAAGAGGACTACTGAACATTTTGGGTACAGGATTGAAATACTTATACGGAACGATGGATGACGATGATAGGGTAGAAATAGAAGATAAATTAAGAACACTCGAAGCTAATACACATAATACCATAACCCAAAGCAATAATCAAATCCAAATAAATAAGCAGTATGATGAACAATTGGAGAAGCTAACCACACTTTATAATTCTCAAATGAAGAAAGTAACTGGACAATATTTAGAAATGATAAATACTTCGGCTCGACAGTCGAAGGAGATAAAATTAGAACAAATCAGGTATCATTTGACACATTTGGAAAAAATTATTGATAATGTAGAAGGAATTATGTTAACATCAAGTTTAGGCCTTTTGAGCAGGAATATTCTCACAGATGAGGAAATTCGAATGAGTAATATGACTTTTGAAAAATTACAAGATATTAGGCTTGCCGTAGCTACTTCTGGCAGAAACATTATATTCATAATTCGTATTCCAATTATGTCCAATGAAATTTATAATAAAATATATATTCAACCAATTCCTAATAAACAAGGAATGGAAATTAATTTAGAATATAAAGAATATTTAACCCACAATAATGTTGTATACTTTGATGCAAATGAAACAAATAAATTAATGAGCATAAAAGATAATTGTATAGAGAATCTTTTTAAAGAAAATGAAATGCATTGTACCTACAGGAAAAACAATAGAAAATTTGTAGTTGAACTAAATGCTCACATAATTTTTGCTATTAATATGATAAAAGAAACTATTGAACAAGATTGTAACAAGATTCCGATATCATTAACTGGAAATTATTTGTTGAAAATTGAAAACTGTAAAGTAAAAATAATGAACAAATGGTATGATAGAAATTTGTATAGTGAAGACATTATTTTACCTAATCCATTAAGAACTATAAATGTAACAGAAGATAAAGATATCTCCCTTCAGGAACTTAAGTTTCACCATGTTAAGAACTTAGAACATATTGATGAATTAGAAATGAAACAAAGAACAACCAATATTGTAATGTATGTGGTAATGGCCACAATTGTCGTAATAATAATAACTTACCTTTATGTCAAATTGAAATCTAAGAAAACTGTCACTAAGACGGTTATTTCTTTGGCCCCCATTCCTTCAGATTATGGGCAAAGATCCTCGTGTGGGGGAGTTATGGCAAAGACAGACAAACCCAACGGAAAGATGCCATTCGATCCGTAATGGAACGACTGCATTCCGTTGTGGGTTGTTTGTTGAGAATTGTGCTTGTTATGCACAATCTCACGCTTTGCTTTAGTTATGGCAAAGCCAAACAATCCCAACGGAAAGATGCCGTTCGTCCGTAATGGACCGACTGTACTCCGTTGTGGGTTGTTTGTTGAGAATTGTGCTTACCGTGCACAATCTCACACTTTGCCTCCAACTCCATCCAACATCCAAATAGTATACATAGATCTCGTCTTTGTTCAGTAGTGTCGAACAAAGGCGATCATATTGCAAATAAGATAATGTAAACAACCGTACAACGGTTGATGAAGAAATATTATGAAATAAAACAGCAGACTTAATTTTACTACTCAAAAGTAAAGAAGTGTTATTCATTTCGTCTCGGTCCGAAATAAACGAAAATTATTTCCGGAGTTTATTCTAAAATTATATATATATATATATATATATATATATGTGTGTGTGTTCATTCCAAAATATAAACGGTTCTCTGAAATATGTACTTTTATAAACGATTTAAACCATATAGCTCATTCTGCGCCACCCTGTATATACGCATTAAAAATATCACAATTTTCAAACTATGTTACTTCACTTCATTGTAAAGTCGGTAATACTATGGAATGCAATCCGTGGTGGAGGGTATATAAGATTCGGCCCGGCCGAACTTAACGCCTTTTTACTCTCTCAGAATTCTAGTTCAGATCATCCGCAGGTCTCGACACATGCTGCCATTAATATTTGTACAATATTATTATACTGATCACTCAGGGCAACAAATATTCCGAATATTGCCTTCACGTTGAGGCAGTTCTGTAGGGACATTCGACAAATTGGGGAAGTGTTGTTTTTTTGAAAGAAAAATATTTTTTGTTGGCACGAAAAAACGCTTATAAACAGAATAATTATACGCACTGCTTCAAGTTTGTAGAGAATCGGTGTAAATATGGGCCGACTATATGATACCCTTCACTTTCTACCCCATTACAATTCATATCGGTATAAAGTAAAATCGGGAAGGACTTTTGTGTTGTGACCCGTTTTCAAATCCCTATTAATATTATACAACCTTAGTGTAAGTCTGTCTGTCTGTCTGTTTATTTGTTCACGGTAAACGCGTAAACGGCTGAAACCATGTTGTTGAAATTTACAGTACAGATAGATGCTGGTCTGGAAGGAACTATGGGCTATAGAATTTTTAAAAAATTGATCTGTGGGCGGAGTGGGTGTGGCAATAGTGTCTTTGGGAGCTAGAAGTCTGAAAATTGGAACACATATATTAATGATCATGACAAAGATGAATTTGTGGCGTATTTTGGATTTTCGTTTTGTGGGCGGAGTGGTCGTGGCAATAGTGTTTTTTTAAGCCAGAAGTCTGAAAATTGGAACGTATATATTACTGATCATGAGAAAGATGAATTTGATGGCGTATTTTGAATTTTCGTTTTGTAGGCGGTGGGGGCGTGACAAAAGTGTTTTTAGTGTTAGAAGGCTGAAAATTGGTACGTATATATTACTGATGATGATAATAATCAATATGAAACCTTAATTAAATGTTACCATTTTTGCCTGGGTTTGGCCAAAATCGGTTAAACATTTGGGAGCAGCATTTGTATAGGGCGTTCATATAACTAAATCTGAACAGAGTTTACCCACTTTCATCATAAGTGTTTTAGTTGGTTTATAAGATGTTATGCCAAATTTTATAAATATAGGGTACAATATGCGGCTTCTAGAGAGAGAAATGTCGGTAGCGACATTTGTACGGGGCCTATATCTAAATCTGAGACGATCTTACCTGCTTTCACCACAGATGTTGTTAGTTGGATTTCAAGATGTTGTGCAAAATATAAAGAAAATAGGCTACAATATGTGGTTTTTAGATTGGATAAAGACAAATCAGGAGCAACAATTGTTTGGAGACAATATCTAAATCTTAACCGATCTTACCCAATTTCAGCATAGATGTTTCTGGTTGGATTCTTAGTTGTTAAGCCAAATTTAAAGAAAATCGGGTAACATATGTGGTTTCTAGAGCGGAAAATTCAAATCGGGAGCGACATTTGTATACGGGCTATATCTAAATCTGGATCGATTTGCTTCAAATTAAATATCGTTCGTCCTTATCCACAATACTTACTTGTGGCATTTTTTTATAAGATCGGACTATACTTGCGTCGTGTAATTTGATTACAACAATAGATGGACATACGGACATTGCTAAATTCTTCTGATTCTAAGCCGATCTGTATAATAAATGGTTCCAATCGATGAAATCGGACATGAAATTTTTATGGAGGCTAAAACTGAAACTAAATTTGAGCTGTTTTGCTTCGAATTCAATAGCGGTCGTTCTTGACCAGCAAATATCTTTTGTACCAAGTTTTGTTAAGATCAGACAATAATTGCGACCATTACTTTGATTACAAGAATAGATTTACAGACGAACGGAGAGAAAGCGGGCATGCAGACGCCCAAGGCTAATATCTAAACTTTCGTTTGACCGTTTGTGCCGAAGGTATCAAACAGAAACGTGTCAATTTTACCCATCTGCGAACTTAAACTAAGCTTGGACAAAGTATTATAATTAGAGTGATCAAAAACCCGGTTTTTCTGCAATGTCGGGTTTTTCGAAAACCGCGACTTAAAAAACCGGTTCCCCGGTTTTCTTCTTTAGAAAAGACCGGTCGGACCGGGTATTTTCGGAGTTTCTTAAAACAATAAAATGTGGGAAAATATTCGCATTATAGGCTAATTCCAAGTATTTTGAGCCAGTGTGGATTTTCTTTGACCTTCTTCAATATTGATGAAATATGTCATTTTAGTCAATGTTAATGAAATTAAAATTCCTGGCAGACTATGATTAAAAATATTAAAAAATAAATATAAAATATTCAGTATATAATCGTACTGGCTATTTAAATATAGTGTCAAGAAATACTTTGAAGATATAAATACATAGTTTGATCTATTTTGATCTGGCAATTTTTTCCACTGTAATTTGTTTTCTGGGGTATATCTATTCAAGTTATCTATATATATAAAAGAAAGTGTCCGAAGCGATGTAATCCCATAACTCGAGATTGGCCAAACCGATTTTGATGATTTGTACTTTGTTGGAAAGGTATTTTCTCAGCACGGGTTTTAAAGAAATGGAAATTTGGATTTTCATTTTGTGGGCGGAGTGGGCGTGGCAATAGTGTTTTTGGGAGCTAGAAGGCTGAAAATTGGTACATATATACTACTGACCACGAAAATGATAAATATGATGTAGAAATTTGGATTTTCATTTTGTGGGCGGAGTGGGCGTGGCAAAAGTGTTTTTTGAGCTAGAAGGCTGAAAATTGTAACGTATATATTACTGAACACGAGAATAATAAATATGATGCCGAAATTTGGATTTTCATTTTGTGGGCGGAGTGGGCGTGGCAATAGTGTTTTTGAGAGCTAGAAGGCTGAAAATTGGAACGTATATATTACTGAACACGAGAATGATAAATATGATGCCGAAATTTGGATTTTCATTTTGTGGGCGGAGTGGGCGTGGCAATAGTGTTTTTGGGAGCTAGAAGGCTGAAAATTGGTACATATATACTACTGACCACGAGAATGATAAATATGATGTAGAAATTTGGATTTTCATTTTGTGGGAGGAGTGGGCGTGGCAATAGTGTTATTGAGAGCTATTTAACCATTTGTTTTTTTTTGCCTGGCGAAGCGGGCGGGGTTCAGCTAGTTTTAGTATAAATATTACGACTTTATTGACCAATTCAAATGATTAGTAATTTGAAAGCTTAATAATTTTCATATTTTAAAATGGAAGCCAAAATTTCAAAATCAATTCATAATTTTAAAAACATCGATAAAAATTCGTAATACATATTTGTGATTATATTTAAAAAAATAAGGACAACAATACTGCCCTCCTATGAAAGAAAGTCACATCTCCATTTTAGTAGTTTTGAGATATTTAAAGTCACCCGATTATTTAGAACTTCCCCATTCATGCCACACTAATATTTGTATTTGTGATACAAATACCAATATACATAAATATATACGCTCGCATGAATCTTATTCTGGATTATTGCTGCTGCGTCTGAACATATTCTGTCTGAGCATGATATCCTCTTGGATGGATGACTGATGCCAAAATGCTGATTAAACCTGATTGCAATTTGCTGTGTCAGTCTCTGCCTTTTCAGCTCTAAGAAGCTTGCCTTCGTCTGTGTCTTCTTCCCAGCTATCTTTAAATGTTCTTTTTACAGCTTTTTTTGTTTGTTTGATTATTCTACTTTCATACCCCACCCCGCCCCCCAGAAACGGGTGGTAGCAGCTGGTGGAGCAGAAATGATTTTCATATTGTTTGTTGTATTGTTTTGTTCATATTGTCCTTATTTATCGATAAACGTTTCCTTTTGCGTAGCATGCCCATTTTTTAAGACATCCTTGCATATGTCGACAACTCGTGTGTGAGATGACCATTGTTAGTTCACGGCACAAGTATGGCAATGCGATATGTGTGTGTGCGTGCGCCAGGATATAAAAATATGATTTTTTATTATATTTTTCCTCTGACCCTCACATTTTGTTTTTTTGGGGTGGTGGTGGTGGTGGTCACCCTTGTGTGCCTATGTGTGTGTATGTAACATATCATGGTTTTTATGACACCAATTTGTTTTGTAATTTGTGTGACATGCACAATTTATTTCTTTATAATTCGAAACATGAAACCCAGACCCAATACCAATACCAATTCCAATAAAAATCCGAGTACAATGAGCAGCACTACTGGCATGGCCACTTCTTGTTTCGAGAGTCCTTAACCATGTCTGCCGTATTGACCAACGGGGGAAAAAGCGATGGACGACAAAAATTAGTTCAATATCGTAAAAATCGTTTAAACGTTTCTCACATAAAACATATTATGTTTATGGGTTTTTACACAATGTGTGCTTATTGCAGCCATACGTGTTGGTATGTACGATATATTTTTATACATACATACATAGTAATATATTTCGGCAAGTCAGCAGAAATCTTTAAGTGGGGACAAATTATAGAAAAGTAAGTCTAATAGCTTATAAGTAATTCCGTACCTTTAAAAGAACTTGGAGTAAAGGGTAACACCTCATATACGACATAGAAAATCCATATATAGAGATTAAATCCATAAAGGTTTAAATGAATATATTAGATTGGTCCAAGAAAATAAAATGAAAGAAAAGTAAGTAAGCTTCAGTCGGCTAAACCGACTTATATATACCCTCATTCTCAGAGAACATATATACGGAAGTTATAAGGGCAGACTAATCTGCGTGGAAGGTACTAGCAGGTTGGAGTTACATGGTCGCTGCTTCCACATTTATAAAACACTAGCTGAACCCCGCCCGCTTCGCCAGGCAAAAAAAAAAAAAAAATGGTTAAATAGCTCTCAATAACACTATTGCCACGCCCACTCCTCCCACAAAATGAAAATCCAAATTTCTACATCATATTTATCATTCTCGTGGTCAGTAGTATATATGTACCAATTTTCAGCCTTCTAGCTCCCAAAAACACTATTGCCACGCCCACTCCGCCCACAAAATGAAAATCCAAATTTCGGCATCATATTTATCATTCTCGTGTTCAGTAATATATACGTTCCAATTTTCAGCCTTCTAGCTCTCAAAAACACTATTGCCACGCCCACTCCGCCCACAAAATGAAAATCCAAATTTCGGCATCATATTTATCATTCTCATGTTCAGTAATATATACGCTACAATTTTCAGCCTTCTAGCTCAAAAAACACTTTTGCCACGCCCACTCCGCCCACAAAATGAAAATCCAAAAATTCTACATCATATTTATCATTCTCGTGGTCAGTAGTATATATGTACCAATTTTCAGCCTTCTAGCTCCCAAAAACACTATTGCCACGCCCACTCCGCCCACAAAACGAAATTCCAAATATTGGCATCAAATTGATGTTTCTCGTGGTCAGTAATATATGTACCAATATTCAGCCTTCTAGCTCCCAAAAACACTATTGCCACGCCCACTCCGCCCACAAAATGAAAATCCAAATTTCGGCATCATATTTATCATTCTCGTGTTCAGTAATATATACGTTCCAATTTTCAGTCTTCTGGCTCAAAAACACTATTGCCACGCACACTCCGCCCACAAAACGAAAATCCAAATTTCGGCATCATATTTATCATTTTCGTGGTCAGTAGTATATATGTACCAATTTTCAGCCTTCTGGCTGCCAAAAACACTATTGCCACGCCCACTCCGCCCACAAAATGAAAATCCAAATTTCGGCATCATATTTATCATTTTCGTGGTCAGTAGTATATATGTACCAATTTTCAGCCTTCTAGCTCCCAAAAACACTATTGCCACGCCCACTCCGCCCACAAAATGAAAATCCAAATTTCGGCATCATATTTATCATTCTCGTGTTCAGTAATATATACGTTCCAATTTTCAGCCTTCTAGCTCTCAAAAACACTATTGCCACGCCCACTCCGCCCACAAAATGAAAATCCAATTTTCGGCATCATATTTATTATTCTCGTGTTCAGTAATATATACGCTACAATTTTCAGCCTTCTAGCTCAAAAAACACTTTTGCCACGCCCACTCCGCCCACAAAATGAAAATCCAAATTTCTACATCATTTTTATCATTTTCGTGGTCAGTAGTATATATGTACCAATTTTCAGCCTTCTAGCTCCCAAAAACACTATTGCCACGCCCACTCCGCCCACAAAATGAAAATCCAAATTTCCATTTCTTTAAAACCCGTGCTGAGAAAATACCTTTCCAACAAAGTACAAATCATCAAAATCGGTTTGGCCAATCTCGAGTTATGGGATTACATCGCTTCGGACACTTTCTTTTATATATATAGATTTGTATAAACATGATTAAATATCAGCCCATGGTGGATTCCATGCACCAGTATAGAAGTTATGAAGGATTTAATATTACCCAGGATAGAGACAATTGTGTGGGAGGTACTTGAAGGGGTGAAGTGATTATAAAAACATTTTCAAATATCATATTACAAATGATTAGGACTACCCGTATGGATGTTATGTCGGTTTTATTGTAACCAAAGTTTATGCCATTTTGTGTGGGAGGTACCAGAAGGGGAGTGACAATATCGCCCATATTCCATGTGAGCGTACCCACTATAAAACCAGTAAGGAAAGGCTAAAGTCGGGCGGGGCCGACTATATGATACACTCCACTTTCCAACCGAGTACAATTCAACTTGGTAAAAAAGTGAAAACGGGAAGAATTTTTGTATGTTTCCTAATCATATGCTAATAGGACCTGGTTCGATTTGTCAAATCGATAAGAATATTTGTATCGGGGCTATATCCAAACATGGAAAAATGTGACAAACTTTCACAATAAGTTCTTCCAGTTCAAATATATAGTGTTATGCTCACTTTGAAGAAATTCGGTGAAAATTCGTGGTTTCTGGGGCGGAAAAAGTTAAATCGGGAGCGAAATTTGTATGGGAGCTATATATAAATCTGAATCGATCTAACACATTTTTACCGCAGGTGTTTCTAGTTGAAATATAAGATGATTTGGCAATTTTGAAGAAAATCTATGGTAATATGCGGTATCTAGAGTGAAAAGAGTCAAATCGAGAGTGAAATTCGTATGGGAGCTATATGTAAATCTGAACCGATCTGACCCATTTTCACTATGTGTGTTTCTAGGACAATTATGATATATTTCGCCTAATTTGAAGAGGATCTGTTAAAATATGTGGATTCTAGAGCGGAAAAATTCAAATTGGGAGCGAAATTTGTATGGGAGCTATATATAAATCTGAACCGATCTGACTTATTTTCACCATAGCTGTTCATAATTTAAATATAAGGTGTTTTGCGAATTTTGAAGAAAATCTGTTAAAATATGTGGATTCTAAAGCGGAAAAATTCAAATTGGGAACGAAATTTGTATGGGAGCTATATATAAATCTGAACCGATCTAACACATTTTTAACACAGGTGTTTATAGTTGAACTATAAGATGTTTTGCCAATTTTGAAGAAAATCTGTTGAAGTATGTGGTATCAAGAGTGAAAAGGGTCAAATCGGGAGTGAAATTCGTATGGGGGCTATATATAAATCTGAACTGATTTTCTTAATTTCGAGTTCGGCATAAATAGTTCGACCCTAAATAATATTATAGTTTTTAAACTCCCATACAAATGCTTGGAATTTTGATTCTGAGAGTGAGGTTTAACCGACTGAAACTTACTCATTTGTTATTCCCTCCACTAGGGTACTATGTGTTTATGTATTAGTTTTTTAGGCCCTCAAAGATTTGGAAACTCGGTTTCATTTTTGCAAAAAGTGATCATTTTCTGAGGTTCATATCTTGCAATTTTCATTTACTCTCTGAGGCAAGCTCTTATCATAAAGAACAAAAATTGCGAACATATAAAATCAAAGAAACTTCTTCAAACCGCTAAAAACTTAAAAAATCGGGATTTCCCCTGTTCAGGCCCATACGTAGCAAACCATTCAAAATTCAAGGAAACAATCAACTAAAAAATGTACCTAAAATCTCAATAAAAAACTTTCTACAATATATGCACTTCCTAGGAATGATTCTTAACACCGTTTAGGTAGCCGCAAAAGTAAAAAAATTCCCGAAAACTTTTTAATTTCATTTGTTTTTTTTACTTCAACATAGAAATACTCTGCTATCTATTACAAAAAAAAAATTAAAAGAAATTTTCTTTTTTGGCTTTTATCGCGTAGTGGTGGCTGTATATGGTTATAATTCCACGACTTAAAATATTTCACACATAACTTTGTTTGCATTACGTATGCTTAATTAAAATATAATGTAATAATAGTAAGTATACGCCCACGTATTTATAAGGCAAGTGCAAATTCACATCCAAATCTTACCCCAATGTCAATCATAAGAAAAACAAGTAAGGAAAGGCTAAAGTCGGGCGGGGCCGACTATATAATACCCTACACCACTCCCTGTGTATGTACCTCGCTTTGATTACTAAACCCAGGTATTTCATGGGAGCAATTTTATGTAGTTCATATAAATTATATAAATTATATTCATATAATTTATAAGCTAAAAATTCATCTTTAGTCAAATTTAACGAATATGGTAAATAATATGGTAATTGATCCAATTGTGCGTCAGACAAATACAAATTATACAGTAGTATACCAAAGTTATACCAAAGTATGAACATATGGGCATCACCCAAACAATTCTCATTGCAATTCAATTCGGTAAAAAAGTGAAATCGGGAAGGATTTTCGCATCCTGTAAATGTATGTGTTTGACAAAAAATGTTAAATCGGAAAGAACATTTGTTGGGGGTATATTGAAACCTGGAACGATGTGACCCGCATTCACCATGTCTGTTTATTGGTGAAATATAATATGTAAAATTTGGCCAAAATCGGTTAAACATTTGGGAGCAACATATGTATGAGGACTATATCTAAATCTGAACCGATCTTACCCACTTTCACCATAGGTTTTTTACTTGGATTATAAGATGTTGTGCCAATTTTAAAGAAAAACGGGTACAATATGTGGATTTTAGAGCGGAAAAAGTCAAATCGGGAGCGACATTTGTATGGGGGCTATATCTAAATCTGGACTGATCTTACCCAATTTTTGTATACGTGTTTCTAGTTGGATTATAAGATGTTCTGCAAAATTTAAAGAGAATCGGGTACAATATGTCGTTTCTAGAGCGGAAAATGTCAAATCTGGAGCGACATTTGTATGGGGGCTATATCTAAATCTGAACCGATTTCCTCCAAATTCAATACCGATGGTCCTTGGGCAGAAAAAATAACTTCTGCTTAGTTTCATGATAATCGGACAACAATTGCGACCTGTAGAGTGCGAACAAGCTTAGATGGACAGCAGACGGACGGACGGACGGACAGACAGACATCGTTAAATCGACTCAGCTGGTGATTCTAAGCCCATCGGTATACTTAAAGGTGGCTCTAGCTCGATTATTTCTTGGTGTTACAAACATTTGGCGCGAAACTAACTTATAATACCCTAGACCACGAAGTGGTGTAGGGTATACAAAACATACCAACACACCTAACACCGGGGTAGGTATACGTTATTATGACATAATACAAGTAAGGAAAGGCTAAAGTCGGGCGGGGCCGACTATATAATACCCTACACCACTCCCTGCGTATGTACCTCGCTTTGATTACTAAACCCATTTATTTTATGGGAGCAATTTTATGTAGTTCATATAAATTATACAGTATAAATTATACTATAAATTCATCTTTAGTCATATTTAACGAATATGGTTAATAATATGGTAATTGATCCAATTATTCGATAGACAAATACAAAGTATACAGTAGTAATAGGATAAATCGGACCGACATTTCAAAAGGGGGCCTATAACTACATTTTGGGCCTGGTCCAAAACATGGGCCTATATATTTCTCATTCACGGTAGGTATTCCTGGTATACCATGATCTGCAAAATTTGATGAAGATCTGATGTAAGATGTAGTTTCTAAAGCTGTAATAGATCAGAATGGGACCCCATTTGGGTTATATCAAAGTATGGACATATGGGCATTTGACATTTGTATGGTGGCTATATCTAAATCTGAACCGATCTTACCCAGTTTCAGCATAGGTGATTCTAGTTCGATTATAAAATGTTGTGCCAAATTTAAAGAAAATCGGGTACAATATGTGGTTTCTAAAGCGGAAAAAGTGAAATCGGGAGCGACATTTGTATTGGGGCTATATCTAAATCTGAACCGATCTTACCCAATTTTTGCATAGGTGTTTCTAGTTGGATTATACGATGTTGTGCCAAATAATTTCTAAAGCGGAAAAAGTGAAATAGGGAGCGACATTTGTATGGGGGCTATATCTAAATCTGAACCGATCTTACCGAATTTTTGCATACGTGTTTCTAGTTGAATTATAAGATGTTCTGCCAAATTTAAAGAAAATCGGGTGCAAGATGTGGTTTCTGGAGCGGAGGGAGTGACATTTGTATGGTGGCTATATCTAAATCTGAACCGATCTTACCCAGTTTCAGCATAGGTGATTCTAGTTGAATTATAAGATGTTCTGCCAAATTTAAAGAAAATCGGGTACAATATGTGGTTTCTAAAGCGGAAAAAGTGTTATAGGGAGCGACATTTGTATGGGGGCTATATCTGAATCTGAACCGATCTTACCGAATTTTTGCATACGTGTTTCTAGTTAAATTATAAGATGTTCTGCCAAATTGAAAGAAAATCGGGTACAATATGTGGTTTCTAAAGTGGAAAATGTCAAATCGGGAGCGACATTTGTATGATAGCTATATCTAAATCTGAACCGATTTCCTCCAAATTCAATACCGATGGTCGTTGGCCAGAAAAAATAACTTCTGCCAAGTTTCATGATAATCGGACAGCGATTGCGACCTGTAGAGTGCGAACAAGCTTAGATGGACAGCAGACGGACAGACAGACATCGTTAAATCGACTCAGCTGGTGATTCTAAGCCGATCGGTATACTTAAAGGTGGGTCTAGCTCGATTATTTCTTGGTGTTACAAACATTTGGCGCGAAACTAACTTATAATACCCTAGACCACGAAGTGGTGTAGGGTATAATAATTAATAATTTTTGTAATAGATAGCAGAGTATCTCAATGTTGAAGTAAAGAAAAAACAAATGAAATTAAAAGAAATTCGGGAAAATTTTCACTTTGACCTTGGAGATGAAGTTTTTTTGGTTTTATATGTTCACAATTTTTGTTCTTTATGACAAGAGCTACGACTTTGCCTCAGAGAGTAAAAATTTCAAATGGTTTGCAAGATATGAGCCTGAGAAAATGATCACTTCTTTGCAAAAATGATACCGAGGCCCCAAATCTTTATATATATATATATATATCTATATATTCAAATTCAAATTTTGCACACTGAACTAGAAACATCTATGGTTAAAATGAGTCAAATTAACAGTTAATTTTGACATTGTTTGCATATGTAGGTCAACCTTTAACACCCTCTCAAATTAAAATCAGAAGTGATCTACCAAAACGGCCGGCACACGTATATTTTTGGCTCTTCTTTCAGAATCCATTGTCAGAACCACGTAATTTTGGAAATTTTTGTTTGAAAGTGCTGCACAACAATAGACGTATAGATTATGAAAGATTTGTATCTGATTGCTCTGGAATAGCAAAAAAAGTTGGAGGCATGTATTAGTATTACTGGCCGAAAAGGAAAAAAATCTTAAAAATCTCCTTGAATGTGCACAAAAACGATATGTAAAAAACATCGAAATCTAACTTTTTTCAATATTTCCCCAAAACAAGTAATTATCGTCATAGGAAACTTTTGTAAATAATACAAAAAGATAGGTAACATAGCGGCTATATATAAGTGTATAAGTCTTCAATTAAAAAAAAATACTTTTTATAAGTCACTTTTCCTAGTCAAGGATGTTTATAAAAATATTTGGATAAACGATTTGAAATAAGAGATTGAGACATTTCATTTGATATTAATATCGTAACACTACGATGCCGCGTTAAAAAGTTGTTTGACCAACTGAAACGTTGCACATTCATTATTCATTTTTAAGAAAATCGTTTCAGATTTATATATAGCTCCCATACAAATTTCGCTCTCCCGGCTTGACTTCTTCCGCAACCAAACCCACGTATTTTCACCGAATTTCTTCAAATTGAGCATAACACGTTATAACTGGAAGCACCTATTGTGAAAGTGTGTCACTTCATTTCATATTATATATATCATATCATATTATATATACATTTAGCCCCGATACAAATATTCTTCTCTTTTTGACATATTGTGTCAGGTCATATTAGCCTATTATTATGAAAAAAAACCAAACCAAACCAAAGTTTCGTTTGGTTCAGGCTACAATTGCGACCTGAACTTTGATTACAAGAATAGATGTACAGAGAGACGGACAGACAGACATTGCTAAATCGATTCAAAAAGTGATTCTAAGTCGATCGGTATCGGCTTTAGGTTGTTACAAACAAATGCACAAAGACATAATACTCTGGAGAGTATAAAAAATAATTTTATAAATAAATATATAAATATTTCGAACCACACTTATAAGGCAAGTCTACGAATACGTTTACACTATATATCTATCTAAATAATACTTCAAGTCAATTCAAAAAATAAATATTCTTATATTTATATTTTCAAAAAAGCTTAAATACCATAAATATTGGTAGATAGTGGGTGCTACAGTAGGTTGTATTTCCATTATATTTTAATTTCAAATGTACAAATTTTGAAAATCCATTATCTATTGATTCAAACAATTTTTGCCGTAAACTTACGAATTTGGAAATATATTTTTATTTTGCGTGTCCATGCAGTCAGAGGAATGTATACACCGCATTCGATGATTCTAGCTGTGGCCATTTGGTTGGTACCATTTTTATCCCCCTTTTCCAATTTAAATCACTCTATGGTCCCTTTTATGCTATAAATGGAATGGGAATTGCAAATATGAAGTAAATACAAGGTATTATGTTCAAAAAACATGCTGAAATACTCTAAATATTACATTTACGGAAAATTTCAACGTCCTAGCTCATTTCGTTCGGAAGCTAGCGTGCTTTCAACAGACAGACAGACGGACATGGCTATATCGTCTTAGAATTTTACCACGACCCGGAATATATATATACTTTATGGGGTCTCCTACGAATATTTTAAGGTTTTCCAAACGGCATGACAAAGTGAATATATCCCCATCCTTAGATGGAGGGTATAAAAAACCCTTCTTAGTACACATGTAAATCAAATTGTAGAAACATCCCCAAGTTTTTTGCTCATTCAATGTTTTAATCGCCAATTCTATACGTTTATGTAAAAGTAAATTGAAATAAATTAAAATATAAACATCGCTGTAAAAACATTGCACAACTAATGTCAATTACTTTGATCCCTTGCAAAAGATTCTTATATACATATGACTCCCCGTACTTCTCATTCTACTCCTTTAAATTTCCATTTTGCACAAATCGAATCAAAGAGAGTCCTTGTATTGGCAGTACCCCCTGTAGATGTCCTTCCTACACATCTAACGTTTGGACAATGGACATCATAAAAGCGAGACGCCCAATAATTATCCAAATAAAAGCCGATTGACATCAAATGAAATGCATTCAATTGCAAGAGACCACCTGGACGGTAGTGCACACGGCCCTTGTGGACAGTAGATGCCATCTACTGTCCACTGGCATTGAAAGAAGCTACAATGCAAGTGTGCTTGTTGTGCCGATGTGCTAAATTACGGATTAAGTGTGGATGACATTATGACAATTATTTGAATACAAGAGACACATGTATACATACGCACAGATATCCTCGGCCCACATACTGGCCGAAATTCACATACGCCATACGTTTATATTTATAAATACAAGCATACATAGATACTGATGAACATGAACACACTTAACGATATTCTGTTGGTCATGTGTTAGTGCACAGTGTTCTGGGTATGCAACAAAATACAAACTAGGAAATGCTAAAGTCGGACGGGGCCGACTATTTGATACCACTACACCACAGTACAGTACACGAACATCTCTGTGTACTGTATGTGTTCCCGAAATATAATGTGATCTTTGAATTACTATTTACCTGATAAATCTAATCAAATCAATTTTTTTTTGAATTTTCTTAGCCTGGAGCTTTATTCCAATTATAAGTTTTATTTTATGTATTCCGCTATTGCATGTTCTAGAGATACTGTAATGCACCAAATGATAGAGATAAATATATTGATTTTGTGTAGTCATACGCATAGAATCCAAATGTGTGCTGATATTCTATGCAATTTGAAAAGCAAAATGTTCTAATTTGTATAATTACACAGCACAGCATATGAATATTTGTAAGGTTAGTATGCTAAAGGGTACCCACATTGGGGTGAAATGGATTTTGCTTAGTGTTTTTTAGTTGAATTGATTTCATTTAAGATCTCTTTATTCCTTATGAAATAGTAAACTTGTTCTCAATTTGAGTACAAATTTATTTTGATTGTGGAAAAGTGCTATGATTTCCAATTTCAAAGAAAAGTATGATCATGAAATGATAAATGGGAAAATATTAAGAACTTACTTCCAAAGTAGTGAGTATTTAACGAAAATGTTCGAGAAGAGATCGGCCTTTAGTTTAGTTTGTGTAACAATTTTGTGAATCGAGTTCATGAAAATGGATCGTTATTAGAATGTCCAAGAACGTCCATCATCATCAACTCGTCGTCGTTCTCTTGAACTGAACATTTCTCGCACTACTTTGAGAAGAATTTTACATTTTGAAAAATTTGTTGATCGCATGAGGTACTGCCGAGACAGTCGTGGTAGTCATTCCATTCCATTATTATATGACAAAGTTCAACCTTTCCAATAAAATCAGAAATTTGAAAAAAATTCAGAGCTTTTTTATTGCCGATTCTAATTAAAAATTTTTAAGTAAAATTATTCTCAGCTTGAATAAAAATGTATTTGTGCTATTTTTTAATACAACATTTAGCTTGAAATGGGGAAGACTATATATAGCGCTGTACGAAGCGTAGTTTTCCTATATTTTAGTTCATTTAACCACGCTGTTAATATTTTTCGAAGGGTAGTATCGATCTGAGACCTTATAAGGTGTATAAAATGAGTACTAACCACACTGCCATCTGTTGAAAAGATCCAGACGGTTCAATTTCTCAAGATATATATCTTATGTTCGCTGGTTGAGACTGTAAATGTGAGAAATCACTTTAGAGCGAAAAAAATCATTCAGACGGACTGGTTATAAATATGTATAAATGGTGTCCCAAAATACATATATACAATATTGATACATATACATACATAGAATATAAATAATTTTCCTTACTAATATTTATGAAGCGATTTCACAAAAGATTTCTCATAATTTAGTGATTTTTTTCCTTATTTGTATAAAAAAGTGAAATATTTCATATTTTTTTTTTCGTTAACATATCATAAAAATAAAATTGTTAGAAAAAAATTAATTTGGTAGTTAGTTTCGAAAGATCAATGAAAAATGTCATTGTATTAAATAAAAAATTCTTAAAGACTATGAAATATGTCATAACCATTATATTTGTGTTATGAAATGTCTTCGTAAATATGATGAAGTGTTTTGTTTATTTTATGAAATGTTGCATAACTTACAAATAGATTTTTAGTATGTCGACTTTAGCTGCCGAATACTAACAATTCTCATGTCTCCTATAACAACTCTGACATAAGTATGTACCCTATCGAAGACATATTCAGTGCAAAGATTCTCGCAATGATGGTGTGTATCGACTGGTTAGTCAAGCGTTCACCGCAACTAAACCAAGGCAGACCTTTTTGTTTGCTTTTTTGTTTAATATACTGAAGTTCTAAATTATTAATATTTATGAAACTTTTTCATAAAATTAATACAGTTTATTTATAAAATCTATTAAAATTACCATAAATTATATTAAATAAAATAAAATAATAAAATAATAAAATTAAATAATAAAGGCTCAAAATGCGGACTGAACCCAAAAATTACACTCTGGCTCTACACAAGTGTAATCAGACCTATTATGGCGTATGCTGGACATCGATGGAAACCAAGTTCACCATAAAAATACTTCAGAAAGTTCAACGAATGTGCTGCCCCGGTATCAACGGAACCATTCGAACAACATCCACGAGGGCAATGGAGACAATATTGTCATTGCGCCCAATAGAGATACAGGTAAAGTACGAGGCGGCTATCTCGATCAAGCGCATGCAGGCGATAGGTGAATGGATCCAATCGGATTTCATTTCGAATCATGAAAAGATATTGAGCAGACTAATAGGTTTATCCTAATCAGAGTACATAACTGACAGAATCCCAGAGAGAAAAGGCTTCACGAAAACAAAAACACAAAAAGTCCGTCCAGAGCCTCTTGGGCAAATGGTTCCCTAGGAAGATTTAACCTATGGAAACACTGCTACACAGACAGATCTAAGATGGACGGAAAAACAGGATTAGATATCTACATTGAAAACTTATCCATCGAAAAATCACACCGCCTCCCAGACCATAACACTATATTTCACGCAGAGGTTAAGCCCTCTGTTATCGCCTTAAAATGGTAAATGAACAAGGCAGAGCCGGGAACATAAGAATCTGCACGGATAGCTAAGCTGCGATTAAAGCGATCATTAAAGCCATGGTGAAATCGCGTACAATATTAGAATGTAAGGAAAAGGTAAACAAATTATCCACTAAAGGGCAACTAGAAATCATATGGGTGGTAGGACACTGTATGATCGAAGGTAATGAAAAGGCCGACGAACTGGTCAGAGGATGATCAGGCCTCGAATCTGTCAATATGGTAGGCGCCAAGCCTTTCCAGGCAACGATAATTGTGCTATGGAAGTGGGCAACTGCAGCCCATAGATTATCTTGGGACTCATCAATGGTAGGCGGTACGACCAAAGTCTTATGGGGTGGTCCCAATGAAAGCGGTGGTCCCAGACGGCTGATAAGGCTGAACAAAATCTAACTCAGCAGCACGGTGGGACTTCTCACTGGCGCAACTACGGCGCATTGGGCGGTCGGACTCGGATGAATGCCAGGACTGCGGGGAGGGCACCGAACATTTTAAACTTTGGAACACTTTCTCTGTCACTGCCCTGCGTATTCGAGGCAGAGAGCCCATCACCTCTCAGAGTCTATATTACCTAACCTAGAGCACCTTAGGGGTACAGGATGGACGAAACTAAGGAAATTCATCATTCTAGTTTGAATATAGCGTGCTGTACAAATTTTGAATAACATCGTTTAAAAACGTGATAAAAGACAGACGTGGAGCGTTTGATTTGCTTCAAATTGAAAAACAATTTTAGGTATGATTGATTACAAGAATATATGGACAGATAAGCAGATGCACAGATGGATATTATTAAATCGATTCAAAAGCTGATATATCTCTTTTTTGAGGGAGTTAGAAAAAAATGCCTAATGCATAGTAGAGAGCATAGCCAGTATAAAATAGGATACAGAGAGTGTGGGTATATATAAGCTAGGCTGGGTCGCGGTCCATACAAATTGAAAAAGAGTTTCCAGTCACCGCACGAAAATAAACTTTGGATTGTTTAACCCTTTCACTACCGAATTAAAATGGATGCGGCTAAAATTTTTTTTTTGGTTTTTTTAATTAATATGGTAAAGACAAACATCCCGAAAAATGTTTTTCCTACCTATGTGGGTGTGGCTGCTTTGTGATGCAAAGTACCGTTTAACATATTTCAACAAAAAAAAAACATTTTTGTTGTTAGTAACAATGTTTAGTGGAGTCGCGAAGTTACGTCCACTACAGTGGACATCAGTAGTGAAAGGGTTAATGATGATTTGCAAACTATTTCGCTCCTAGATCAAGCCGTCTGTGAGCTAAACGCTCCTGAAAATATCCCTAAAAACCATGATTTCCACGGGTATTTTTATACACCCCACGAGAGTATTATGTCTTTGTGCATTTGTTTGTAACACCCAAAAGGAAACGAGTTAGACCCATCGTTTATTATACAGATCGGCTTAGAATCACTTTCTGAGTCGATTTAACAATGCCCGTCTGTCTGTCCGTCTGTCCATCTATTATTGTAATCAAATTACAGGTCGCAATTATAGTCCGATCTTAACAAAATTGGCACACGTAAGTTTTGTGGATCAAGGACGAACGCTATTTAATTTGAGGCAAGTCGGTTCAGATTTAGATATAGCCCCCATACAAATGTCGCTCCCGATTTGACATTTTCTGCTCTAGAAACCATATATTGTATCCGATTTTCTTTAAATTTGGCACAACATTTTATAATCCAACTAAAAATCCTATGCAGAAATTCGGTAAGTTCGGTTCAGATATAGATATAGCCCCCATACATATGGCGATCCCGATTTGACTTTTTCCGCTCTAAAAACCACATATTGTACCCGACATTCTTCAAATTTGGCTTAACACCTTACAATCTAACTAGAACCACCTATGGCGAAAGTGGGTTAGATCGGTTCACATTTAGATATACTTTTATTTATATATACAAATGTTGCTCCCAAATGTTTATGGCTGTGTTTTTGGCCAAACTTTACATAAAATATTTCATCTATAAACATACACGTGGGTCACATCGTTCCATGTTTCAATATACCCCATACAGATGTTCTTTCCGATTTATCATTTTTGTCAAACATATACATTTGCAGGATACAAAAATCCTTCCCGATTTCACTTTTTTACCGAATTGAATTGTAATAGGATAGAAAGTGGAGTGTATCATAGAGACGGCTCCGCCCGATTTTAGCCTTTCCTTACTTGTTTTGTGTTATATTTTTTCTCATTTTTTCTGAAATAGTATACCCTTGAAAGCACTTCAAACATAAATTTTGATTCTTGTCTTACAGTAACTTATTGGTCGAATAATTGGACGTTTATAGTATATAGTATAGTATACTGACGCCGCAGCTCTCATTTTTGTAAAAAGAGTTTGAGCATTTTGGCGCTCAAAACCATCTCCGGCATTAAATTATTTCACAAAAATGGAGTCAGTGACTTCATTTTTCTTCTGTTTTTCATAATTTAGACATCATTCCTTCTATTTATTTTTTATTACAACTCTTACAAAATGTTTGCAAGAAACGTGAATTTTTGGCTGTTACTTTGAAAACCCACAACATATCAATATAAACGAACAGTGATAAGAATACAAGAGCAGAATACAAATTTTTATTTATAGTACTTGCTGGAGTCTATTATTTCAGAAAAAAATTTTGGGCAGAAATGCAACAAAAAAATTACACGGGAAAAACATGATTTTTAGAGGTGTTTTCAAGAGCGTTTTAGCTCGCAGATGGCTTGACCCAGTGACGAAATATTTTGCATTTTAAACTATCCAATCTTTGTTTCTGGTGAGTGACCGCTGCAATTTATTTTCGTGACCCATCCTAATATAAGCCGGTCGGACGAATTTAATTTTTTATTTTTGTCACGCCAAAGCCTCTTCGCATTGAAAAACTACAGATGAACTGTTTTCCAGTATGGTTTAAAATTTGAGTTTATAAATAAGCTTTATTTCTGTGGACATGCTATATGAGTCATGCCATGCCAAACGGTACGATTTTTTACATCAATGATATATGTATTAGATTGGGTTTTACATGTGGGCAATATAATCCTAAGAATACTAAAGACACATTAAGAAAATATTGAAAAGTACCCAAATAAACCCTAATATTACTATTATTTAAGCAAATTTTTAAGAAAATTAATATAATATTTATAGATTGTGGAATAAAAATCATCGTGGAGGGTAAGTAAGAACTTACGCCCTTTTTACTTGACCTAATTCTGGATGGCCCGTTTATAAATTTGTTTTTGAGCCGACATATTTTGGAAGGCATAAGAAAACCAGATTTAATTTTAGGAAATACCTTATTGTTTGTACTACGACCTACTCTAATGTACGTACTACATAGTTAGTACACTAAGTATACTTTGCGGTTGTATATGAATTCAATTACGTTGTTGGCTTTCATATCTGCGTGAGTGTGTTCGGATTGTTATTGCCACACACACACATACATGCACACTAGCACACAGTTGTCGTTGCCGATGTATCTACAACAGCTTCTGTGCCTTGACAATTTCCTGCCTTGTGAAAAGTGTCCATGTTTCATTTTCGTTTTCATTTTCATTTTGAGTTTGCAATTTTCAATTTTATTTAGCCAATGGAATTGAATTCAATTGGAATAAATGATGTTGTGCTGCACGGCAATCAAACATTTTAACATTTAAACAAATGTCTGTGCATTCGATTGCACTATTTAAATATCCAATGGGATGTGACCACGTAGTTGGCATATGTATGTGCTTGTTTGGCCACTCAATATCTATCTGTCTGTTGTTGGAATTGAGGACGTTCGGCAAAATCTCAAAAAAAAAAGAAATTGTTTCCGATACATGGTTACATTGCTTAATTGAAAATTTATCAACGTAATTTTAGTTTGAGTCTTTGTGTAAATACGTCTGTGTTTGGAGTTTAAACTTGTTTTAAAATAAAGCACCACCTATAAAATATGTGGGTTCTAGATGGCAAGAAGTCAATCGGGAGTGACATTTGTAGGGGGAGCTATATAAACATGAAGCAAAACGGGCGGTTGTATGTATGAGGGCTATATTAAATGTTTAAATGTTTCTAGACCAAATATAATGTTTGGTACCAGATTTGAAAACAATTGGTTAAAAAGTGTTGTCTTCATGTCTCTCTGAAAAGGTGCAAGGGAGTACCAATAGTATGGCGACTGTATCTAAATCCCATCCGACCACCACACGCACCAAAATTCATTTATGTCAGGTTTTTTTAAGTTTATACAATAACTGCGACTTGTACGTTGGTTACAAGAATATATGGAAATACCGACATACATAAATCGATTCAAAAAGTGATTCTAAGTCGATCTTTGTGTGTTCAAACAAATGCACAAATTCATAATACCCTTGTGGAGGGTAAAAAACCCAATGTATTGTATAGAAAACACACACTTATCAGTCTTTAATTTACCATTATTTATTAATGTATATATACATTTTCTTTCCATATAAAACAAGTAAGAATAGCCTAAAGTCGGGTGGGGCAGACTATATGATACTCTCCACTTTCTATCCGAATACAATTCAATTCGGTAAACAATTGAAAACGGGAAAGATTTCTGTATGCTTCCTAATCATAAGCTAATATGACCTGACCCAATTTGTCAAATCGAGAAGAATATTTGTATCGGGGCTATATCCAAACATGGAATGATGTGACCCACTTAGACAATAGGTTCTACCAACTCACGTATAACGTGTTATGCTCAATTTGAAGAAATTCGGTGAAAATTCGTTGTTTCTGGTTCAGGAGCGAAATATCTATATATAAATCTGATCCATGTTTCTATTGGAAACATAAGATATTTTTCCAAGTTTGAAGAAGATCTGTTAAAATATGTAGTTTCTAGAGCAGAAAAGGTCAAATCGGGAGCGAAATTTGAGTGGAGCTATATAAAGGGTGATTTTTTAGCTATTATCTTTTTGGCAACACTGGTTTAAACACCTGAAGCACGTTTCGTGTTTTGTTTCACTGTCAAACATCTTCAGTTTGGTCTATAATTTAACCATGAATCGTCTTACAAACGAACAGCGCTTGCAAATTATTTAATTTTATTATCAAAATGCGTGCTCTGTTAAGAAATTTCATCGTGCGCTTCCATTTTATGGTCAGTTGTGACTAAATTTCGCACCAAATTTACATTGTTGGACATTAAACCACCAACACGCTTACGTAGAGTGTGAACTGAAGAAAATATCGCAGCTGTATCGGAGAGTGTTAATGATGACCATCAATTATCTATTCGTCGCCGTTCGCAGCAATTGGGCCTCTGTTACTCAAAAACGTGGAAATGCCAAAATTGGACTAAGCGGATGGACCATTTGAGGCGCAGTCAAGGTCAACATTTGCATGAAATAGTCTTCAAACATTAAATTATATGGACCGTACTATCGATTCAAATTCATGCATTTTTCTGAATCACCCTTTATAAATCTGAACCAATCTAACCCAATTTCACCATAGGTGTTCCTAGTATTAATTTAAGATGTTTTGTCAATTTCAAATTCGTATGGGAGCTATATATAAATCTGAACCGATTTGACCCATTTTCACCATGGGTGTTCCGCGTGGAAATATAAGACATTTTGCCAAATATGAAGAGAATTTGTGGAAATATGTGGTATCTAACGTTAAAAGAGTCAAATCTGGAGTGAAATTCGTATGGGGGCTATATCTAAATCCGAACCGATTTTCTTCAAATTAAATAACGTTCGTCCTTGTCCCGAAAAACTTCGTTGTGCAAAGTTTCATTTGGTTCTGTCTACAATTGAGACCTGTATCGTGATTACAAGAATAGATGGACAGACAGACGGACATTGCTAAATCGACTCAGAAAGTAATTCTAAGCCGATCGGTATAATTAACAATGGGTCTATCTCTCTTCCTTTTGGGTGTCACAAACAAATGCACAAAGACATAATACTCTAGTGGAGTGTATAAATAGCAGTAATGAATTTGGGACGAATTTTACTGCGACAACGGACCAGCTTCCCTTTATGATACAGACGACTTAGCCATGTCCGTTCGTCCTTCCGTCTGTTGAAAGCACGCTGGCATCTAAACAAAATACGTCTAATAGTTGTAGATCGGTTGGGATTGAAAGTGGTCGAAATCGGTCCACAGGGAATCATTTTTGTCGTACGGTCATAACGCCCAAATCGATAAATGTCATAAGGCCCAATAATCGGCATATCGCCCACATTTGGGCAATAAGAACGTCACAACGCCCAATCAAAATACCAGAAAGCCCAACAAACTTCGTGGGGCCTTATGACGCAGTTTGGGCTTTATGACCTTCTTTTGGGCTTTATGGCAGATTCATAAAATTCAAGATTTTCTCCTATGGGGTATGTCCAAAGTCGGCTACGCAAAGTAAAGACTATGTGTTGCCGGCCTTCGGATGGGATTAAAGATATTCTCCTATGGAGTATGTCTAAAGTCGGCTACGCAAAAAAAATCTACGTTGCCGGCCTTCGGCCGGGATTAGAGATTTACTCCTATGATGTATGTCCAAAGACGGCTACGCATTGTAATGGAGTTTTGCGTATTTGGATTAAATATTTTCTCCTATGGGGTATGTCCAAAACCGGCTACGCCGGGATTAAAGATTTTCTCCTATGAGGTATGTCTAAAGTGTTATTGCCCGAAAAATCGATAAATTTTACAACAACACAATCAACGCATCATTTTTGGGCTTTATGACATTTTCAATGTGGGCGTTATGACCGTACGCCATAAGTTTTCCCTCTCAAGAACTAAAAAAACCCTAACATTTATAGTATTTAACCCTCTAACCGGTAATTTTTAAAAATTAAAAATATATGTTCAGATATTTTTTTCTGGTATAATTGTGCTCAGAAAAAGAATCAGAAAGACATTTGCTAATTTAGGTCGAGAGCCGGATGATAAAAGGTTAGGAGTTCTCTACACAAAACATTTTTTTCTCATTCACAAGTACATATGTTGAAACTAGATAGTCGTAAAATATATAACACAATTAGATCTGGGTCCAGAAATAACTATTGTTTAGTTTCGTACTTCTAAGGGGTAAAATGGGAATAGAGGGATATAAATGGTACCAACCAAACGGCTGCACCTATAATAATAAAATTCGGTGTATACATTTTCCTGGTTGCGTAGACACGTAAAGTAAAGGGATGTTTCGAAATTCATTCTTTTAGGGGGATCGGTAAAATTGAAAAAGGAGATACAATTTGTACCAACCTAATGGTCGCAGCTAGAGTCATGAAATTCGGAGTCTACATTCCTCCGCTGAGTATACACCAAAAATTAAAAAGCTTTTCTAAATTCATACTTTCACGGAATACAATGGGAACAGAGGGATAAAATTGGTACCAATTAAAGGGCTACAGCTAGAATAATGAAATTTGGTGTCAACATTCCTCTAATTGCGTAGACACGCTAATTAAAGAGATTTTCGTAAGTCGTACTTTAAATTTGGTAATGGGTAAAGGGGGCAAAAATGATACCAATCAAATGAAAGCATCTGGAATCATGGAATTCGGTGTATATATTCATATGACTTCATAGACTCGCAAAATAGAAAGATTTTTCCAAATTCATTATTTTTCACCTTTACATCAAAAATGGGAAGAATCGTGAAGTGAGTTTATCTTGCACTGTGTACGTGAGAGATGTTGGCTTTTCAAAAATTGTACTTTTTATATCCTACACCACTTCGTGGACTAGGGTATTATAAGTTAGTTTTCCGCCAAATGTTTGTAACACCAATAAATAATCGAGTTAGACCCACCTTGAAGTATACGGATCGGCTTATAATCACCAGCTGAATCGATATATCGATGTCTGTCTGTCCGTCCGTCCGTCTGTCTGTCTGCTGTCCATCTAAGCTTGTTCGCACTCTACAGGTCGCAATTGCTGTCCGATTATCATGAAATTTGGCAGAAGTTCCTTTTTTGGCCAACGACGATCGGTATTGAATTTGGTGGAAATCGGTTCAGATTTAGATATAGCCCCCATACAAATGTCGCTCCCGATTTGACTTTTTCCGCTCTAGAAACCACATATTGTACCCGATTTTCTTTAAAATTGGCACAACATCTTATAATCCAACTAAAAACACCTATGGTGAAAGTCGGTAAGATCGGTTCAGATTTAGATATAGTCCCCATACAAATGTCGCTCCCGATTTCACTTTTTCCGCTTTAGAAACCGCATATTGTTCCCGATTTTCTGTAAAATTAGCACAACATCTTATAATCCAACTAAAAACACCTATGGTGAAAGTCGGTAAGATCGGTTCAGATTTAGATATAGCCCCAATACAAAAGTTTGCTGCCGACTCTTTGCTGCCAATCTTTACATAATATATTTTACCAATAAACATACATAGTGAAAGCAGGTCACATCGTGCCAGTTTTCAATATACCCACATACAAATGTCCTTTCCGATTTAACATTTTTTGTCAAACAGATACATTTACAGGATTCAAAAATCCTTCCCGATTTCACTTTTTTACCGAATGGAATTGTAGTGAGATAAAAAGTGGGGTGTATCATATAGTCGGCTCCGTCCGTCTGTAGCCTTTCCATACTTGTTTGGGAGATGCCCATATGTCCATACTTTGGTATAACCCAAATGGGACCCCATTCTGCTCTATTACAGCTCTAGAAACTACATTTTACATCGGATCTTCATCAAATTTTGCAGATAATTATATGTTTCAACTAGGAATACCTACCGTGGATGAGAAATATATAGGCGCATGTTTTGGCACAGTCCTCAAGTGTTGTTATATGCCCCCTTTCAAATGTCCGTCCGATTCATTCTTTACCGCTGATAATCTGTATTTATCATTGGATCTTGATCAATTTTTCCAGATCATGTTATACTCGGAATATCTGCTGGAAAATTACATCAATTACTTTATTATTTACCATATTCATTAAATTTGACTAAAGATGAATTTATAGTAACTGTATAATTTATATGAACTACATAAAATTGCTCCCATGAAATACCTGGGTTTAGTAATCAAAGCGAGGTTTATACGCAGGGAGTGGTGTATGGTATTATATAGTCGGCCCGCCTGACTTTAGCCTTTCCTTACTTGTTGGAATTAAAATAGGATCGACTCTATATTTAGGGTTTATAACCTTTTTTGAAGATTGCTGCCCTATATTTACTTTTTGAATTGTATTAATTCGAGTTAGTATAAACATATTGGTATCCTTGCCTTATAAGCGTGGTTTAAAATAATTAAAATATTATATTTAATTTGAACTCCAATTGTATCCGTTAAAAGTACGAATTTTGTAAAATACCTCTATTTTACGTATCTACGCAATAATAAATTATTATTATTTACTTTGTGGTGTTTTTACCTACAAGAAGAATGTACGTTGGCACATGCATTTTTTGCCGAGCTTCACAATCATTGGTCCGCAGCTATCAATAAAATCCGGAAATGCAGCTTTATTCACCATGTACAAATTTAGAAAATTTCTTCAAATACGCAGAGGAGATCAAAAATTTATGTGGTCGCTTCACATGGTATTACTCTAGTGTAGAATCTCTGAGTCCTGTGACTTGTACATACATGGCGAGTGGGGACTTGTCATAGTTCTAACGCAAATATATGGTCACTTTTATCTGGGTTTGTTACTGTTACCCTGTTGTCTATACTAACAGCCCTAGAACCAGTCTCAAAGGACATAACTTGGACTATATCTCAAAATACATGTCCGATTTCTGTTCCATACTATCAGTCGTTGAATAATTATTATTGAAAATCATATTATAAAGTTTACAAAGTTGTTGTAAAAGTAGACATGTACCATTATTTTATAGAGTGTAGATGGAGTTTAAGTGCGTCGAGGCCGTTATATTGATAAAACAGAGATCACTCAAATATTATTTTTGCCGAATATGTTAAATATTTGTAAAAATAAAATAAATGAAAAGTGAATTGAGAAGCTTTTCACACTTCGGAATCAGTACTTTGATATATCCCTATCGACTTGACTCAGGATATCAACGTTTATAGCAATTTCCACCAATTTCCTGTAGAGATATTAAAACACAAACTCATTTTTCTTTTTTGAAATATATTTTAGGATTATGTCCACTGCCACTGTATACATACATATATGCACACTGGCCATAAACGTATATTACAAATTTAAATTAAAAAAATATGAAATTAATTAATGGTCTTTTTTAATTCGAATTGATATACATAAGAGTTTACGAGAGTATACGGGAATAATCCTTCGGGCATTAAATGACACCAGCATTGTGTTTGTGTATTTGATGCTGCTCCTGATTCCACTGCTGCTGCTGCAGTATGGTAATACCTTTCGTCCTTTTATTTTAGACTGTGAAATCCATGCTGTTATCCATAACCATATAAGCACTATGTCGACGTTTCAATGGCCAAATGGTTGCTGTAAAATATGATTAAAAGGACATACTCAAACAAATGCAAAATCTGGCATTAAATGGGTCAGTGGCAAGCCAAACAGACTAACTCTACTGACTAACTACAAAAAAATAAAATTTAATATATGATGTGATATATAGCATATATTTGTTGGTTATAACATATTTCATAATTTATAAAAATATGTATTTTTCTTTGATCCTAAGCAGGGTTGTCAGATATGGCGATGGAGATTTGTTTCCTTTCCATTCCATTTAAAATACCTAAAATAATATTTAGGAGACATTGGTCAATGAAAACGGGAGAAAGTGATGAACTCAATATTAGAAACTGCTTCATAAAGGAGAAATATTATTTAATGTTAATTGTTAATTTGAAAGTGTATTCTGCATTATGAATTGCCTAAACTAGGTCACGGTATAAGAAAATGTTTAACATTTATTAAGAATAGTAAATACGAATAAAATATGTTTTAATTCTTTATCATGAAGTGTTGAAAATATTCAATTCAAATACAATATCATTTATAATTCCTTATAATTTTTACAAAAACTAAATATAAAATTGAATTTGTCGATTTTTTAACAAAAACTAAAGTTATTTAAATTTTGGCGGTTTTTGGCGATTTCTGACAATTGATTTGGCGATGGAGGAACAAAATAATCCGACAACCCTGATCCTAAGTTTCACAAATTTAGCACTTTTATTTTTTGAAGTCTAAAATATGGAAGAAAAAATTATAAAACATTTTTTTAATTTTCTGAATTTATCAAAACTGTTTATGAAATCGGTTCATAAATAATACAAGGAGAAAGTCTTTCAGAACATCACGGATTTTTGAATTTGAATTTAACATGAGCTAAGTAGCTAGCTATGCTTTATGAAATACTAGCAGTACCCACTGCTTCGCTCGCGAAAAAGCCAGGTATTTGTTATTAGTTTTATCCGTCTCTGTTTTAGGATGGTATTTATTTGATTTTCTTTTCTAAGATAGTAATTTGGAAACATATACATTCAATGGAATGTGCTGGTCGATCTGCACTGTTTTACCTGAACTCCCTTCGTATATATATATATATATTATCATTTTCTACCCAGTTTTTAACAAAAAATTACAACCGCAGAGCCTTTTATTCGAAACAGATCCATTTTGATGGCGCTTCTACATGGTCAGAGGAATTTACGTACTAAATTTCATGATTCTAGCTGTAATCCTAAAGTTGGTACCATTTTTATCTCTTTTTGTCCCGCTCTCCCCTTAAAAGTACAAATTTCGAAAAATCCATTTATGTTGAAAGTCTACGATGTCTACATTAAATTTCACTACTATAGCTGCAATATTTTAGTTGGTACTATTTTTATACCGCTCACCCTTTATATGTACAAATTTTGAAAAATCCAATTTTAATGCACTTATACATGGTCAGAGGAATTTACATACCAAATTTCACGATTCTTGCTATAATAATTTAGTTGATACTATTTTTATCCCTTTTTGTCCCGCTCACCTCTTCTAAGTACAAATTTCGAAAAATCCAATTTTACTGCGCTTCTACATGGTCAGAAGAACTTACACATCAAATTTCAAGATTCTAGCTGCAATACTTTAGTTGCTACCATTTTTATCCCATTTTGTCCCGCGCAACTCTTAAAAGTACAAAAAAGCATTTATATTCCGCTTCTATGTGGTGAGAGGAATTTACATACCAAATTTCACGACTATAGCTGTAATACTTTAGTTGGTACCATTTTTATCCCTTTTTGTCCCGCTCACCTCTTATAAGTACAAATTTCGAAAGTTCCAATTTTACTGCGCTTCTACATGGGCAGAAGAACTTACATATAAAATTTCAAGATTCTAGTTGCAATACTATAGTTGGTACCATTTTTTATCCCATTTTGTCCCGCGCAACTGTTAAAAGTACAAAAAGTATTTATATTCCGCTTCTATGTAGTGAGAGGAATTTACATACCAAATTTCACGACTATAGCTGTAATACTTTAGTTGGTACCATTTTTATCCCGCTCACCTCTTCTAAGTACAAATTTCTAAAAATCCAATTTTACTGCGCTTCTACATGGTCAGAAGAACTTACACATCAAATTTCAAGATTCTAGCTGCAATACTTTAGTTTGTACCATTTTTATCCCTTTTTGTCCCGCGCAACTCTTAAAAGTACAAAAAGCATTTATATTCCGCTTCTGTGTGGTGAGAGGAATACCAAATTTCACGACTATAGCTGCAATACTTAAATTAGTACCATTTTCACCCTTTTTGTCCCTCGCAACCCTCAAAAGTACAAATTTTGAAAAATCCAATTTTAAAGCGCTTCTACATGGTCAGAGGAATTTATATACCACATTTCATGATTCTAGCTACAATACTTTAGTGGGTACCATTTTTATCCCTTTTTGTCTCGCTCACCCCTTATAAGTATAAATTTCGAAAAATCAATTTATATTGCAAGTCTACGTTGTCAGAGAAATGTAAATACAGATTTTCACGATTCTTAATACCATTTTTATCCCTTTTTGTCTCTGTCCTCCCTTAAAAGTATAAATTTCGAAAAATCCCTATTTGTAGCTCGTCTGCTTGGTCATTGCAAGGAATTTCATGTTTCTAGCTACTGCCGTTTAGTCAGGGCGAAGGTTCGATGTTTATCCCTTTTTGTCCCATTTTACCCCCTAAAAGTACGAATTTCGTAAAACACTTTCTTAGTCGACGTCTACGTCATATTTGGGAACTACCCTGAGAATTTCATGACCCTGGATTCACCCGTTTGGCCTGGGGGCTGGTCAATGATAAGTCAGTCAGTCAGTCAGTAACGCAACTCTTTTATATATATAGATAGATTGAAATTAAATGTGAATACTTTGGGAAATGTCGGCCGAAGTTAAACAATAATTTCCCGGTGGTACTTTTAACTTCGGATCTCATCGTAATACCTCTTGTGGGAGCACATATATTTAGCTAAAAATTATCTTCCAGTGGAGTTAGTCGTTTTGGCGTGTAAAACCCGTAAATTATAATAAAGCGATTGTTGAAAATAAAACTACAGCTCGGACTTTGTTTGAAATGATATCAGTTTTTCTGTTGTTGTTGAAATTTTTATTTAGTTTTTCTTTTTCAAGTTTAATTTTTGTGGTTGTAGTTTTTTCTTCTGCGTTGCAGTTATAATCTGTTCATTGTTTTTGTTCATATCATAGTCTACATTTACAAGAACGATTATGGTACGAGGCTTTAGTTTTGATTTAGCAATTTTATATACTAAATTTTCTGTTCATTATTAGATTTAGCTTAGGTAGGAGGAGGGAGAAAGATATTTTATTTATTTAGTTTTTACAAATAACAGCCTTACTATTTAATATAAATACTTTTTTACGCTTTAATCGGACAAAAAAAGTTCTTATGTCATACCATGCTTTAGTCATATTCTACACTTTTCTGCCATTATTCGGTCCGTTAACGTCCCTTTATTAGCCCATTTACGGGGTTTATTGTTTGTTTGAACTCTTTTTCTATGTCAACATAATCCCTTTGTTTGCGCATAATTTTTAATTAAATTTTACGTTCGAATGTTTGTGTTTCTCTCTCTCTCTCGTCGTTCGTTCTTTATTCACTAATTCGCTGCTAATTTAGTCTCTATTTATGTCGTAATTAACTGTCATTTTCCGCTTGCTTTCATTATTTACTTTATGATTATTATTATTTTTATTATTTTCATTTGAATTGTTTTCATATTTATTCATATTTACATCTTTCAGTATACACAGGTTATTTAAATACAGTCCCTAAAAAATGATGTAATGATACTGAATGAGGGGAGGGCGAACGTTTCGTACCACGAAATAAACCTAGAAAAGGGTTATTTGCTGAATTTTGTTATTATAAATGCTGGTAATTTAGCCTGGATATGAAGCCATGGTTAGAAATGTTTGCTGCCGCACAACCTTTCAGGCATCATAAGTATACAAGTTACTATTCAATTTCAGAGCAGGGAAAGTTTTTTAAAATATTTCACTTTATCCTTGGTATCACGAAAAAACTATATGTTCAATAATTTTCAGATGTGTTTCCAAACGAATTTTTAATACAGAATATTGCATTTTTGCCAAGTCGCAAAAATTCACGAAAATAAAAATTTGTAAATTTAACGAAAAAACGGACAAAAAAGGGGATAAAATGGTACCAATCAAAGTGTTGCAGTTAGAATCGTGAAATTCGATGATTAACTTGATCTACGTGGTCCACAAATTGATTTCTGGGAACGTGTACTCTTAATGGGAGAGCGGTACAAAAGAGGGATACAAGTAGTACCAACCAAAGTATTGCAGTTAGAATCATGAAATTCGATGTAATTCCTCTAACCACATAAACACTCAACATAAATTGATCTTTCAAAATTCCTACTTTAATGTGAAAAGGGATATAAATTGTTTCCATCCAAATATTGCAGCTACAATCTTGAAGTTTCGTTTGTTTATTCCACTGATCATGTAGACGTGTAGTAACATTGTGAGTTAATTATGTATGTTTATGCCGATTGCGAAATTTGTAACTATTATGTTTACAATGGTCAAACAATTTTGATATTTCACTATTATAATTAAAAACAAGTAAAAACGGATTTAAGTTCGGCCGGGTCGAACTTTATATACCGTCCACCATTTCTTGCATTCCACAGAGGCTGCCGATTTTCGTAGAAGTGTAGTAACATTATAGGAAATGTGTTGTTGGTTTTGAATTTTTGTATTCGACCTTTAGTATTTAACAGCATATTTTTATCCTCGATGAGGATTGAAATATCGAATAAAGGAAATGTTAATTATACACTCCACGGGAGTATTATGTCTTTGTGCATTTGTTTGTAACACCCAAAAGGAAGCGAGATAGACCCATTGTTAATTATACCGATCGACGTAGAATCACTTTTTGAATCGATTTAACGATGTCCGTCCGTCTGTCCATCTATCACTCTTTTCACTGATTTTCCTCAAACTTGGCAAAACATCTTACATTTCAACTAGAAACACCTATGGTGAAAATTGGTCAGATCGGTTCAGATTTAGATATAGTCCCCATACGAATTTCACTCCCGATTTGACTTTTTCTGCTGTAGAAACCACATGTTTTAACAGATGTGCTTCAAAATTGGCAAAACATCTTACATTTCAACTAGAAACACCTATAGTGAAAATTGGTCAGATCGGTTCAGATTTAGATATAGCCCCCATACGAATTTCACTTCCGATTTGACTTTTTCTGCTGTAGAAACCACATATTTTAAGAGATGTGCTTCAAAATTGGCAAAACATCTTATATTTCAACTAGAAACACCCACGGTGAAAATGAGCCAGATCGGTTCAGATTTAGATATAGAGCCCATACGAATTTCACTCCCGATTTGACTCTTTTCCCGCTAGATACCACATATTAAAACAGATTTTCCTCAAACTTGGCAAAACATCTTACATTTCAACTAGAAACACCTATGGTGAAAATTGGTCAAATCGGTTCAGATTAAGATATAGTCCCCATACGAATTTCACTCCCGATTTGACTTTTTCTGCAATAGAAACCACATGTTTTAACAGATGTTCTTCAAAATTGGCAAAACATCTTATATTTCAACTAGAAACACCCACGGTGAAAATTAGCCAGATCGGTTCAGATTTAGATATAGCCCAAATGCGAATTTCACTCCCGATTTGACTTTTTCTGCTGTAGAAACCACATATTTTAACAGATGTGCTTCAAAATTGGCAAAATATCTTATATTTGCATGAGAAACACCCAGGATGAAAATGAGTCAGATCGGTTCAGATTTATATATAGCTCCTATACAAATTTCGCTCCCGACTTGATTTTTCCGCCCCAGAAACCACGTATTTTCATCGAATTACTTAAAATTGAGAACTGGAAGAACCTATTATGAAATGGGTCACTTCATTTCATGTTTGCATATAGCCGTGATACAAATATTCTTTTCGATTTGACAAATTGAACCAGGACATATTAGCCTATGATTAGGAAACATACAAAAATTCTTCCCGTTTTCACTTTTTTCCGAATTGAATTGTATTCTGATAGAAAGTGGAGTGTATCATATAGTCGGCCCCGCCCGACTTTAGCCTTTCCTTACTGGTTTTTTTAATACATCCAAACCAAAAATAAATCATATTGAAAAAATAATATTATAAATAAATAAAAAATGGTCTCGACCCAGGACAATATCCCAGTTCAAATCAAATATTGATTACAGGCCAAAAAATATGCAAAAGAAAAAAACTAAAACAAATGAGCGTTGGCACGGCAGAAGTATTGCTGGGTAACTATACCTGCATATACACATACTTACATATACAACTCAATGAGATGCTTGTAAGAAGGCATGTGTACTTTATTACTTGGTGCGATTTTTTAAACGCAAATTCGGCAAGTGAGTTATGTTTCTCGTTCGTTTGTGAGAATCATCTCCTTATAGAGGCCGGGTTTGATGTTGAAAAGCCGCTGCGAAGCCACTTGAAAAGACTTTTGCCATGGTCGAAATCATAATCGTGGTAGTCTGCACCCAAGTAATAAATGTCACCATGCCATTTGTAAATAAATTTGCATTCTATATAGATGCAAAATGGTCTTGAGCCAGGACAATATCCCAGTTCAAATCAAATATTGATTACAGACCAAAAAAATGCAAACGAAAAAAACTAAATATAAAATTTTAATTATTTTAAACCACGCTTTTAAGACAAGATTACTCTTCAAAAAAGCTTAAATACTATAAATTGATTGGTCTATTTTCTTCCTATCTTAATTCCAAAAGTAAAAAATTTTGAAAATCCATTATCTCTAACGTGCACAGTCCAAGATATCCTAACCTCACCACTCTAACCATTTTTCGTAAAAGTAAAAGGTATGAATTTTAAAAATCTTTTTATTTTGCATATTTGAGTCTATGCAGTCAGAGGAATGTATACACCGAATTCCATGATTCTAGCTCCGACCATATGGTTGGTACCATTTTTATCCCCTTCTTCCCATTTAAGAGTACGACTTTCTAAAATCTCTTTGTTTTACGTGTCTACACAATTAGAGGGATGTACACACCGAATCATTCTAGCTGTAGTCGTTTAGATGGTACTATTTTTATCCCCTTTTTCCATTTTAACCCCAAAAAGTACGAATTTTGAAAAATCTGTTTATTTTATGTGTCTACGCAATCACATGAATGTCTACATCGAATTTCATTATTATAGGTGCAGCCGTTTGGTTGGTACCATTTTTATCCCTCTATTCCCATTTTACCCCTTAAAAGTACGAATTTGGAAAATATAATTTTATATTATGTATCTACTCAATTAGAGGATTGTACACACCGAATTTCGTGCTTCTAGCTGTTGTCGTTTGATAGGTACCATTTTTATCCCTTTTTGCCCTATTTCAGCCCCTACGAATAAAAATCACTTTATGGTGCAAGTTTTTGTTATAGGGGGAATGCGCATATCCAATATCAAGTAAGTACAAGTAGACATATTGAAAAAATATGCATAAATATTCTAAAATAATAGGGGCTATTATGGATATTTTTAGTCTTAGGAAAAAATGTTCCCTTTGGGCCGATTTCGCCCAGTTTCAATTCCAACCGAATAGAATTTTTTAACGATCAGGAATATATTCATGATGTTACAAACGGAATGGCAAAGTTTGTGTATCCCCATCCTGGAGGTGGAGGGTATAAAAACAAGTAATTAAGCTTCAGTCGGCTAAACCGACTTATATATATACCCTCACTCTCAGAGAACATAATACGAAGGAAGTTATAAGGAATTAAATTTAACGTAGGGCAGGATAATTTGTATTCCACATTTTTAAAACAATTGTGGATCCCATGCACCAGTATAGAAGTTATGAAGTATTTAATATTACCTAGGATAGAGACAGTTGTGTGGGAGGTACAATAAGGGGCGTGGCTAAAGCGTAAATATTTTTTAGGCTAAAGCGTAAAAACATTTTTAAGTATACAAATTGCAAATGATTTTGATTACCCGTATGGATGTAATGTCGATTTTAGTGTAACCGAAGTTTATGTCACTTTGTGTGGGAGGTACCAGAAGGGGTGTGGCAATATCGCCCATCTTCCACACGGATGTATCATTGCTAAATATCAAATTTCACAGTATTCTAAGTTATAACATCTTTAATTTTACGTAGTTTTGAGTGATTTGTGTGGGAGGTAGTGGAAGTGGCGTGGCAAAACCCGCCATATTTGGGACACTTAAAGTAATTATAAAAACTTTATCAAAATATAGCTGATTACGAATATCCTTGTGGAACTTATATGAGTTTTAATTTGTGTGGGAGGTATCAGAAGGGGCGTGTCAATTTCGCCCATCTTCGAACTTGAACTAAGTTTGGAAAAAATATTACCATGTGCAAAGTTTGAATCGATGACTTAACTCCTTTCGAGAGTTATCACATGGTGTACACAGCCAGCCAGACGGACGGACGGACATGGCTCAAACACCGTAGGGTCTTAAGTCACTCCTTCAATGAGTTACACTTTTTTCTGTCCCAAAAGGAATATACCCTCCTACTCTGTTGAGTGAGGGTATACAAATAAATATTCTCATATATTATTATTTTTAAAATAGCGTAAATAGCATAAATATTGGTAGATAGTAGGTGCTACAGTTGGTTGTATTTCCATTCTATTTTAATTCCAAAATCACAAATTTTAAGAAAAGAAAAACTTCATGATTCAACCAATTTTTACCATAAAAATAAAAGAGTACAAATTTGGAAAAAGTACGTTGATTTTGCGTGTTTATGCAGTTAGAGGAATGTATACACCGAATTCCATCATTCTATCCGTGGTAATTTGGTTGGTACCATTTTTATCCCCTTTTTCCAATTTCCCCCCTAAAAGTAGGACTTTCTAAAATGCCTTTATTTTTCGTGTTTACGCAATTAGAGGGATGTACACACCAGTTTCAGTATTCTAGCTGTAGTCGTTTAGTTGGTACTATTTTTAACCCTCTGTACCTATTGCATCCCTTAAAAGTACGAATTTAAAAAAAAATACTTTTATATTATTAGAGGAAAATATACTTTTATACTATGTATCTACTCAATTAGAGGAATGTCCACAGCGAATTTCGTGTTTCTAGCTATTGTCGTTTGATAGGTACTATATTTTCCCTTTTTGTCCCGTTTCACCCCATACGAATAAAAATCACGTTTTTGCACGTTTTTATACACTCCACGAGAGTATTATGTCTTTGTGCATTTGTTTGTAACGCCCAAAAGGAAGGGAGATATACCCATTGTTAATTATACCGATCGACTTAGAATCACTTTTTGAATCGATTTAGCAATGTCCGTCCGTCTGTCCGTCTCTCTGCCCATCTATTCTTGTAATCACGATACAGGTCGCAATTGCACACGCAACCAAATGAAACTTTGCACAACGACGTTTTCCGGTACAAGGACAAACGCTATTTAATTTGAAGAAAATAGGTTCAGATTTAGATATAGCTCTCATTAAAATTTCGCTCCCGATTTGACTTTTTCAGCTCTAGAAACCACATATTTTAACAGATCCTGTTCAAATTAGGCGAAATATCGTATATTTGTCCTATAAACAGCCATGGTGCAAATGGGTCAGATCGGATCAGATTTATATGTATTTCCCACACAAATTTCACTCCCGATTTCACATATTTAAACAGTTCTTCTTCAAATCTTTCAAAATATCTTATATTTCAACTAGAAACACCCATGGTGAAAATGGGTCAGATCGGTTCAGATTTATATATAGCTCCCATACAAATCTCGCTCCCGATTTGTCTTTTTCCGGCCCACAAACCAACACGTTATATTTGAACTGGAATGGATATAGCCCCGATACTAATATTCTTATCGATTTGACAAATCGGACCAGCTCAGCCTATGATTAGGAAACATACAAAAATTCTTCCCGTTTTCACTTTTTTACCGAGTTGGAGTGTATTCGGATAGAAAGTGGAGTGTATCCATTTTTTGGCAGAAATTCAAAAAAATTAAAATTGGAAAGTGGTAAATTTATATACATTTTCTTTTATACTGGAGGAAATTAGGTGGCAAACCACAAGTCTGAATGGTACTTAAACTTTGCGGTTCAAAAAAGTGGGATTAATTTTGATATAAAGCAGTTTTACAAATTAATTAAAATCAAGACTTAAGAAGGAAATAATAAAGTGACTATATTATGAAAATTGACGGCAAGAGTTAGTAGTTGAAATATTATATTTAACATTTTATGATTATTGTGGTCTTGTAAGTATTCATAGGTATTGTAATTTGGTGATTTGGTGATTTGTAGAGAACATAATCTATAAATGTCGTGGACCAAAAGTTATATGAATGACTCAACTTGACTCAAAGTGTAAATGTGAAAGTGTTCATCTGAGGTTGTAGTTTATGGTGGAATTAATATCTCGTCAGCATTTTTCGGCAAACTCCAAAAATTATCATTTTATTTTAGCACAGTTTTTGATTAGCCATAGACATATATATGATTATATCTCTGAATTAGTTTTGTGTACGAGACCCATCAATATTTTATTTAAAAGGTATTGAAAGTACATTTAAAATGGTATACAACATCATTCACCTTTTTGTACACATGTACACATTTTACTTTATTTCTTGAAATAATTATTTAAATTTCAATCCTAACCGATCTACCGCTATAACACATATTTATGAAAAGTTGGATTCTAGCGTGCTTTCAACAGACGGACGGACATACTGGCATGGCTAGATCGTCTTAGAATTTTATGACGATCAAGAATATATATACTTTATAGGGTCTCACGTCGATATTACAACGTGTCATAAACTTAATGACAAAGTTATTATGCCCCCATCCTGGAGGTGGAGGGTATAAAAAGTAATATACACATTTCTTAATTTTCTTCTTCTCTAGAAGTAAAGCAATGTGTTTATTTTCAATTGAAAAATAAAATTTCATGGGATCTCACACCAATCGACACTTAGAAAGAAATATTATTTTTCACATATTTTATTATAATTTGGTACAATCACCAAATTGGTGTGTGAATTTGTAGAATTAAAAAAATATGAAAAGTTATATTTGTTTGGAAAATGGAGTCCTTCGGTTTCTTGTATACATTTCGATTCGTTTAGATTCTAGCGTGCTTTCAAGAGACAGACGGACGGCCGGACATGGCTAGATCGTCTTAGAATTTTACGACGATCAAGAATATATATACTCATAGGGTCTCAAGTCGTTATTTCAAGGTGTTATAAACGGAATAACATAGTTAGTATATCCCCATCCTGGATATACAAATTTCAAAAAATCGCTTTAACTATAACTGCATGGTGAAGTGAATAATCACTCCCAATTTCGTATTTCTATCTACTTCGTTTATCCTCTTTTCATATTTATCCACTTTTAGACAAACATTTGAAACATTGTTCGTTGCTTTAGCATGGAATTCGTCAATAATGTATTGTTTGTAAGCAACGAAATATTACGTTTCCACAATAAAACGCGACAGCGCTGCTATGTTTTGAGTGTTTCTGCTACGAAATGTATTTCTAGTTCTTCTCATAGCTTCGTTCCTGCAACAACTCAACTTTCGTTGATACTACGAAAAGAAAAATTTTAATTTTTTTTAGATGAGGAACATTAAGTATAGGGTAAAACTACCTTTCTCTTAATGTTTTTATTTTCTTTTGGTCATACTTTTTAGTAAAATTATCTGAATGTAAACATTGCCACAACAACGGTTTGCTGTTGCAACGAAACTGATTTTTCTGAAGCTCCGTCTTATTCGTTGATGTCAAAATTGGAGTTACTGAACGTGTGTTTTTGGAACGTATTTCTGTATTAAGTAGGTGGGATGCTGTTCCGATCAATCTCTCTGAAGTTTACTGCGTCCAAACTACTCTATATAGACAGTTGACAGACGAGCGAGTTTTGGTTGGTTAGTCAACAAGTCAGACTTTTTTGTTTATATTGGAGACTTTTTTATGAAGTTTCTTCATAAAATCTATGAAAATGTTCATAAATCATATTATGAAAATAATGAACTTGTATGACTAAAGTTCATCGAATGAAGAACTGCATTTCATAGTTTCTAGGAAATGTTTCATAAATTCTACGACACTTTTCATAGATTTGTGCTTTGTGATGCCTGATTCATACATTTTATAAAGTGTTTCTTTGCCAATTTTTTAATGAAATTTTTCACTGAGGTTAAGACAAAATCATAAATAATATGAAGATAATTCTTTCATTGTATATACCCCATTATTTTTGGTTGTTAATATTATGATTAACCTCGGACTACCTACTACCAATAGGTCCATGTTTTTAAATAGAGCAAATGTACATACCGTCAATATTCATTATTGTCGCTCTAAGACCTAGTGAAAAAGTGGACCATATTTTCATATAGCCCCATATAAAATGGGCCCTTGTTTTATATAAATCGCACTCGTATATACCGACCACTTGGGGCATCCAGATCTTGGGGCATCGGATATCATACTTTTAGTTGTTTTTTTCGTTAAAAGGTTATTTTAATTGCAATATTGGTTGATACCACTCAATGATACAATTTGAACAATCTTCCATCTGAATGGTGGCATTCCATAGACGGAGTCTACAGTAGATAATTTATTGAATACAAAACAATTTAGTGAAATTTATTGAATTATGACTTTTGAACAGAATCCTACGAGTTCGGTGGCCCTGTTGATATCCCCAAGACGGAGTCTAGAGGAGGCAATTTAAAAACAGAACAAATTGAATTTTTATACACTCCACGAGAGTATTATGGCTTTGTGCATTTGTTTGTAACACCCAAAAGGAAGCGTGATAGACCCATTGTTAAGTATACCGATCGACTTAGAATCACTTTCTGAGTCGATTTAGCAATGTCTGTCTGTCTGCCTGTCCATCTATTGTTGTAATCAAACTACAGGTCGCAATTATAGTCCGATCTTAACAAAAATTGGCACAAGTAAGTTTTCTGGATCAAGGACGAACGCTATTTAATTTGAGGCAAATCGGTTCAGATTTATATATAGCCCCCATACAAATGTCGCTCCCGATTTGACATTTTCCGCTCTAGAAACCACATATTGTACCCAATAATTATCATTTTATTTTAGCACAGTTTTTGATTAGCCATAGACATATATATGATTATATCTCTGAATTAGTTTTGTGTACGAGACCCATCAATATTTTATTTAAAAGGTATTGAAAGTACATTTAAAATGGTATACAACATCATTCACCTTTTTGTACACATGTACACATTTTACTTTATTTCTTGAAATAATTATTTAAATTTCAATCCTAACCGATCTACCGCTATAACACATATTTATGAAAAGTTGGATTCTAGCGTGCTTTCAACAGACGGACGGACATACTGGCATGGCTAGATCGTCTTAGAATTTTATGACGATCAAGAATATATATACTTTATAGGGTCTCACGTCGATATTACAACGTGTCATAAACTTAATGACAAAGTTATTATGCCCCCATCCTGGAGGTGGAGGGTATAAAAAGTAATATACACATTTCTTAATTTTCTTCTTCTCTAGAAGTAAAGCAATGTGTTTATTTTCAATTGAAAAATAAAATTTCATGGGATCTCACACCAATCGACACTTAGAAAGAAATATTATTTTTCACATATTTTATTATAATTTGGTACAATCACCAAATTGGTGTGTGAATTTGTAGAATTAAAAAAATATGAAAAGTTATATTTGTTTGGAAAATGGAGTCCTTCGGTTTCTTGTATACATTTCGATTCGTTTAGATTCTAGCGTGCTTTCAAGAGACAGACGGACGGCCGGACATGGCTAGATCGTCTTAGAATTTTACGACGATCAAGAATATATATACTCATAGGGTCTCAAGTCGTTATTTCAAGGTGTTATAAACGGAATAACATAGTTAGTATATCCCCATCCTGGATATACAAATTTCAAAAAATCGCTTTAACTATAACTGCATGGTGAAGTGAATAATCACTCCCAATTTCGTATTTCTATCTACTTCGTTTATCCTCTTTTCATATTTATCCACTTTTAGACAAACATTTGAAACATTGTTCGTTGCTTTAGCATGGAATTCGTCAATAATGTATTGTTTGTAAGCAACGAAATATTACGTTTCCACAATAAAACGCGACAGCGCTGCTATGTTTTGAGTGTTTCTGCTACGAAATGTATTTCTAGTTCTTCTCATAGCTTCGTTCCTGCAACAACTCAACTTTCGTTGATACTACGAAAAGAAAAATTTTAATTTTTTTTAGATGAGGAACATTAAGTATAGGGTAAAACTACCTTTCTCTTAATGTTTTTATTTTCTTTTGGTCATACTTTTTAGTAAAATTATCTGAATGTAAACATTGCCACAACAACGGTTTGCTGTTGCAACGAAACTGATTTTTCTGAAGCTCCGTCTTATTCGTTGATGTCAAAATTGGAGTTACTGAACGTGTGTTTTTGGAACGTATTTCTGTATTAAGTAGGTGGGATGCTGTTCCGATCAATCTCTCTGAAGTTTACTGCGTCCAAACTACTCTATATAGACAGTTGACAGACGAGCGAACATTTTTTCGTCGCATGAATGAAACAATGTGAATGTGACCTATATGTCTTGGTAGAGCCTCTCATGCACACCATAACAGCTCTAGAACTCACATCTAACATGAGATATTAATCAAATTGAATTGTATGTATATTGATCCATTACATTGAAAGAATTTTCCTTCACAATATTTATGAAGCCATTTCAAAAGAGCTTTTTCATAAATATAGTGCATTTTTTTCTTAATATGTATGAAAATTGCATAAATAAAATGAAATGTTTCATAAAATTTCATATTTCATAAAACAAAATTGTTAATTTAGTGAAACTTACTTTCATAAAATCAAAGAAAGATTTCACAATATTAAAGAAACAATTCTTAAATATTATGAAATATGTCATAACCAATAAAATATATGTTTTATGAAATGCCATCATAAGTATAATGAAGGATTTCATAGTTTTTATGAAATGTTTCATAACATACAACTACATTTTTAGTGTGTCGACTTTTTCGGTTGAATGCTACAAATTCTCATTTGTCCTCTGTTAACTCTGACAGAAGTACATAAGACATAAGTATTTACCCTAATTTTTAGTCAAAGACATAGTCAATGCAAATACTCTCGCAATGATGGTGAGTTTTGGTTGGTTAGTCAACAAGTCAGACTTTTTTGTTTATATTGGAGACTTTTTTATGAAGTTTCTTCATAAAATCTATGAAAATGTTCATAAATCATATTATGAAAATAATGAACTTGTATGACTAAAGTTCATCGAATGAAGAACTGCATTTCATAGTTTCTAGGAAATGTTTCATAAATTCTACGACACTTTTCATAGATTTGTGCTTTGTGATGCCTGATTCATACATTTTATAAAGTGTTTCTTTGCCAATTTTTTAATGAAATTTTTCACTGAGGTTAAGACAAAATCATAAATAATATGAAGATAATTCTTTCATTGTATATACCCCATTATTTTTGGTTGTTAATATTATGATTAACCTCGGACTACCTACTACCAATAGGTCCATGTTTTTAAATAGAGCAAATGTACATACCGTCAATATTCATTATTGTCGCTCTAAGACCTAGTGAAAAAGTGGACCATATTTTCATATAGCCCCATATAAAATGGGCCCTTGTTTTATATAAATCGCACTCGTATATACCGACCACTTGGGGCATCCAGATCTTGGGGCATCGGATATCATACTTTTAGTTGTTTTTTTCGTTAAAAGGTTATTTTAATTGCAATATTGGTTGATACCACTCAATGATACAATTTGAACAATCTTCCATCTGAATGGTGGCATTCCATAGACGGAGTCTACAGTAGATAATTTATTGAATACAAAACAATTTAGTGAAATTTATTGAATTATGACTTTTGAACAGAATCCTACGAGTTCGGTGGCCCTGTTGATATCCCCAAGACGGAGTCTAGAGGAGGCAATTTAAAAACAGAACAAATTGAATTTTTATACACTCCACGAGAGTATTATGGCTTTGTGCATTTGTTTGTAACACCCAAAAGGAAGCGTGATAGACCCATTGTTAAGTATACCGATCGACTTAGAATCACTTTCTGAGTCGATTTAGCAATGTCTGTCTGTCTGCCTGTCCATCTATTGTTGTAATCAAACTACAGGTCGCAATTATAGTCCGATCTTAACAAAAATTGGCACAAGTAAGTTTTCTGGATCAAGGACGAACGCTATTTAATTTGAGGCAAATCGGTTCAGATTTATATATAGCCCCCATACAAATGTCGCTCCCGATTTGACATTTTCCGCTCTAGAAACCACATATTGTACCCAATTTTCTTTAAATTTGGCACAACATCTTATAATCCAACTAGAGACACCTATGCAAAAATTGGAAAATATCGGTTCAGATTTAGATATAGCCACCATACAAATGTCGCTCTCGATTTGACATTTTCCACTCTAGAAACCACATCTTGTACCCGATTTTCTTTAAAATTGGCACAACATTTTATAATCCAACTAGAAACACCTATGCAAAAATTGGGTAAGATCGGTTCAGATTTATATATAGCCCCCATACAAATGTCGCTCCCGATTTGACATTTTCCACTCTAGAAACCACATCTTGCACCCGATTTTCTTTAAGTTTGGCACAACATCTTATTATCCAACTACAAACACCTATGCAAAAATTGGGTAAGATCGGTTCAGATTTAGATATAGCCGCCATACAAATGTCGCTCTCGATTTGACATTTTCCACTCTAGAAACCACATCTTGTACCCGATTTTCTTTAAATTTGGCACAACATCTTATAATCGAACTAGAAACACCTATGGTGAAAGTGGGTAAGATTGGTTCAGATTTAGATATAGCCCTCATACAAATGTTGCTCCCGAATGTTTAACCGATTTTGGCCAAACTTTACATATTATATTTCACCAATAAACATACGATGTGACCCCCACATCGTTCCGATTTAACATTTGTTGTCAAACACATACATTTACCGGATGCAAAAATCCTTCCCAGTTTCACTTTTTTAGCTAATTGAATTGTGATGATAATTGTTTGGGAGATGCCCATATGTCCATACTTTGGTATAACCCAAATGGGGCCCCATTCTGATCTATTACAGCTCTAGAAACTACATCTTACATCGGATCTTCATCAAATTTTGCAGATCATTATATGTTTCAACTAGGAATACCTACCGTGGATGAGAAATATATAGGCCCATGTTTTGGACCAGGTCCAAAATGTTGTTATAGGCCCCCTTTTGAAATGTCGGTCCGATTCATCCTATTACTACTGTATAATTTGTATTTGTCTTTCGGATAATTGGATCAATGACCATATTCGTTAAATAAGACTAAAATGAATTTATAGTAACTGTATAATTTATATGAACTACATAAAATTGCTCCCATGAAATACCTGGGTTTAGTAATCAAAGCGAGGTACATATGCAGGGAGTGGTGTAGGGTATTATATAGTCGGCTCCGCCCGACTTTAGCCTTTCCTTACTTGTTTTTATTTGGCAGGGACTGCCGTCTGTTTCAGTAGAAGGTGAGTTGACAACTAAAGAAACGCAAGCATGGCAGTGATGGCGTTACCATCAACATCAGTCATGTATTCTTATTTCGAGATGTAGACGGCGCTGACTGATCATATGATGAATGGTCAACAACTTCGCTTTCATATGAAATCTGAACAAGTAAATTAACCTTCGTTACCTTCATAAACTAAAAACAAATTATGTTTTAAAATATTTGTTTTTAGCACATGTTGCTGCTTCGTACGGAGTTTAAAAAATAATACTTTCAAAGCCAGAAAATTAACTATAACGCCATCTACATGTGGATATTACAGGATTGCCATACGCGCATCAGCTGGTTTCGATCATATGGTCGATATTCAACCAAAATTCATGGCTGCAACGCAGTACTTTGTTTCGATTACGAAGCCTTTTCTTTCACCTCCCTTGGCATGAATTTTGAAAATTAAACAAGCATTTTATTTTTCTTAAATCAATTTATTGCACCTTAGGCCAGTTCATTGTGGCGCGCGGTGTTGTTATTTTTTATATTCAATTTTTGCGCTTGAATTCTAAAAAGTCTTAAAGATTTCTATACAATATCATTACATCATTTTCTAATCGCTTCTAACTTTTGGCCCTCTCTTAATGGGCACACAATTCGTTTCAACGGATGAGCATTTCAAAAAAAAAATACAAAAAAATGAAAATTCTTCGTATATATTTAGTATTTAGTAATTAGTGTTTTCTGTATTATTTTATACTTTGTCAAACTTCAAAAGATCACAATTATACTGTACATAGTGTTTGCGGGTTCGTTTCTTTTGGTATTTTGTAGTGGGGGACATGGGGGCTGAGGAGCTGGAGTAGGAGCGGGAGTATTTGCATGTTGTTGTTGTTAGTTGTCCGGTTTTAACTTTAATTTTTTTTTGGGGGTATGTTATGGTACTTTAATTCCTTCGAAGGTCTCGTAGGACCCATACTTAGCTATGTTTAGGTATATTTAGATATTTGTATCTTTTTTTGGGGGTTGTGGAATAGATTACTGGTTAATACATGTAACTTACACATTGGCCGAAGGACCAAAACTACTAAAATACTTATTTGTATGATTATTTAATAAATTATCGCTAGCGGTGGTGGTGATGGTGGTGGAATTTAAATTTGAGCTACTACTGCTGCTGTTGTTGGTATTGGTGGTGTTGGTGGAATTGGTATGCTGACTACTACTATTCGAGTGGTTGGAGGGGGAGGAGGAGGACGTGTTCGTCGTGTTCGAGGAGGAGGATGAGCTGTTGTTGTGGCTGGGTGAGGGTTGCAAGAGTTTGTCACCTGCGGCATGGGCATACGACGGCGGAGGCTGCTGGTGCAATTGCTGTTGCTGCTGCTGCTGCCTGAAAGCCTGATATGCATCCGAGGACACCGCCGACCAGGTGCCATCTTTTGATTTAATGTACAGGTGCTGCTTGCTCGGCTGTTTGCTGCCAAAGTGATAATCACTGGCCGCTATCGACGAGTTGGAGGCCCAATCGTTGAGCAGCTGATTGGTCGAATTGCTTATCAGCGAGAAGTCGGTGTCATTGAAATGATCTGTCTGCGAGTTTGTTAGGAAATCCAAATGGGAACCGGTGTTGGTGTGGCTGGCTGTGGCCGTGTTGCTGTTGGCGGTTGGCTGCAGCGCTGCATTGTTCTTGTAGAGACTGCCAAAGTTGATGTTGTTCTCGCTTTTGAACATTTTTGGATTGCGTGGTCGGCGTAGGGTGCCAGCACCCCCGCCATTGATCATTTGTGTGGCCAGGGTGGTGTTGGCATAGGCCCCGAGACCCTGTTTCAAAGCATTGCTGGCCACCAACAATTGTTGTTGTTGCTGCTGTTGTAGCTGTAGCTGTTGTTGCTGCTGCTGTTGCTGTTGTCGTTGACTTTGTGATTGCATGCTGCTCGAGTTGAATGGATTTAAACGTGTCGGCTGCAATGGCTCATTGTTCATCAAATCGAAACGATTCTCGGTGATGTTGATTTTATTTGCAACACCACTGCCATTGCCACTGCCACTGCCTTGTGTGGCCGTCGAGCATTTCTTCTGGGATGATTTGGATGGTGATGCCATTAATATGGCCGTGGATGCCGTGCTGGCCGTCATTTTATCCGGCAGTGCCAACAGATTGTTGCCAAAGGCATTGTTATCCATGCCCATCGAATAGTGGTTGCTGGGTGGCGCCGAATACAGGCCCGACGAAATACTGCTGCCCATGGTCGTCGAGCGATAATCATCATTGTTGGTCGAGCGTATTGTCGACGACGACGACAACAACGACGATAATTTCTGTTCATTTCCGCTGCGTAGTCCATCTAAAATATCACCACCGGCCGTAGCTACGCCGACAACTCCTCCGCCACCTTGGATGGATTTAATCGTCGTAGCTGTTGTATTATTACCACTTCCTCCTCGATTCTGATACAATTTCGCATTTGCCACAAGATTTGTTGTTGCATATGCACCACAGCTATCGTACAATGACTGCTGTTGTTGTTGGTGTTGCTGTTGTTGTTTCTGCGTATGTCCATTGTTTGCGGTATGTTGTTGGTGCTGTTGCTGCTGCTGCAACAAGGTTGCATGTGCACTTCCGCCGCTTGGAGTTTTGAATGTCGAGCATGCAACTTCAGCATAATCGGGCATATTAAGTGGCGTTAGTCTGCAATGAGGAAACGGAACATAGAGAAATAAATAGAGTGAATGTCCACAAACGTTCGCATGCATGTATGTATGTATGTAAATTATATGTAAATTGCAGTGTAATTTGTAATGCTAACAACATATGTCTGCGTGTAATGCACTTTTGTTGGGAAATTTCAAATTTGTTAAAATATTTGATCTTTTTTGTGCATAAGAAAATTGTTTTCTAAAAAATTCTAGATATTCATCAGTTCGTGTTTGTGCTTCAGCTAGTTCACATAACATATCATTTTGTTGCTGGGGGAGGGTCTGAAGGGTGGGCGATGATTATGGGGTCCTTGTAAATGTTGTCGCATTAACAATTTTGTTCGCGGAAATACGTAAGAGATTGCGTGAACCATGGAACTAATGATGTTCTAAGTTGAGGGGCTTTGCTTGTAATCGTTCAATCAGTACTGAGATACATATAGTAGGTCGTGTAGTTTTTATACCCTCTATTTGTTTTTAACATCGAAAAGGAAGTGAGATAGACCCATTGTTAATTATACCGATCGACTTAGAATCTCTTTTTGAATCGATTTGGCAATGTCCGTCTGTCTGTCTGTATGTCCGTCTGTCCATCTATTCTTGTAATCACGATACAGGTCGCAATTGTAGCCAGCACCAAACGAAACTTTGCTCAACGAAGTTTTTCGAGACAAGGACGAACGCTATTTAATTTGAAGAAAATCGGTTTAGATTTAGATATAGCCCCATATTTTAAAATATCTTCTTCAAATCTTGCAATATATCTTATATTTAAACTAGAAACACGCATGGTGAAAATGAGTCAGATCGGTTCAGATTTACATATAGCTCCCATATAAATGTCGCGCCCGATTTGACTTTTTCCGCTCTAGAAATACTTTACCAGATTTGCTTTAAATTTGGCACAGTATCCTATAATTATACTAGAAACTCCTGTGGTGAAATTGGACCAGATCGGTTCGGATTTAGATATATATCCCATATAAATTTCGTTCCCAATTTAACATTTTGCACTCTAGATACCACATATTTCAACCGATTTTCTTCAAATTTGGCACAATACCTTATATTTGAACGGAAAATATCTGTGGTAAAACTGAGTCAGATCGGATCATTTAAATATAGCTTACATACAAATTTCGCTTCCGATTTAACATTTTCCCCTCTAGAAACCACATATTTGAACAGATTTTCTTCATATTTGGCACAAAACCTTATATTTGATCTAGAAACATCTGTGATGAATGTGGGTCAGATCGGTTTAGATTTAGTTACAGCTCCGATGCAAATTCCGGCCTCCATATAACTTTTTGCTCTGGAGAGACCACATATTTTAAACGATTGTCTTCAAATTTGGCACAAACCTTATATTTGAACTGGAAACATCTGCGGTGAAAGTGGGTCAGATCGGTTCAGATTTATATCCATTTAACTTTTTGGACTCTAGAAACCACATATTTTATTGATGTTCTTCAAATTTGCCATAGCAACTTGGAATTACAAGCGATATAGGCCTCATAAAAATGTCGCTACCGATTTTACCACATATTTTAACCGATGTTTTTTTTTAAATTTGGCAAAATACATTATACTTCAACTAGATAAACCTAAAGTCAGATTTTAATACAACCCTCATACAAATGTCCTTCTCGATTTAACTTTTTTCTCTCAAGGTATTACAGTTTTTGATCTAATTTAGCAGAACACGTTGTCACGTTGTGAAAGTAGCTCGTTTTCGATTTCTCCGAATCCTATGGTAATGGGGTAGAAAGTGGAGGGTATCATATTGTTGGCCCCGCCCGAATTTAGCATTTCCTTATTTGTTTGTATGTTATGTCAGTATTTTGACATTTTTGTCAGATACTAACAAAATACTGACAATGTCGAATATTTCGTACATATCTACGTTAGTAACTAAGATGGTTTCATTCCAAACGTTTTTCCACTAAGAAATAATCAAGGTCTTAAAATCGCCAGCTAAGTCGATCTTTTTGGCAGAAATCCAGGAGTAGATCTACATTTTTGGCGATATCTCAGAAATCTCACTGTAAAAATTGCAGAGCATTTAAAACACAGATTTGGTAAGAAAAAGTCAAAGAAATAAAAAAAGAGATTTTTTCTAAATTTTCATTTTTTTTTTCAAGATTACACATAACACCGTAAGACGACGATTTAAAAAAGTCTTTACACTTGATCCGGGTGATATACGTCTGAAAGTACAGGCAAAATGGAATTAGTTTCCGTTTTTAGTTTTTCATTTCCTCATCCTGTTGCCTCTTCACAGGTCTACAAAGTTCCAAGGGATACATTTTTTTCAAAAAATTATTTTATATACTTGTTTGCACCCAATGATAACGGTATTAGTGTCAAATAAAAGAGGAAAATATTTACAAAAAACACTTCAAATAACATGCTTCTATCTGTGTTAGATCCGCACTAATATCCATTTCAAGGTTACCCCTTAGTTTTTCTAGTTTAATAATATCTTACTTTTTAAGAGATACAATTTTAAATGGTTGTTAATACTAAACCAATACAGATTTAAAGTATTTTTTACCACATATTCCCTTCCAAGATTTGCAATTTCTAATGGTATCATAGGGGGCGAATAAGTATAAAAAATAATTTTTGAAAAATTGTATCCTTTGGAACTTTGTGGTCCTCTTAAGGGATAACAGGATGAGAAAAGGAAAAACTAAAAAAGACAATAAACTCTATTTCACCTATAGTTTCGGATGCATATCATCTTGTTCAAGTGAAATATTGACTGTCGGACAATGTAATCGTTCTAGATCAGTTGGGATTAAAAATGGGCGAAATCAAGCCAGAAGGAAAATTTTTTCCTTGACAAGGACAGGAGATACCCCCAATAACCCCTACATTTTCGAGCACATTTTTTAAGATTTCTGCTTTTTATTTACTTGATATTTGGTAAGTTCAATTATTTTATAACGTGACGCGCACCATAAATTACAAAGCTAGAATTCCAATCATAACGAAAATCTGTATATACTTCGCTCCGGCTACGTAGACTACGAAAATAAAGCGATATTCTAAATTTTTGGGTCAAATTGACCAAATGGCTGCAGCTAGAATAATAAAATTCGGTGTGTACATTCCCCATAAACATTCCTGTATAGATGTGGAAAATATAGGAAATTTCCGAAATCTATACTTTTAGTGGGAAACAGGGGAAGGAGGATAAAAATGGTAATTATCAAACGACTGCAGCTAGAATCATGAAATTCGATTTTACATTTCGTAGGCGCGAAAAATAAAATGTTTCCTCCAAAATCGCACTTTTCGGAGCGAAATATGACAAAAGGGATAAAGCTGGTAACAAGCAAACGACTGTAAACAGAATCGTAAAATTAGGTGTGTAAATTTAGAATATAGAATTTTGAAAAGTTGGTACCAATCAACCGACTACAGCTAGAATTATAAAATTAAGTATTTACATTCCACTGCAAACGCGAAAGATAATGGATTTTCGAAATTCATACTTTTAGGATAAAAACAAGTAAGGAAAGGCTAAAGTCGGGCGGGCCGACTATATGATACCGTTCCACTTTCAACTCCATTACAATTGAAATCGGAAAAAAGTGATATCGATTTTTGTATGTGTACTATATATGTGCCTTTTAAAGCGGAAATATTTAGAGCGACATTTTGTATGGGAGATATATATAAATCTGAGCCGACCTGATCCACTTTCACCACAGACGTTTCTGGTTGTAATGTAAGGCAATGTGCCCAATTTGTGACGTATCTAGAGCGGAAATTGTCAAATCGAGGGGCTTTATATAAATCTGAACCGATTTGCTTCAAATTAAATTGTGTTTGTCTTTGGCCCGCAAAACTTACTTGTGCCAATTGTAGCTAGGAATGGACAATAATTTGATTACAAGACAGACAGATAAACGGACATTGCAAAATCGATCCAGAAAGAGATTCTTAGATTATCTGTATAACAATCGATGAGTCTATCTCGGACGAAATCGGCCAAAAGGGAAAACTGTCTTACCTAACAACGAATGAGATTACCGACGATGATCTCTAATATTTAGGGTATTTAGGCAAATTTTTTAAGATCACAGTCTCTTTGAATGCATTTGAAGTATTATTTAGATACATATAGTCAACGACCTATTCAAAATTTATAAATTAACATTGATTCAAAATTATAATAATGAAACATCAGAATTTTTTAACAAATATTGCAAGATACAAAAAATATTATAATTTTCTTTCTTCGTAAATTCGACAGCCTCTAATCTGATGGTAATACTGTGCTGGAGGGTATATAAGACTGTGAAACAACTTTTGTATTTTTATTGGACCTCAACAAAGCCATATACATACGAAACTAGAGATCTTCTGTAGAAAACCTATGTACTCCGTTTTCCATTTCCTGATATTTTCTACTTTTACAGGATTTTTACCATCCAATCGATAAAGATGTTTCAGTAATTTATTTTCGTATGCAAAGGCGATATACGCATCAAATGAAAGAGAAGGATATCTGTTAAAAATACTTTAAATGTCATGCCTTGTTGAGTTAACCTCATTTTGCAAAATATGAAAAGCGTGAACATCATAGAGTTCCCAATATTAAAAAAATTTTGTAAAAAAAATTACAATACCAAACACTCTCACCAAATTTCATCAAAATCGGTAGAACACTTTCCCGTTGTTTTACGTGGAATAAGACTATATTGGACTATATAGGTCCTGCTTTTAATGCGGTGTACATATTTTGTTCCACGATGTTTAGCAATCAAACTAGACTAGAACTAGGGTATTTATAGTCAGCCCGGACGAGTAGATACAGATGTCTACTATCAGAAAAATGTTCCCCGTTTTCGTAATCAAACTGCTCAAAAATATAAAAAAGCGCCTGTGTAAAAAATACCTAAAAATAATTGCCAAGACCCTACAAGTAAGTGATATTATATACAAATGCTTGCAGAAGTATTAAAGTGTTGTGCATAAGGTACACTGATAATTCTATGGAATGTGAGCTATTGGAGCTTAAGGATTTTTTACTTATTTTCATTTTCTGGAATTTTAAAGATTTTGTTTATAAACAATCCATATTTTTTTCGAATTGTTGTAAATGTTAAGTCATTGGTATCCTTTCAGCTCTTAGATCTACTTGTAAAGCCCCCATCTAAACACCATTCCTTGACAGAGTGTTTAATGTAATCTCAACCTAAAATAAAATAGCATAAATTGAAAGCACCTACCAAAAGTTCTAGAATAATTAAGTAAATTGTAAACTTTAATCTTCCTTCCTCAAAGGCATCCACACCCTTCATCTTATTCGTTTAACAACTTCTTGCGATATTAAAACACTCTAAATTCACTCGGCCGCATTCAAACCATCCCCCATCCCACAAAAACGAAAACTTCCATTTCACCTCAATTTACTTTGCATAAAGCGAAGAGAAGAGCATGAAGAAGAAAGATGGAAAATATATATCAAAATATATATTTTTCGCAAAAGACAGCAAAAAAAGAATGTGTTCCGCAAACTGAACTAATTAAAAACCACTTAAGAAATAACTCAAAAATACTCGAAAAAATAACAAGAACATTTCAAGTAACTTTAGGCCACTTCTCGCCCTCGCCGGCGCCATCACCATCGCCCACACAAAAATGCAGGTAGAGTACGAACTAACAAATGTTGTTTTGGCCCACAAAAAAAAACAGAAAAAACAAGATACTTAATTAAGAAAATTATGGTAAAAAGATGTTGTAAGAAAACACAAAACAACAGACAACAGACATTCCAACAGCTATGAAATATGGTATTTCTTAATGAAAATATGGCACAGAGGATGGGCAAAAAAGCTGAGCAATTCTAGGCTGGATACCTATGGACAAGGAATTTAATTTTACGAAATAAAATTAAAATTTCATTATAATAAAAAGCTGCTGCAAGCAAGGCAAGACCGTGAAATGGAACTTTTGATGAGAAATCAAATATTATTTAAGGGTGGTTTGCGAACCTTTCCACGGTTGACCTATCGGTCGGGAGGGGGGAGGTTTGTGTTTTTGTTTTGTTTTTCTCAAGTGTAATGAAGCGTAATGGTAACAATAACACAAATGTTGCCACAACAATTTCTGGTCTATGACTTGAGAAAACAATATCGCCGGCAGAGGAAAAACAATCGCAGAGAGTTGTTTTTTTATGGGGGAGTTAAAGCTTTTGCTGAGACCCAAATTAAATTGTTTTGATATATTTATTTATAGAGAAGTAAATGGTAAGAGTTTTTTTCTAAAAATACATTCAAGGACGATCTGTGAATGTACTAGAAGAATATGTAGATAACCTGTTGTATTTGAACATGTCTGCTGAGAAATTCCATGTAAAAATTCACTTCCAATTTTTTGATTTTTCCTCAGCAATAAAATTATATCTGAGTCATTCCAGACCAAACGGTACGATTTATGACATCATTGGCATGGATTGTTTCAAAAGTTGTGGGCTTCAAAAGTAAAACTCTACACAAAAAAATATATTAAGTGTGTCTCAATGCGATTATGGCAAGGCTAAATATTATTTAACAAACATTTTGCCGGATAATTACGAGTTATGGAATGTATCAGTCTTAACAATTAGGCTGATGTCAGTTTGTTCATTCAACCATTTACGACATAAACTTACTACGTGTATAAGTAAAGATTTCCATGCATTATTTTGATAAACGAAAAGTTTTTAAGGAAGAGACGTAGATTACAAAATAAAGAGACATAAATGAAGTACTGAAGCATATTAGCAAGGTTGTACTAAAGTACTACTTTGGTTGGTACTGCTAAAAATACTTTGCAGAGAAAATGTTTGTGTTGATAACCCAAATAAACCTAAGAATAATCCAAGAAAAAGTTGAAGATTTTACAATGACATAAAGCTCAATGATTCTCGGGCAGAATAATATTAAATGACCAAATAACGGTTAATAATTTTATTGGATTTTTTTCTTGAATCTGTCGCAGGTTTAAAGTAGGAGATATAAACACATACGGCAGACAACTTCAATTTATTGGATATTCTTTCACAAATGCTGCATGAATAATGACCAAATGAATGATGTAATGGATGTTGTAGAAAATATGAAAATAAATAAGAACCCTGGATATGATAATATCCCTCCCAAATTTGTTAAAGAGTGTAGAAACAAGATAACCCCAATTTTAGTTGATATATTTAATAATATGATTAATCCTGATGCACTAACATTTCATCAAATAGAGCCAATTCTAAAATAATGAACACATCTGATATTAACAAGTAAGGAAAGGCTAAAGTCGGGCGGGGCCGACTATATTATACACTCCACTTTCCAACCGAATACAGTCCAACTCGGTAAAAAAGTGAAAAAGGGAAGAATTTTCGTATGTTTCCTAATCATAGGCTAATACGACCTGGTTCGATTTGTCAAATCGATAAGAATATTTATATCGGGGCTATATCCAAACATGGAAAAATGTGACTAACTTTCACAATAAGTTCTTCCAGTTCAAATATAACGTGTTATGCTCACTTTGAAGAAATTCGGTGAAAATTCGTGGTTTCTGGGGCAGAAAAAGTTAAATCGGGAGCGAAATTTGTATGGGAGCTATATGTAAATCTGAACCGATCTGACCCATTTTCACTATAGGTGTTCCTACGACAAATATAATAGATTTCGCCTAATTTGAAGAGGATCTGTTAAAATATGTGGTTTCTAGAGCGAAAAAAGTCAAATCGGGAGCGAAATTAGTATGGGAGCTATATATAAATCTGAACCGATCTAACACATTTTTACCACAGGTGTTTCTAGTTGAAATATAATATGTTTTGCCAATTTTGAAGAAAATCTGTTGTAATATGTGGTATCCAGAGTGAAAAGTGTCAAATCGGGAGTGAAATTCGTATGGGGGCTATATCTAAATCTGAACCGATTTTCTTCAAATTAAATAGCGTTCGTTCTTATCCCGAAAAACTTCGTTGTGCAAAGTTTCATTTGGTTCTGTCTACAATTGCGACCTGTATCGTGATTACAAGAATAGATGGACGGACGGACGGACGGACGGACAGACAGAAAGACAGACAGACCGACAGACGGACATTGCTAAATCGATTCAAAAAGTGATTCTAAGTCGATCGGTATAATTAACAATGGGTCTATCTCTCTTCCTTTTGGGTGTTACAAACAAATGCACAAAGACATAATACTCTCGTGGAGTGTATAATAAATACCGACCGATTACTACTCTCTCAAATATTGATAAAATTTTTGAGAAAATCATACATAATAAGCTTATATCATATAAGGAAAATAACAATATAAAGGGTGGTTAAATTGTAAGAGCCGATGTTGAATATGAACCACACCTAAACGTCATGTTTTTTCTGCATTTCATTTGACATTTCTCAATTTCAGACTAACTCAGTTTGAAGCATGGAAATATACACTCTAGAGCAACGCGTTAAAATTAGTCAGGCTTATTATGAAAATGAGCGTTCAAATCAAAATGCATATCGTGCACTTCGTGATTTGTTCGGTCAATTTAATCGTCCAAATGTGCGTACAATCGGAAAAATCGTGCAAAAATGTGAACAAACTGTGTCTGTAGGTGATGTGAACACACCATTGCATGCTCGTACAGTTCGTACTGCAGAAAATATTGCTGCTGTTCGGGATAGTGTGGCTGAAGAGCCGTCCATCTCAACTCGTCGTCGTGCCCATCACGATGAACGTTGATGAACATTATGCATTAAGATTTGCATTTACACGCTTACAAGATGCAATTGACTCAGGAACTAAAGCCTCTTCACCATTCCAAACGTCGTCAATGGTCAAAATGGTGGCAACAAATGGCAACAGTGTATGAACAATTTTCGAACAAAATCATCTTCAGTGATGAGGTACATTTTCACCTCAGTGGATTCGTCAATAAGCACAATTGCCCCATTTGGGGCAAAGTGATTGTCGAAAAACCAGTGCACCCACAAAGAGTGACTGTTTGGTGCGGTTTATAGGCTGGTGGCATCATCGGGTCCCATTTTTTCCAAAGATGAGGCCGGTCAGGCAGTTATTGTGAATGGCCTTCGCTATCGTGAGATGATAACGAACTTTTTATGGCCCGAATTGGCAGATATGGATGTGGACGATATGTGGTTTCAACAGGACGGTGCTAACGAAACAATGGCTCTTTTGCTCGACAAATTCAATGGCCGTGTTATCTCACGTTGTGGCGATGTCAATTGGCCGCCAAGATCATGTGATTTGACACCGGTGGACTCCTTTCTTTGGGGTTATTTGAAAGAAAAAGTGAACGTCGATAAGCCAGCAACAATTAAAGAGTTAAAGGATGAGATAATTCGGCCCATTAACGGCATAGAACCTCAATTATGCCTCAGAGTCATCGAAAATTTGGACCATCGGAAGGAAGTGTGCCGACGAGGTCGCGGCGGCCCTTTGGCCGATATTTTGTTCCATACATATTATATAGAATATTAATATTATAATAATAAAAATAAATAAAAATAATTTCCTAAATAATTTGTGTTTTGTTCAAAATCAACTTCGGCCCTTAACATTTAACCACCCTTTAATATATGATTTGAAGAATCTGTGATGAATTTAATCAAATATGTTTGCAATTGTTTGCATGTGGGAAGTAGTGCAGTGGTAGGAATATTTTTCAATTTTACGAAGGCTTTTCATCTTGTTAATCTTACAATTTTATTAGACAAATTTTCTAATGAAAAGTGAGACAACGGGTTGGTCGAAGTGACGAAAATATCGCTGCCGTTCAGCCGTCCGTAGCAAACGATCCAAATCATGCGATTACGCGGCGTTCTCAAGAACTGGGCATCGCCAAGACCACTTTATGGCGAATTTTGCACAAAGATCTTGGTTTACACCCATACAAGATCAAGCTGACTCAAGAAGCCGATGGACCATTTGACGCGAAGTACGTTCTCCGATTTTATTTAAAAAAAGTTGTCCAGTCCTTATTGGAAAACCCTATTTTTTTTCTTTAAATTTAGTTTGCAAAACAATTTTAATATAAGAAATAGAACGAATTTAGTTAGATGTTGGTTGGAGAGAATCAATCATCGGATGGACTACATGGGATCTTGTGTATATAATTCCCTTCCATATATGATAAAATCTATTGATTTAATTTCGGCCGGGCAGAACTTTACATACCCTCCACCAGAATTATATTCAATTTAAGTACGCTTAAAAGGCAAGGTTATGAATATGTTTATATATGCACTCATCGAAATAGTACTTCAAGGCAATTCAAAAAGTATATATATCGTAGCAATCTTCGAAAAAGCTTAAATACCATAAGTATTGGGGCATAGTGGGTGCATTTTCAGCTACAGCCGTTGGGTTTATAGTATTTCCATCCTATATTAGTTCCAAACGTACACATTTTGGAAATCCATTACCTCACACGAACACAGTGCAAGTTAACCTAACTTCATGATACTACCCATTTTTGCCGTAAGTACGAATTTGGAAAAATCATTTTTATTTTACGAGTCTATGCAGTCAGACGAATGTACGCACCTAATTCTATAATACTAGCTGCTTCCATTTGGTTGTTACCATTTGTATCCCCATTTCCCATTTTATCCCATTAAAAGTATGAATTTCGAAAACCCAACATCAAGTTAATATAAACAGACATATCGAAAAAACATGCTTAAATCCTCTAAATATTGGGGGATATTAGGAATATTGTCAGTCCTTGTGAGGAAAAAACTTTTCCCTATGGACCGATTTCGCTCTCTTTCAATCTCAACCGATCTACAACTATTCGACTTATTCTAAGAAAAGTTGGACGTACTGGCTCCTTTCGTTTTGATGATAGTGTGCTTTCAACACACGGACGGAAAGACAGACGGATGGATGGACGAATGACGATCAAGATTATTGTAGTCTTCGAGGTGTTATAAACGGAATGACAAAGTCAGTTTACCCCCATCCTGTGGTGGAGGGTATAACAATAGTAGGTCATGTTCTAAAATATGATCCCACCAGGGAGCACTCCAATGAAGCTGATGGTTGTTTTTCACTACTTGGGTTTTGACATGAGAGCCTCAAAATCTGTAGAAACAATGTAAAATAATTAACCCTCTAGGGGCCAGCCACCACGCAAGAGATGTTTTAGGTAGTGAGTTTTGGATTTATACAATTCATAAGTATCTCTTTTAGCAGATATAAAATGATAAAATGTAGGATACATACAGAATACAAAATGTAGATAGGTATTATTGAATACAAGTCTTCAATATATTTTTCTAATAATAATTGTCATTATATTTTTAATTTTCAAAAAATATTTTCTTTTAAATTTTATTTATTTGTAAAATTCAAAAATTCTCCCGAAAAAAACATTTTTTCCCTTAAACATTTTTTCAAGCTACAAAGATGCGAAATATGTAAAATTTCATATTGATTGGAGGGCCATAGTTTCAAATTTTAACAAAAACCTTTCTCCAATTTTCATCAAAATCACAACAAAATTTTCGTTGGTTGGAGAATGCTCAGAAAACAATTTTTGTTTTATGCAGAAACAATTAAGGCAGCGTTAAGGTCAAGTATATGATACATCCAATAATGACCTTAACACTAAACACCTGTCGGTCTATTTGTTGTCATCTATATTAGCACTTGCTGTCATTTTAGTCCCCTTTTTATGAAATTCGACACGAATAATTGTATATGAATTGTACTCTAGATTTCTCTTATTGTCGCTAAACATATAATAAGAATGCAGAATGCTCTTCACGATACATGCAGTTCAACTAGGACCTTAGTTGTTCTGTGTGCAAGAGCAAGAAGAGCTCTTTAAAAATTTCCTAAATTTTCCTTTATTGGCTATACTTTAATTCTGTCAAAATTCCTTGCTGTCCTCCAACTCCACGTCTCAATGCCAGTTCCGTTCGATTTTGTATTCAATTGTTGGCGTTTGCCGAATGCCTAATGAACATCAATATTTAATTATGTTGATATAATGCTCGGCTTTGTGTCTTTGCTTGCTCTCCTTCACATCCCCTCCCCAGCTTTACGAGAAACATCAATTAAATATTCCAAACGAAGAGTTCATGATAATTTCTAATTTTTTTTCTAGCTAGCAGTTCTAGCACGATTTTGCCCCTTCCGCCGGCCGAGTACTCATAAATAACCCATTTGCTCATACCTTTAATAACCCATTTGAAGAGGATATTATTAATTTCGGCAATGCCTTTTACAACCATTTTGTTTATCACGTAACTACTAACGGTTGTTGTACCTTTTGAGGGCCCGCAGGGAGGGGGATTTAAATTAAACCCTTCTTCTATTGACGCCGGAAATGTTGTTGGATTTGTTTTGTGTTGTTGTGAAAAAAAAAAAATAATAATATGATTTTCGAGTGTGTGTGTTGTGCTTACCTTTCATAATCCGGCAATGGCATGTTGGTCTGATTATGCTGATGATTGTGGTGGTGTTGTTGTTGCTGCTGCTGCTGTTGTTGTTGTTCTGTTGATGCCTGGCCCGTGACTTGTGCGTAATCCGGCAGTTGTTCCTTGGTGGTACAGGACGATGTGTTGGCCTGACGCCAAACGCCCCCCGTGGGGTCGATCCAAACACCGTTCGCATTCAATGGTAATGTGGGGAATTTGCGAACGGCACCGATTGCGTGATTTCCTAAAATAAAAATAATCGACAACAAAGAAGAAAGAAACACCAAAAGGAGGAATTATTTTTCTGTTCTGTTCACAAATATTTCAATTCTTTTGCTTTTTTGGTGGACTACACTCAAAAAAAAAAAGTGGCTAAAATGGAAGGAAATCGGAATTTTATTTTTTTCTCTAAATGTGTTTTATTTACTTTTTTAAACTACAAAAATACTTATATTGAGTTAATTAGTTTGAACTCAATTTTAGTATAACATTCTTTTTTCTTCGAGTGTAGCTTTTGTTAGGTGGTAATTTGGTGGGGAAATGGAGTTTGTAGCAAAGGCTTTATGGCAAATCGTTTTTTATTGTTTTATTTCCAACAGTTTCTTAATATATTTCTATCCTATTGTTGTTTTTTTGCCTTTGGGTTGCTAAAGATACCACACCGGAAATGAGCATTTATGTTTTGTGTGTGTCTGTGCGTGTAGGTGGGTGGGTGGGTTTTCACGTTGTTTCCTAATTATATCTGTTTTAAAGGTTCTGTCGCTCTTGCCGCCATCGTCCGTCGCTGTCCTTCTTGTTATTTTGTGCCACCGTCTTTGGTCCTAAATAGTCCCTAAATTTGGTTCATTGTTGTCGGCCAGTATTGTTTAGATTCTTATCAAATTGGTTGTTTCTGTAAGCGTGCTCCTTTTCTTTATAATTGATGCGATTTTTACGTGTCGTTAAATAATTTGCAAAGTTTTGTTCTTTGAGGTCTTTGTTGCTTTGACGGGCTTCTTTATTTGGCATTCATTTGTTGGATCGCGGCTTATCTTAATGTTGGAATATTTATTATCATTCTTTGTTGGCTTAAATTGGCTCTGTGTGAGTTAAAAATAATTCATTTTGAAGGTATTTTTAAGAACACGTTTTAATTAAGGAAAACATGCGTATTTAGTGAGTGGAGGACGGTGGCAATTCAGCTGATAAACATGTTATGGGGCAAGAACAATAATGACGTTTACAGAAGTCATGGTGGTTGATAAAAAACTCCTCTTTATTCTAAGGTATGAAATTCATCAGAAGTATTCCAGCTGGCAATGTCTTTAAGATCTTTTGAAAGAGGGGTCTATGACCACAGTAAATCGTTGAGTAGATATCTGAGACAAACCATTCAAATCTTCAACGATATTTTCACACAAGTGTAGTCAAAATCGAAGAAAATCAAACCATGTCGCCTTATTGGCGACAATGTCCTCATTTTGCCGACATGCCTCTTATAATATCAATTACGATCTCATGAACGACAAGGTCGTCACATTATTATGTCAATGGACTTATTGACGACAATGTCGTCTTATTTTCGTCGACGTCCCTATTATCGAAAATATCGCCATTATTGATCAAAAATTTATACTTTCTGATGTTTACAAAAGAGAATACGATGCAACAAATAAAAATAATAAATCTAAAGAATTATTTTTTGTGTGCATTGAGGCATATTGATCCATAAAATCAACACAAACATTTTTATGGGTAATTTTTGTTACTAAAATGAGGATACCATTAACATTTGTACTCTCCTCTTGGAAGTATATGTTCGATAGCATCGTCTTCTGTGTTCAATTAAAAGTAATGATTATGACTAGAAATTTTGCGAATTTCACTTACACATAGACTCAGTAGTTTAGGAACAGTCTCCTAAAAATTGATTTTTTCGGTTTTTTGTTGCCACGAAAAAATATGAATAATAGCGATTTTTGAATTTCGCGATTTTTTAAATCGACTTTTTTCCTAAAGTATAAAATGGTTTGAGTGGGATTTGGTAGGCTTGATGAACAGAACTCACCGCCTTTTGTTTCGAATAAAATTAATTTTGGCATTTTTTAAGAATACTGGTTTATATCGAAGGCAGCAGGCAGTTATGATGACTAACAAATGTTGAACATTTCACTTTCATATAGGCTCATTGGTTTAGCACAAAAAACGCAAAAGAAGTAGCGATTTTTGAAATGCCCAGTTAAAAAACGCGATGTTTTTAAAATCGAGGTTTTCCGTAAACTATAACCAAAAAGTATAAATGGTTTGTTAGGCTTGATGAACTAAATTCACCTCTGGTTTCGCAAAATACTGATTTTTGATATAAAAAACGCCACAGTATATTTTATTAAGAAAACCGTTTGCTATCGAACAATCTGAGTCTTTTTGGCTATGAAATGACATTTAAAGTTTTCAAAAAAAAATAATAATAAAATTGTGTTTTTTTAATGGGGATTTTTCGAAAATGGTAAATATGTTATTTTTTCAATTAAATTAATGTTCATCACCTTTAATTGAACATTAATTTAATTAAAAAAATAACATATTTACCATTTTCGAAAAATCCCCAATTAAAAAAAAAACCCAATTTTAAATGTCATTTCATAGCCAAAAAGACTATGATGACCAACAAATGTTGAAATTTTCACTTTCATTGATTTAGAAACAGTTTCCTAAATATTTGTTCTTTTTCTAAAAAAATCATTTTTTAACCAGCACGAAAAACGCAAAAGAAATAGCGCGAATTTTCAAAAACGTGATTTTTTAAAATCGAAGTTTTCCGTAAACTATAAGCAGAAGGTAAAAATTGTTTGTTAGACTTGATGAACACAATTCACTGCCGCTTTTGGTTTCGAAAAATGTTGATGTTGTAATGTTTAACATAAAAAACGCCAAAATCCTTTTAGCGTTTTTGGAGAAAACCGTTTAATTTTGATTTTTACGAAAGCAGAACAAAAATATGTTTTTTTGCCATAACATGGCATTTAAAATTGTCTAAGAAAAGGAAATAGTATTGCTGCGATTTTTAAAATTGGCGATTTTTCGAAAGCGGTAAGAAACAAATTTTTTTATTTGGCAAATTTTCCGTAATTATGATGAAATGGCAAACGTAATTATGATGGCTAAACAATGTTGTAACTTTTGCTTTATTTCACACTCATTTCACACTTTCATACTCATTGGTTTAAGACCAGTCTCCTAAAAATTGATAAAGAAATGATTTTTTTCGACAAAAAAAACTTTTCTTACCAGCAATAAAAAATTCCAACAAAGCGATTTAAAAAACGCGATTTTTTAAAATCTGATTTTACGTAAACTATAGACAAAAAGTAAAATGATCCGTTGTTTGTTTCGACAAATATTGATTTTTTGATGTTTAGCATAAAAACCGCCAAAATCGATGTTGGCGTTTTTAAGAAAACTGTTTGATATAATTTATTTTCGAAAGCAGCACAAAAAACCACGCTTTTCCGTCCTAAAAGGCATTTAAAATTTTCCAAAAAAAGAATGGCGTTGCTGCGATTTTTTTAATTGATGATTTTCTTTCAAAACGGTATGATATACATTTTTTCCGAAAACTGCACATTTTTGCGATAACATCGGCTTAAATGTTCAATTAGAAGAAGAAGAATTACGATGGCTACAAATTATGCAAATTTCAACAGTGTCATAAGAATTCTAAATAAATTGCTTTTTTTTCGAAAACATCATTAGTTGCTATCACGAAAAACGCACAAAAATTGCGATTTTGAAATTGGTGATTTTTTAAAAACGCTTTTTTTATCGAGCTTTATTTGGATTGATGAACAGAATTCACCGCCGTCTTTGGTTTCAAAAATATTGAGTTTTTGATTTTCAAGAAAAAAATGCCAAATTGACATTTGCTGTTCTTAAGAAAGCAGTTGGAAAACATTTTTTGGAACATATTTTTTCTTTTGAAAGCCTTCACAGAAAAAATTCAAAGTTTTTTTTAAGAAAACAGACAACAGCACAATAAACTGCGACTTTTGAAATAAAATGAATTTTCCAAAAAAAAGAAAACGGCGTTTCTGCAATTTTTCTCAACGGTAAGAGATACAATTTTTCCGAAAATGGCACATGTAAAAAATTTTAAAATTTTAATTTAATTATAAATTGTGAATAAAAGTAAAACATTGATAATAATTTTTTTTCCAAATTTTGTTTCTTAAGAAACCCGTTTGATATACATTTTTTCGGGATATAATTATTTTCCTTCAGAGAATAAAATACATAAATATTTAGATAGGTTGAAGGGTTTCCCATTTTCAGAATTGTACCCTACATTTACTGAAAAAATTCAGATTTTTTAGTTCCAAAACACGAAGTACTTATTTTCTTTCATTAACCGAGTAGAGTTTATACTCGGTCGGACGGGACACAATCTTTTTCTTTAGAGATTTATCCTCTGTTTTTAATTTCATATAGAGGATAAAGTCTCAAAGTCCCGGCCCAGCCGACAATTTCAGCGAATTCTATAAAGAAAAATGTCAAATTCTTGACCTCTGCCCAAATCTGATCCTCTGATTAGAATCTTTATTTTCGCTACGAATTAAATGATTTTTTTGGTCATACTTTTCGATGTGATATCTTTACAAACGATTTGTCTTAAAGCCATTTCCACTATTCCATTTCGTAAATAAGATTTTTTGAATTTAAAAGACTCATATCACTTACCATGTAAACTCCCCAGCGACGTTTGTTTGATGAACTGATATCGTTTAAATAACACCAATGCACCAAATAGAAAAACTATAATAGCGATTATGGAGCCCAGTAAAACGATAAACCACGTCTGCGTTAAAAAATCATCGGCAATATCACGATTGATGGGATACCTGGTAAAAAAAAACACAGGGAAGAGAAAACGCCAACACGGGAAATGTTGAACACGCTATTAATACAACCGTTCCATTCACGCAATTGGAATGCATCAAGAGCAACACCCGGCTACTCCGAGCGATATCCTTACCTTGTATAGCCTGTATCCAATGACTGTGTTCGCGGATCCATACGCAACACAGCCGGCTTACTGAATGGACCCACACCCACCCGGGTGGCTGCTGCAACGGCAATGTAATAAGTGACACCTGTGGTGAGATTGGCCAACAGCAATGTTGGCGAACTGGCATCAATTGTCATATTTTTATAGATGCGAGTGGTGTTGTGACCATCGAGTCCTTTCACAATCACATTGTAGTTAGTGAGGATGCCTGTGAATAGAGGAAGAGAGGAAACGTTGACGATGATGATGATTAAGTAGGTGTGCTTTGTTTGTGCTGCTGCTGTTGCTGTTGTTGCCACGTTAGCAATCACAATGGCAGCGCTATTTCATCTTTAATCCTTACCATTGCGAGTCTTGTTGGGATACGGTGGCTGCCATTTCAAAAAGACCGAGGTGCGATTGAATTGTATGGCCTCCATGCCGTGAGGTGGCATTTCGGGAACTGCAATGAAAAAGGGAATAATAAATGGCATTGTAAATGAGGAGTTAAAAGGAAATAAAGACGAGAGAAAAACCTACAGCGTTAAACTAAGTAAATTCTTTAATGGAAATTGCTGAACGAGTTAAGTCAGATTGAGTTGAAGTTTTTCTATAAAATTTCAGGGGATCAGATGCGATGACGTTACCATGATGGGGGCAAGCACTAAGTATTTTAAATAATTTCAATGACAGAAGTAAGTTATATGGTTTACGTATTAATATAAATAAAATAAAATGTGTGATCATCAGCAGGAAAACAATATATGAAAATGTCGTACTAAAAGTTGATATATCGAAAATCGAGCGAGAGCGCAAATAAATGAGCAATTGGATAGAGAAATAAAAGATGTCCCATAGAAATGGCAAGAGAAGCGTTTTTCAAATGTAATAACATTGTTGCCACGTTAGTCATGGTTAGTCATGACTTCATTATTGGTTTATGTGGTCTGTCATTTTGTGTGGAACCAAAGTATGGACAGTGGAAACAGTAGATGAAAAAGGAGTACTCAAAATTCCCTGGACCGATCGGGTAGTAAGAAGAATGAAGCTCAATCGGGAGTTAATGAAAAACATCAAAACTCGAAAAAAATTCCATTTGGGACATCTGATGAGGAATAGCAAATACAAACAACTTCAAATCTTCATCAAAGCCAAAATTGACGGAAGACGTAAAAACGTTTAATAATGGACTGGATAACGTGATGAACTATATTACTTTTCTCATAAAAAATAAAATAAAAACTTAAATATGCCAGAGTACTTTTTGGAACAAGACCATAAAAACTGTGTACTCAGTTTTTTATTTGGTGATCTTTTTATTTTTACAGGACTTTTAATTTCCAAAGGATCTATTTGTCTTAATAATTTATTCTGATACTTCCGAGGGCCATTTACAGACGTTATGGATATCAGATGGAAGAGAAGAATGTTTCTTAAAATTACTAAAAATTGCATGCCTTTATCTGTTTTAGTTTAGCATTAACAACCATTTTAAGTTAGTAAAAAATGGATAAACTAAATAAATGAGCGGGATAACTTGAAATTACTGTTTATACTAAGCTAATATTATATTTAAAGTATTTTTAACAGATATTCTTCTCTTTGATTTGATGGATATTGTATGACCGTTGTATGGCTCGTTTAAATAAGAAAATAATGTATTTAAACATCTACATACTTTGGAAATTAAAAGTCCTATAAAAAGGAGAAAGTATCACGAAATGAGTACACATTTTTTCTACATATGATCACTAGTTTCACATATTTATTGTGTTGCTCAGGTCCAATAAAATAAATATTAAATTGTCACACGGTGTTATTATTAAAATAAGAAAGTGCTGGGATCAAGTTTTCGTATAGAAAGTTATGCTCATTGAATTTGTTTCGATTGGAAATTATTATTAGCTGAAAGGAGCTATAATAACACGAATATTGACAATTATATTTTAGTAGTTCGGAATGAGCCCTATATTATCATCAATGGGATGGGCGTAATCTCGCCATTAGAACTTCTATTAGAAATTATTGAACTGAGCCCTATTTCTTTCAACGGAATATTATTCGCAATAAAAGTGAGCTTTAAATTATCATCAGTTGAGCTGGGTGCATAGCTTCCTTTAGGAAATTGTTCTCAGTAGAATTAAACCCTAATATCATCTTCACTTGTTCATAACTCCCAAATTATCGTCAGTCTAGATGAGCTCTATTTGTCCTCTCTAATATTATACTAATTGTGCTCGAAATTATCCTATTTTGCACTGGGCCACACATTTTCTTCATAAAGTCGGACTGGGTACAAATTTTCATTCAGACAAATAACCTCAGACGAGCAGAGCTCTAGGTTTCGTCTCGAATATTATTATCTATTCAAGATTTCAAATTCTCAATTTCTCGATATCACCCTCAAGTGTACAGAACTCTAAATTATCCTCAGTTAGAATAGGTACAAAGTTTTCTTCAGAAAGTTACCGTCAGACGAAATGGGCTTTAGCTTTTCTCTCAAATAGTATCCTACAGAAAATTATCGTATCAATTATTATCCTCAATTGTCCTCATTTGCACTTCACAAGTTGCACATACTTCAGAAATTTATACTCAGTCAAAGTGAGCTCTATTATTCGTCCCCAATATTACCTTCAGTAATACAAGGAACAAAATGTGCTTCAGAAAATTGTCGTAAATTGAACTCTAATATCATCCTCAAAACTCTAAATTATCTTCAGTTAGAATGGACACAAAGTTTCCTAAGAAAATTATCGTCAGTCGAGATTAACTCTATTTGTTCTCTCAAATATTATCATGTGGACTCGGCACAAAATATATATCAGAAAGCTATTCTCAGTTGGACTGGACACAAAACTTTTTCAGAAAATGACGCTCAATCGAACGGAACTCTATTATTCCTCCACAATATTATTCTGAGTTGGAGTGAAAACTAAGTTACTTTCAGTCGTAATGAGAAGAAATCTCCTTCACAAAAATATTCTCTCCTCCTGAATATCTGTCTCAAGTGTACACAGGTGGATTGGACACTAAGTTCCTTCAGAAAAATTAAGATCTGCCGACAAACTATCCTCAGTTAGACTGGGCACAAAGTTTCCTTCAGAAAATTATCGTCCCTCTCAAATATTATCCTCAATTGTACAGAGCTCTAAATTATCCTCATTTACAAAGGGCAATTAATTTTCTTCAGAAAGTCGAACATAAAGTTTCCTTCAGAAAATTATAGCAGTTGAGATGCACTCTATCTATCAGATGAAAGATAGTTTCATCTCCAATATTTTCTCAATTGGAGTGATCTCTACTCAAAATTTCAAAGAGATATCCTCCGTCGACCTCTATCTCTTCTCTCCTCCAGTCGAGTACACAACTCGAATTCATGCTAAGAAAATGTTCTTCAGTTGGACTGCGGACATATTTTTTTTAGAAAATTGTGGTAATTTTAGAGGTGGGTCAACATTTCCCCCTTTTGCTCATTCTTATGACAAATCTGCGTAGGAAACCTTGTGATCTTTACCTTTTAGGTATAGGATGTGTTCAGCAATATTAATCGGAACACTACAAGGAATATTTTTGTGGAACATTTTATCCCACTAGCTCTTCAATATAGGGGTCTTTTGGACCCTTTAGGGGGTTTAACTGCTCAAAGTGGTCTACAAAAATATTTGCCATAAAAGCTCTGAATACACAAAAACTCAAAACTCATCTTAAATGCCAGAAATAAGTCAAGGCTTGAATTTCATTTTAGGGTTAATTTCGTAATTTTTCCGAAGTGATGGTTAACAGTACCACAAAACTGAATTTTAGGGTGATGATGTGAATGGAAAAATCTCCTACATGAAATTTCACTATAAGTCGCAGAACAGTAAAATATCATCATCAATTTAGATATTTAAAGAAGAAATTATTTATTATTCTTGGAAATTCATGTTATTTTTTCTGTTTCAGTGTAACTTGCATCAGTGTGGGCGATTTTTTATTATTTTAAAGAAAGTTCTCGGCTCTACTTGACTTAGCTCGTCCAACAAAAAATTTGTAGCTAAAATACGAACAGAATAATACAAAACTTTACATTAATCTCAAAACTACTTTGGTGAAGGTTCTAAAGCATTTCTACACTCTATTTATTTGGTACTCCTGGTGTTGTATCCTCTACACTTACCATCTTCCATTGTTGTACAGTGTTTGGCATTCGACGGTTTGCCTATGACGCTCTTGTAAAATGGCACAAGAAAAAACTCGTACTTGCTCGCCTTGGCCAACCCGTTTACGGTGCAGGCACTCGCTCCATTGCCAGCATTCAATACCGTCATCATTTTGTACTCGGCCGAGTGCAGCTCTCGGGCATAGATGTAGAAGCCCTCAATGTACTGGCCACTGTCTATGTCCCAGGCCAGGCGGACACTGGTCGAGTCGGAGGCATTCGCCTCAAGCAGCTCAACGACATCGTTGGTTTGCAACAAAGTTTCCACCTCGGCAAACATAAGGTCCTCGTTGGTGCCGCCGCCACCGCCGACGCCACCAGAACCCCTATGGCCACCCCTGGTAACCAGCTGGCCGGCTGTAATTGGGTCGGATATGGGCGAGGGGGGTGAGAAACCCAAAGCATTCTCGGCCCTCACAATAAACATGTATGCTGCTCCATTTGTCAATCCGTCAACTGTGAAAATAGGTTCAGTCAGGCGTGCGGCAATGGGTATCCATGTTTTACTTTTATTCGTCGAATACATTTCCACCGAATAGCCCAGCAGTGGAGATGCTCCCGGCTTATCACTTGTTGGCCACACCATAGTCAGAGCATCGGCACTGGCATTTAGTATTTTTGGCTGGCCGGGTGCTGAAGGACACTTGCTTTGTTCGGGGGCACGATAGAATTTGATGTTGGGATTTGTAGGCACTTCGATGCGCAGGAAACCACTCCAGGTACTCTTGCCGGTGCGACTGCTGGCCACACAAGTGTACAGGCCCTGATCCTGTTGTCTATCCAAATCGGAAATTATTAAATCACCTGCTGTGGTCAAATTAACTTTTGCCGTTGGATGCACGGGTATGCCGTCACGATACCACGAAATGGTGGGGTTGGGCAGGCCAATGGCCTTGCAGTGCAAAGTGGCCAGACTTTTGACAGGCAGTGTTTGATTAACTGGCCCCATTATGATGATAGGTGGCGGTCTATCTTCCTGCGAGTCCAGAGTTAATTGTGCCCTTGTGGTTATGGTGGCCACTTCGTTCATGGCATTGCAGACAATCACCAAATCCTTGTCGCTGCGCTGGAATTTGGTCAGCGTGAGTATGGAGTGACCCTCTTCGGTATTGATGGATTGGAAGCGATCTAGTGGCGGGGCACCGGGGAATATCACGGTACGGTTGTTTTTAATGGTCCAAAAGATGGTGGGACGGGGATTGCCGGAAGCACGACATTCAAACGAAGTGTCGGCTCCCAATTCTACGGATTTGCTAGTGGGTCGTTGTAGGAATTTGGGAGGAGCTACAAAATAATTTAAGTGTTAGAGGGGGAAAACTAGCCGTTTAGCAGTGTTGCTTAGCATAAATATGGCGAAGTTAGTGGCAATTAAACTTACCGTAGACGGTTAAAGTGCCCATGGCTGAGATGGCTCCCACAACGTTGTCCGCCTCGCAGCTATACTCGCCCTCATCGGCCACGGTGACACGCTCGAGGCGCAGACTGCGGTCTTCCAGCACACTGACACGATCTGAAATCGGGAAACGGAAAGAGAAGCATGAGCGATTGCGATTGCAGCGATTGCATTCTAAAATCCTGACAATTTATCGAGAAAATACGGGAAATCCTTTGTGAGGACCTTATTTTTACTTTAGATATTCTTAGAATCTACGGAATTGCGCCGATTGGACATTTTACAGCAAAAAATAAATATTTTTTTTTCGGAGACCTACAAATATATTATGCCTCAAGCCTTAACACAACCATGCCGTTGTCGTATGGCGCACAAAACTTTTGTATGTATTTCTTATGGCAGAGAGCAATTTTGTGGCGAACGGCTGGCGACAAGACGCCAAATTAAATTATATTTTAATTTGTTGTCGTTCTGTCAATTATTGTTGCCACATGTTTTCTAAAAAGAAAGTGTTGGGGATCGTTTTTCTCTAATATTTGCGAAAAGTGCAAACTTTTGACATTTCATATCAAAATTCGTTGAGAATTTTGTTTCAATATTTTAAATTTAAAATAAAAACATAATGAATGTTTAAAAATTACTTCTAGAAGTGCGATTTAACTTAGAGCGTCCTGACTACAAAGATGTTTTAAAGAAAGAAGATGTGTGGAAAAATGTGTCGATTTAAATATTTTTTAAAACTGAATTTTGCTGAACGTAAACAAAAACAAGTAAGGAAAGGCTAAAGTCGGGCGGGGCCGACTATATGATACACTCCACTTTCTATCGGAATACAATCCAATTCAGTAAAAAAGTGAAAACGGGAAAAATTTTTGTATGTTTCCTAATCACAGCTTAATATGACCTGGTCCAATTTGTCAAATCGAGAATACTATTTGTTTCGGGGCTATATCCAAACATGGAATGAAGTGACTAAATTTCACAATAAGTTCTTCCAGTTGAAGTATAACGTATTATGCTCAATTTTAAGAAATTCTTTGAAAATACGCGGTTTCTGGGGGAACGAAATTTGTATGAGAGCTACATATATGTAAATCTGAACCGATCTGACTTATTTTCACCACAGATGTTTCTAGTTTAAATATAAGGTTTTTTTGCGAATTTAGAAGAAAATCTCTTAAAATATGTGGATTCTAGAGCGGAAAAATTCAAATTGGGAACGGAATTTGTATGGGAGCTATATATAAATCTGGACCGATCTAACACATTTTTACCACAGGTGTTTCTAGTTGAACTAAAGAGTGATTTTTTTGAGGTTAGGATTTTCATGCATTAGTATTTGAAAGATCACGTGGGATTTCAGACATGGTGTCAAAGAGAAAGATGCTCAGTATGCTTTGACATTTCATCATGAATCGTCTTACAAACGAACAACGCTTGCAAATTATTGAATTTTATTATCAAAATGCGTGCTCTGTTAAGAAAGTTCATTGCGCGCTTCCATTTTATGGTCAGTTTAATCGACCCACTGAAGCGGCTATTCGGGCTATTGTGACTAAATTTCGCACCAAATTTACATTGTTGGACATTAAACCACCAACACGCTTACGTAGAGTGCGAACTGAAGAAAATATCGCAGCTGTATCGGCCAGTGTTAATGATGACCACCAATTTTCGATTCGTCGCCGTTCGCACCAATTGGGTCTCTGTTACTCAAAAACGTGGAAATGCCAAAATTGGACTAAGCGGATGGACCACCTAAGACGCAGCCGCGGTCAACATTTAAATGAAATTATCTTCAAAAAGTAAATGTCATGGACCAATCTAACGTTTCAAATAAAGAACCGATGAGATTTTGCAAATTTTATGCGTTTTTTTTTTTAAAAAAGTTATCAAGCTCTTAAAAAATCACCCTTTATAAGATGTTTTTGCCAATTTTGAAGAAAATCTTTTGAAATATGTGGTATCTAGAGTGAAAAGATCGGGAGCGACATTTATATGGGGGCTATATCTAAATCTGAACCGATCTTACCCAATTTCAGCATAGGTATTTCTAGTTGGATTATAAGATGGTGTGCCAAATTTAAAGAAAATCGAGTACAATATGTGGTTTCTAGTGCGGAAAATGTCAAATCGGGAGCGACATTTGTATGGGGGCTATATCTAAATCTGAACCGATCTTACCTATATTCACCATAGGCGTTTCTTGTTAAATTATAAGACGTTTTCCAAATCTGAAGACAATCTGATACAATATGTGGTTTCTTGAGCGGAAAAAGTCAAATCGGGAGCGAAATTTGTATGGGAGCTATATATAAATCTGAACCGATCTGACCTATATTCACCATGGGTGTTTCTAGTGGAAATATAAGATGTTTTACCAAATCTGAAGACAATATAATACAATATGTGGCTTCTAGAGCGGAAAAAGTCATATCGGGAGCGAAATTTGTATGGGAGCTATATATAAATCTGAACCGATCTAACACATTTTTACCACAGGTGTTTCTAGTTGAAATATAAGATGTTTTGCCAATTTTAAAGAAAATCTGTTGTAATATGTGGTATCTAGAGTGAAAAGAGTCAATATGGAGTGAAATTCATATGGGGGCTATATCTAAATCTGAACCGATTTTCTTCAAATTAAATAGCATTCGTCCTTGTCCCGAAAAGCTTCATTGTGCAAAGTTTAATTTAGTTATGTCTTCAATTGCGACCTGTATCGTGATTACAAGAATAGATGGACAGACGGACGGACGGACATTGCTAAATCGACTCAGAAAGTGATTCTAAGCCGATCGGTATAAATAACAATGGGTCTATCACTCTTCCTTTTGGGTGTTGCAAACAAATGAACAAAGACATAATACTCTCGTGGAGTGTATAATGACAACTTTAGACGCCAGACGATTGTTTGTCCGACAAGAAAATTAAATTCGTCAAACGCTAGCCATCAACGCGATGAGTACAAATGTAGCGGATTTCACTTTCACATGGAAATAGTGATTTAGGAACACAATAAAAAAATAATTGATTTTTTTTCGAAAAAAATCATTTTTTTGTCTGCACGAAAAAATATCAGAAATTATCACTTTCATAAATTCAATTATGTTTATTCTGGTAGGTATTTGAGATTCTCTAGTTTAATTCAATTTAACAAACACACATTAAACTGGTAAATATGGCTTAATCGTGAGCTAAACAATTTTGTACATGGCTTCATATTATGTTGTAAAAAATTTAAATTGAAATCTTTCCTTATTCATCATTATGTTACCATAAATTTGTATCATATTTCATACTCAGCTAAGCACATGTATTTAATTTTGAATGTCGTTTTTTGCCGTAAACAATTTTAAAAGTTTTTCATCGTTCCAACTTTGCTTTGCCATTTTATACATGCCTCTACAATCTATATTTTTTTTTCAAACAATTATGATGGTGTGTCCTCCATCCTCCTCATCGCATGCACCTCCTGTCAAGGCAACATTTTTATCTACATTTTAGAACATTCTAATCCATTTTTAAATGTTAAAGTCATTTATCTACAAATATGTGTTTGCGCGCGTGTGTGTTTAGAGCAACCTTAGCACACACGCACACATACACCAGCTCTCGCCATAAATCATATAGAAAATTATTTTGTAGTTTCCTCAACATTTTACCTCTATCTGTCACATTGCACAACATATCTCACCAATAACTCGGTGTCACCCACATGTACTCTCGTTCTCTCTTTCTCTCTACCACCACTTTACATACACACTCCCACTTACATTCACAAATCCCAGCCCTACCACAACCCTTCGACATGCTGGGGATGTGACCACACACAGCCACGCGCGGGCAAACACGCTCTATTTGTTGCACACAAACACACTTTCACACAGGTTAAAACCTGTGATGATATTGTAACTCGTGATGCTGGCTGGCTCTTCGCTGGGTGACACTGCACAGTGGGGGGCAAAAGTATTTATTGACGAATTGATTTTCAGGCCACATTTAGGGAATTAAAGTGATTTATATTTTAATGAAGAAAATGTTCGCAAATGGAATTACTAGGCGTTTTTAGTTTTTCATTTCCCCTTCACAGGACCACAAAGTTCCAACGGCTACAAATTTTCCAAAAAATTATTTTAAATACATGTTCGCACCCAAAGATAACGGTATTATTGTCAAATTAAAGAGGAGGATATCTATTTATTAAATATATGCTTCTATATGTATTAGTACAGCATTTTCTCCTTTTTATACCCTACACCACTTCGTGGACTAGGGTATTATAAGTTAGTATCGCGCCAAATGTTTGTAATACCGGGAATTAATTGAGCTAGACCTTTAAGTATACGGATCGGCTTAGAATCACCAGTTGAATCGATTTAAAGATGTCTGTCTAAAGGGAAAGTGGACCACATGGGTCCATGGTTTGATATAGGCCCCATAAAAATGTACCTCTGATTTACAATATTACTACTCTAAAGTCCACATTTTGCATTGGATCTTGATCAAATTTCTCACACAACGTTACATTTCGTCTAGAAGCACCTATTTTTAAAACCAGCTATATAGGTCAATGTTTTGCTATAGCCCCATACAAATGGGTCCACTAGATCACACTATTATCACTCTAGAAACCACATCTTACCTTGGATCTTGATAAAATTTTGCAGATCATGTTATATTTAAATAATGAATACCTACTTTGAAAGGGCCCACTTTTTAATGTAGAACCCTTACAAAGGGCCCCCATTTTTATTATTACCACTCTAGGACCCACTTTTTACATTGGATGTTTATCAAATTTTGCAGATTATATTATATTTCATCTAAGAATACATACTATGAAAGTTAAATAAATATATGGTTCCATATTTTAGTACAACCCCATACAAATTGGGCCCCAATTCTTCTCTATTTCAGCCCTAGAACCCACATCGTGCAGGGGAACTCGTGACATTTTTGCAGATCATGTTATATTTTAATAAAGAATTCCTACTTTGAAAGTGATCTATAATGTATCGCCCTTAAAAATGGGCCCCCATTTTTATTATTACTCCTCTAGGACCCATATTTTACATAGGAAGTTTATCAAATTTTGCAGATTATATTATATTTCATCTAAGAATACATACTATGAAAGTTAAATTTATGGTTCCATATTTTAGTACAACCCCCATACAAATTGGGCCCCCATTCTTCTCTATTTCAGCTCTAGAACCCACATCGTGCAGGGGAACTCGTGACATTTTTGCAGATCATGTTATATTTTAACTAAGAATATTTACTTTGAAAGTGATCTAAAGAGTGATTTTTTTGAGGTTAGGATTTTCATGCATTAGTATTTGACAGATCACGTGGGATTTCAGACATGGTGTCAAAGAGAAAGATGCTCAGTATGCTTTGACATTTCATCATGAATCGTCTTACAAACGAACAACGCTTGCAAATTATTGAATTTTATTATCAAAATGCGTGCTCTGTTAAGAAAGTTCATTGCGCGCTTCCATTTTATGGTCAGTTTAATCGACCCACTGAAGCGGCTATTCGGGCTATTGTGACTAAATTTCGCACCAAATTTACATTGTTGGACATTAAACCACCAACACGCTTACGTAGAGTGCGAACTGAAGAAAATATCGCAGCTGTATCGGCCAGTGTTAATGATGACCACCAATTTTCGATTCGTCGCCGTTCGCACCAATTGGGTCTCTGTTACTCAAAAACGTGGAAATGCCAAAATTGGACTAAGCGGATGGACCACCTAAGACGCAGCCGCGGTCAACATTTAAATGAAATTATCTTCAAAAAGTAAATGTCATGGACCAATCTAACGTTTCAAATAAAGAACCGATGAGATTTTGCAAATTTTATGCGTTTTTTTTAAAAAAAAAGTTATCAAGCTCTTAAAAAATCACCCTATATATGGCCAATTTTTTAATGTAGCGCCATTACAAATATTCCCCATTTTTATTATTACCCATCTGGGACCCACATTTTTTATCAGTTTTTCAAATTTCATATTTATAAGAAGACATACGATGAAAGTCAAATATATGTGTCCATACTTTGGTATAACCCAAATGGGGCCCATTCTACTCTGTTACAACTCTAAAATCTACATCTTACAACGATATATTTCAACTAGGAATACCTACCGTGAATGAAAACTATATAGGCCCATATTTTGGCACAAACGCCAAGATTTGTTATAGGTCCCCTAGAAATTTCCTTTACCTATTCATCTTATTACCGTTGTATAATGTTTATTTCTCATTGGATCCTGATCAATTTTTCCACATCATATTATAATTAGTTTACTCAGTTTAAATTCATATTTAGTCAAATTCGACTAAATACGTATTTAATTATATAAACTACATAAATTTGCTCTCATGAAACACTATTTTAAATATTTTTTTCAATAAAAATATATCAATATTTTTATGAGAAGAATACATACACAAACTTTCAAAACAATCGCAGCTATCGTGGCAAAAATCGTGCCGCTTAATATGGAATGACTCACATAATATACATATGTAAATTTTCAAATATTTTAAATTCAATGTAAGTATATATACGGCTGATAACTGGATACCATGCAGTCAAGCAGTCTACACAGGAACCCTACTGATGAGATTTTCCCATAAAGAATACAAAATGCAGAGAACGTAGAAAACACATTTATTTATATTGATTTTAAAATAATCATTTTTAAAAATAAAACCTAAGATAAACAAGTAAGAAAATGACAATCGGCAAAACCGACTTATATATACCCTCACTCTCAGAGAACATATCTACGAAATTTATATATAAAGGGTCGGCCATCTAACGTTTTTTTTTTTCAACTATTCAACCGTTGGACTATTATTTGTGGGGTGCCCTCAGCAGCCATTTGAATGAAATTATTTTCCATTATTAACCGGAAGGATTGTACTTTCAAATAAAAAGAAATTTAAGAAAATATTCAGTAGTTTTTTTATAGCATTTAAAAAAATTATTTGCCGGACCCCTTATTTATATATATTTATAAGGACTTAAATTTAATCAGGACCGGATGATATGTGTGGAAGGCACTAGAAGGGGCGTGGCTAAAGCATAACTATTTTCTAGATTTAATGCGATTACAAAAATATTTTCACATAACAAATTGCAGCTATATGTGGGTATATATGGGTTTTATTTAACCCAGGCTTATGTCACTTTGTGTGGGTGGTACTAGAAGGGGTGTGGAAATATCGCCCACATTTCAAGTGTATCAAACGTCCATAAAAACATTGTCAAATTTCAGAGTATTCCAACCATCAGTGTATAAGTTATAATAGCTTTAATTTTAGGTAGGTTGTGTGGGGTTACCAGAAGGGGCGTGACAAAAATCCGCCATATCTTACATGCGCAAAGTTCTTATAAAAACTTTATCATATACCAAAATATAGCTAACTCGGAATATCCGTGGGGAAGTTACATTGGTTTTTATTTAACCTAGGAATATGTGCAATGTGTGGGAGATACCAGAAGGGGCGTGGCAATTTCGCCCATCTTCGAGCTTCAACTAAGTTTGGGAAAAATATTATCATGTACAAAGTTTGAATTGATTCCTGAACTCCTTTCGAGAGTCGTCGTGTACACCAGCCAGCCAGACGGACGGACGGGCATGGCTTAAACATCTTAAAATGTAGTGAAACGAATTTCAATGCGTTACACTTTTTGTCTGTCCCAAATGATATGGACCATCCTACTCTGTAGGTTGAGGCCGTACAAATAATTCTATTTAAATTATTAATAATTAGTTTTTGAAGTCCTCCTGACGTGCTAAATAACTTTAAAATAGGCCAAACCAACAGCGAAATACAAGGATGTGAATATAAATGTTCTTGTCATCATGATTATCCAGTTTTTGCAGAAATTATTTTTTATATCTAAATAATATTTCTTATATAAAGTAAACATTTATTTACTGTAGGGGGAATTTTACTTGGTTTCCGTTAAAATTTAACTAGAGTCGTACTCAAAACAGTTTCAAGGTTCAAAGTTTGGACATGACATGGGAACAACATGTTCAGTGCTACACGAAGTTCAGTTTTTCCTAAATTTTAGCTCATTATATGGTTACCTTTTTCTTCAAAAATTAAATATTTTATTTAATGAAGACAACTTTTTTTCTATTTTTCTAAATTGCATGGGGAAATTTATATTTTTTGGAATAGTCAAAATAGTTAAACTATATACAAACGGCAAAAATTTAATATTTTTTATGTTATATTTTACTTTTGGGACACAGACAAATTTAGGTATTGTTTATTATGTAACACATACGAACGTCAGTTATTTCGATCAAGTTTTTTCTTCTAACGAAGGAAATTTTGATTTTGGCAATGGAAGGAAGAGAACCACACACAACTATATACACTTTGTTCATATTCTGATTTCATATCCTGTGAGAGGATAACTAACTCATCAGTGAAACATCTATACAGAAGTTTTTGCGTTACTATGTTGTTATGAGCTATAATTGAATTATTTTAGATCATTCATTGAATTATTTTAAATCATGCATTGCAAATTCTATTGAATCACTTAGAAACATTTGAGATTTTACGCAAATATATTGAATATTTCTATAAATGAAATAAAAATTGGGAATTTTATGACGATTCCTAAAACGACTGTCATTTCCACCTTAAATGTAAACCATTAACGAGCTATGTTGTTTTGCTAACTCCTTGAAAATCTAAACATTTTCCTAGAATCATTTAAAAATTAGCATTTGATTCACAGCCAGCTTGTTAACCGCCCACTGTGTGCCGCCATGCTCCGGTGTTACAGAAACAAATCGATTGTAATACATCACAGCACTTAACCTAAATAACCAAAGATGAAGAACAAGCGGTGGCAATAGGTGTAGGTGTTGGATGTGACTGTGACTCTAGGTAGCATTGGCACTGGCATCGGCACTGGTACTGGCAGTCGATATAAAACTTACCTAATGGCATATTGCCGCCCGAAGCTGTGCGCAGCCATAAAACATCAGGCATTGGATCACCGCCAACACGACAAGGGAATGTCACTGATGAACCTTCCAAAACCGTTTGATCATGTGGGCCACGTATTATAAATGGTTTGACTGTAAAAAAGGATGCAGAAGAAGAACAAGAAGAAGAAATAAGTGAGTATTGAGTAGAAAAACGAAACGAAAAACAAATTCATGTAGTGGCATTGTTTTTGTAAAACAGGATGTTATCGCAACGGAAACAGGAAATAAATGTATTAAATATTTTTTGTTTCGTTCAGATTACATACAGCATGTTGTCAACGAATTGTAAATGTTGATGGGATTTTTCCCTCCTTTCTGCTTACAAAATTGGAAATGTATTATTGATGATGTCAATTTTGTAAGGCAGCAGTTTGAGAAACGCTGGTGCATTTTATGGGTTAGTATATTTGGTTACCTCAGGGACATTGTAGGTCATATTTGGATAGTATTTTTTGTTATTATGAAATAATTTTAAAATATTCTGGAGAGTTGGATTAATAGTTTTCTGGCTCATTCCAAGTCAAACTTTTTTTTGTCCAGTTTGACATGGAAAGAGCGAAAATATTTTAATTTTTCTGAAAATCTCATTAAATGTTGTTTCTTGTTTATGATCAAACTACATTCTTTGAAGGGGTTAAATGGTAAGAGAGGGATAAAAATGGTACCAACCGAACGGCTGCACCTAGAGTAATGAAATTCGGTATATACATTCCTCTGATTGGGTAGACGCATAAAAAAGGTATCGTACTTTTAGGGGGTAAAATGGAAAAAGGGGATAAAAATTGTACCACCCAAATGTCCGCTGCTAGAATCATGATATACGGTATATACATTCCTCTGTACGCAGTCAGACAAGAAAAATAAAAACGTTTTTCCAAATTCGTACTTTCAAGGGATACAATTTGTACAAAGGGATAAAAATGGTACCAACTAAACGACTGCAGCTAGAATGATGAAATTCGGTGTGTACATCCCTCTAATCGAGTAGACACGCAAAATAAAGCGATTTTAGAAAAACGTTCTCTTAACGGGGTAAAATGGGAAAAAGGGGATAAAAATTGTACCTCCCAAATTTCCACTGTAAGAATGATGAAATTCGGTATATATATTCCTCTGACTGCGTAGACACGAAAAATAAAAAGTTTTTTTTCCAAATTCGTACTTTCAAGGGATACAATGGGAACAGAGGGATAAAAATGGTACCAACTGAACGATTACAGGTAGAATGATGGAATTCGGTGTTTACATCCCTCTAATTGACACGCAACATAAAGAGATTTGAAAAAAACGCACTTGTAACGGGAAGATGGGGATAAAAATGATACCAACCAAAGGGGATAAAAATGGTACCAACATCTGCATAGATACGTAAAATAAAAAGATTTTTCCAAATTCGTACTTTATTATATACGATATCATTATAGGTACCATTTTTATCCCTTTTTGTCCGGCTTCCACATTAAAATTATAAATTTTGAATATTAAATTTTTGTTTTGCGTCTACATGCTATTACATTGACACGGAATATGTTGTTGTTGGTAATATTTTATCCCTTTTTTCCCTTTAGATGTACAAATCCCGTAATTTTGAATTTCATGATTCCAAAATTCATTCAGTCGATCGAATAATAGTCAGTGGAATGTTTGCACCAAATCTTACGATTCCAGATCCGATACTTTTATAAGTAAGATTTTTATCCCTTTTTGTATACATTAAGTTTCACTATTCCACAGTCGATACTTTTTTGGGTACCATTTTTATCCCTCTTTGTCCCTTTTGTAAAATCCTGTTATGTTACCCGTTTAAGATGAATATTGACACTGAGTATATGTTGTTGGTACCATTTTTATCCCTTATTTTGAATTTCGTGATTCAGCCGTTCCATTTGTACCATATTTTATCCCTTTTTCCCAATTTCATCCCCAAAAAGTACAAATGTTCAGATTTCAAGATTCTAGGCCCAGATATAAGAGGAATGTCCGTACCAAATTTCAAGATTCTAGGCCCAGCAGTTTGGTCAATGGTACCATTTTTATCCCTTTGTACCATATTTTATCCCTTTTTTCCAATTTCATCCCCAAAAAGTACAAATGTTCAGATTTCAAGATTCTAGGCCCAGATATGAGAGGAATGTCCGTACCATACTTCAAGAATCTAGGCCCAGCAGAGTGGTCAATGGTACCATTTTTATCCCTTTTTCTCGAAAATACAAATTTCGTAAAATCTCTTCTTATATCACCTCTACACAGTCAGAGAAATGTCGTTTGATCTGGGCAGTGATGGCCGCTCTCACGGCAGCGTCAAATAGTGCCTTTAGGCACCGTTTCGCTCAGTCACGCGTCTCTTTTATTTATATAGAGAATTTTTTAATCTTAGTTGTCTCTCACGGAGCTACCTTCGGTGTTAATGTCTACAATTTACACTTTCTTCTAATTGGCAGCGTTACAATTCATTGACCGCAAGCTGTATGCGTCAGGACCTATACCAATATAAAGTATTTAAATATTTTGTTGCTGCCAAATTGCTGATGATGACGTTTAATGTCATTTTCTTTTCATTTTATGGCTTGTTTATCATCACGAGGGTTCTTGTTGTCCCTCATGCGAACACTTACCATGAACTTTCAGCGTGGCTAAGGCTGACTCTCTGATGCCAACTGGATTTTTGGCTATACACTGGTATTGACCCTCATCACTTTGACGTGCATCCTGAATGGCCAAATTGCCGCCGTCCACGATACGTATACGCTTCGTTGCCTCCATGTCGAGAATGTTGCCACCTTTCTTCCAGAGGACCACCGGTTCGGGAACACCACGAGGTGCGGCACATTCCAGCAAAGCGGTGTCACCTTGAGCTATCCGGGTATTTTGGGGTTCAATGCGGAATTCATCACGCAAAACTAAAAATAGAGCAGAGAGAATATTTATGAGCACAAAATTCATGATAGAAATTGTTGAGGATAACGCAGGAGAATTTAATAAAAACCAGCAGAAGGATGGAAATCTGTCGGTCTGCATTTATATTTAGAAAGTGAAATATTTCAGATATTCTAGAATCTGCCACACACACACGCATTTTTAAAGTGTGGTTGTATGCACATACATACTTTTATATGTATGTGTGTGATTGTAAAAGGATTATACGTAATCTTTAGTGTCTGATGTGCGATGGTGTTGGTTGCCCCCTCTAGCAAATAGGATTCCATTTTCCCATTTTGCTTTCATTTATTTTTTTGCAGAATGTTTCTTTTTTTCTGTAGGTGGTGTCTGGGAATTTTTTTCTTTCAAAATTCTTCCATTGAGCACTTGCAATTTGTGTGCGTCCTTGTTTGTACATGTGTAGGTAATTTCTATTTTGTCCTTTCGTTTTTGTCTGTGTTTATGGATGTGGATGTGTGCTTATTGGTTTCAGAGAATCTTAGCTAAGAAAAGAAAAGCAAAAATAGACACACTAGACTAGACATGAAATATGTATTTTTATTTGCTTCTAAAGATTATTAGACAGTTTTGGTTTTATTTTCTTTTTTTCATTCTCTGTGACATTTTTGCCATTTATTTTTTGTTCGTTTTGGTTGACTGCTCTGGTTATTTTTCTTCTAGTTTTTTTTGTTTGTGAAAGGGATTAAAATATGAGACATAAATTTATGGTTGAGGGGATAAAATATTTACCTAAACTATGCATTTAGTTCAATGTTCGATGTGAAAAATGTTATTTATTGTGTCAATTGTGTGTCTAATCAATTTCAATAAGGGCATCTCGTTAAAGTATATATTTTGATTTTTGAAAAATAGAAAATTGTCTGTGCCATTTTGGTAGAGGATTTAGTTAGGCGGAAATGCAAAATACATTTTCGAAGGTCTTACGATTTTGATGAACAATTTGGTGATATACGATGCAGCTATAAGATGAGAATATACTACAAATTCCATACTTCTATCCGTATTTGTAAGAAAATTTGAACACAAACTTTGAATTCTAGAGCGCAAAGAGTCAAATCGGAGGAGACATTTGTATGGGAGTTATACATAAATCTGAACCGATCTATTCTATTTTTACCAGAGCTGTTTCTAGTTGAAATATAAGCTGTTTTGCCAAATTGAAGGAAAATATGTTGAAATATGTGGTTTCTAGAGCGGAAAAAGTAAAATCGGAAGAAAAATTTGTATCGGAGCTATACCTAAATCTGAACCGATTTGCTTCGATTTTAAATCGACTCAAAAAGTGATTCTAAGTCGATCGGTATAATAAACGATGGGTCTAACTCGTTTCCTTTTGGGTGTTACAAACAAATGCACAAAGACATTATACCCTGTGGTGTAGGGTATAAAAATTAAAAACAAGGGCAATTTTGTAAATTTGATTTTTTTGACATTTTCAGAATTAAGTTGTGAGTTTTTCAGCAGCAAAAAATCAAGTTTATATTATTTTATTTTATTTATTTTCTTTTTTCTTTCAACATGTATTTCAGTTTTTGAACAAATATCGAGGTATTTAAGTAGAAACATTTTATAAAAAAATATTTATTTTTTCTTCAAGTATTAATTTTATTTTTTGAACAAAATATCGAGAATATATTTCAGAGGGAGAACTGCAAGTTTAAATAAAAGAAAATAAATTATGAATATTGTTGCAAATTTGTTCTTTAAAAAATGTCACTATTTTTTTAAATTTCGCCATATACACATAGTTACATTTGTGCTGTGTACACCCTGAAAAACGAAACAATAAACTAAACGATAAATAGAATTCGTTTACATTTTAAATTCAAAATTTAATTTTAGCTGTTGGAAAAATATTCATATTTTTTAGCAGAAGAATTGCAAGTTTTTCCCATATAAATATTTTTATTTCTCTATTATTATTTTTCAATTTCACTGATTTTTTTATTTTCGATAGAAATAGTTACATTTGAGGTGTGTACACTCTGAAAATTTCAATGTTTACAATTCCATTTGTAACGCCTTTAAATATCGCAATGAGATGGAGTACTTATCATCAAAAGGAGCTAGGAGATCAAACTCTCCAAGACTGCGCTCAATTGTTTTAGATTGGTAGGTATTAAGATTGGAAATAAGGTCACCTGGAGGGAATATTTTGTCGAAAGGCAATGTATAATAGTTTCCGAATTATATTGGTTTTCTAAACTCGTAAACGATATTACACATTTTATTTATGGATCCAGTTAAAAAAACTAATATTCTTTATTACTCCAAAGGCACCTTAAATATTTGTACTGTAATTTTGGAAATATAAGTCCGAGAATACCTACTTAAATCCTAAAGGTAATTATGCCGGCTACAAATGTTGCTAATTTCATGTAGAAACAGTCTCAAAAAAATTAGGAAACAATAATTTGTTCCCCAAAAAAATTTTTTGTTGACACGAAAAAGCTATAAGAAATGGGAAAAAATATTTTTGGATGGCTAACATTTTGGGGAAGAAAACAATGCCTGTATGTAAAAGACCCATGATTTACCCTTGAAAATATTTTTTGAAAAAAAAATAACCACTTTCCAAAATTGTGGTTAAGAAGAAGCCCTTAGTAAATAACAGAATATTTACTTATATTTTACAATATCCGGGATATTAATGAAGAAACAAGCCTAGTAGATGTACATGTCGCCTTCACGTATGACTCAATTAATTTAAAAAAAAACTTCGTACATTTTTTTTGATAACCCCTTTATTCTAACCAAGCAAAAATTGGAAGTACTTCCTTAGAAAGCACATTTGAATCGCATCTCAAAGTCCAAATGTGCATTTTTCACACTTTTGAGGAAGTTCTTTTAAACAACTTCTAAAAAGTGGATAATATGTTAATATCCCATAACATTTCACGAAACGCATTTTCACAAGAGAATGCGAACGATTTTTTAGTTTGGGGTCACACAGGCGAGGCGTCCGCTTTGCACCCAGAAGGCCTCGGGTTCGAATCGTGGCTCGGAAAAGCATTTATTTTGTTTTATTTTATTTCAAAATTTTTATTTTGAAACATACAACTTTAGTGTGCTATTAATGTACTTCAAAAAACTACTTTTGTATTGATTATTAATACCACATAATATCAGTAAAATTAAGTAATAAAATTTAATGCTTAATTATTTAATGATTTAATTTAATATTAATTTGCGTTACATATCAGTTCATACTAAATAAGTTTTTTGTGATGTTTCCTGATGTCAGTTCTAACGCACAGCATGATTTGCTTTAGTTATTCATCACTCACAACAGAGGATAGCTGTGATGATTAGAGTGCATCAACCAGAAGTTCCGCTGTTCTAGCGGAACTTTTTTTTTAAAACAGAAATGAAAACTAGTGAAAAAGTGGTTCCTTTGCAAGACTTAAAATAACTTTTAAGTCTTTCAAAATAAAGGACATCCCTCCTATGACAACGCTATGTTAAATTCATTGGTGAAGATCCCAGTTTTCACTACTTCAGAACCACAAGATGAACATCTTTTTCACCTCATTGAGTGCTCTCTTTTTTCTGGGATATAAGGGTCATAATTTCCAGATTTATTATGTTATATGTATAAGAAAATAGGTTTTCGCTCTATTTCACCAAAAAATTAAAAAAATCATGATATTTTTAAAAGCATTTATTCATAGATTTTTTACAGATATTAATTGATTTCTTCGTTAAAATGTTAGCTATTAAAAAATAAAATAAAATATATTTTTTTAAGGGTTTCTGTGATATCAAAATAGGATTAAATTATTATTTTTTTTGAAAAATCATATTTTTCCCAATTTTTGAAGACCTTGACTTAACCACTGTTTCTATGTGAAAGTTAAATTCGCAGCAATTGTACCCATCTCAATTACCTATAATTTAATATAAAAGTGGGTGTGATAGGAACTATATTTTCAAAAATGAGAGTACATATATTAGAGGACCTGGCTCAAACAGCTTAAAAAGTTGTGCAACGGATTTGGTCCAAACATGCTTAGGGTCTTAAGTCACTCCTTTAATGCGTCACACTTTTGTTGTCCCAAACTTTTGTTGTCCCTCCTTCTGTAGAGTAAGGTAATAAAAATCAGACATTGATTTACGTGGCCGCCCTCACTTTAGCGCCAAGCACCGCCTTGAATACAAAATTCAAACATACTTTTATTAAATAATTTTCATTTTTTAATTATATATTTTCTTCTATTATTTTTTCCAATATTCGTCTATCTTCTTAAAAATCACAAGACTTACGAACATTCATCATTGATTTAAAATGGATTTACTTTAATGAAATTAGGAAAAAATATAATTACATTTCATGAATTTTTTGGAAGTTTGTGAAAATTTCAACAGAAAAAACTTATTCTACAGGCAAGTTTTAGATCCCAAAATGTAAACAATACATCCGAAACTAATTTTATTTTTGGTGACCTCATCTTAGCACATATTTATAGCGTCACTTTTATATGTCTACCTTGTATTTTAACAAATTATCACCATTTCGGAGACATTTCGCCTCCTCCCACCCACAAAATATCTAGTCGTCAATCCTCTAGTTTGTAATTGAAACGCCCATGTTTATAAATCACATTAAAGTTTCAAATGAAGACAGCCAGCATTACTTATTGAACAGTACTGGGGTCAAATGAAATATACACTAAACGCAGGACAGCAGGACATTGAAATGAAATGAGGAATGAGAAGAACTAGCTAAACGTTAACTTGACACTGTCTAAAGGCAAAACACGGCCACAACACGCCAAGGAGCAAAGCGCCGCATAAAAACAAAGAACACGAAAAAATACAAACATTCACAACACACCATAAAGACCCATTAAAGTGAAAGTACGGCGGGCGGAATTGCATGGTCATTTTCATTTGAACAAAATGAAGAAGCAGCAGAAACTTAAACAACCAAAAGGAGGAGCTCTCTCCCATTCAAGTGCCGTAATGGCTGGGAGGTAATTCTGTTTATAGACAGACAGACATGGTGACAGACACACAGACTTGCCATTGCACAGGACAGCACAGGACATACAGAAGACATGCATAAGTATCGAACGATGATTAAATTTTTACACCAGAAAAATCAATTACAATAATGTCTGTCTAAGGAGTATTTTGTAAATAACAATTGCCGGGTGGACAGACGGTGGGACGGTCGGACGGACAAACTCTGTTCTATGACAATATAATGAAGAGGAGGGACAAAATCGAACGAACGAGCGACAGCAACCAGCAGCAAAAATCGTCAGGAAGTACGTAAATGGTCGTGAAGGCAGGACATGCCGGCATGTCCTGTTGACGAGGAGTGGGCGGAGGGGCGTTGTTGTAGAAAATAATGGCAACAAATACTGAAAATCACTTACAAAACAAATAAGAACTGCTAAAAGCAGCAGCAGCAGCAGAAAAAACGAAGAATGAAAAGAAAAGTTAACAAAACTACTGCCACAGTCAACATCGTCAGACATACAGCCAGACACATTCAGACACACATATGGACTCACACATGTACGGCCATAGATACGAATGTCGTCCACACACACACACACACACCCACTCAAATATATTATTTTTGATTTTCTATGCTGGTCATCCTCAGCCACACCACTCAGGCATTAACACACCCATACACACCCCCACTCTACTTTCACAGACACTCAATAACTCCGGCATCCTCTCTCACACACACACACACTCACTCACATGCAGTCATTCCGACAATCTCATTACATTTTAGGCTTGTGGTAGTGACATTGTTGGTCCTGGTGTTGCTGCTGCTGGTCGTGCTACTACAAATGCTGTGGACGACAGACGTCCATATAAACTTGGCTGAGATCTGCAAAGAATCGCAGTCAATGAATGGACAACAATTGAAATGATGGTCGTCGGTCGTATGGTGCTTGAATGAATGAATGAATGTATGTTTGTCGTTGCTCCAATCGATTTGGAAATGTGCTTGGATTTGAAATGGAGTGGCGAACAAGGATGGATAACTATGAAAATTCAGATAGAATTTAAAACGAACTGTTGACACTCTACAATTTCCTTTATCAATGCCATTCGATGATATTATCAATGTGAAAGGATTTTCCAAGGACATTATTTACAATTTCTCGTCCTGAATTTTTTCCATTTCTAGAGATTGCCCACCTTTCATTTGATACTCATGTTGACATAATCTGATGGGTAGAAATATTTAAATATTTTTTTCGAAATTTGTTTACTTTAAAGTTCTGTAAAAGGAGAAAAGCTCACCAAATAAAAAAACCGAGTTCACAATTATTTAACATGTCGCAACTGTTCTACGAAAGGGTAACAACTCATAATTTAATTTTTTTTTCATTTTATATTATGAATCAATTTTCACAGTGGTCATACCTACACATTGTAAAAATCGTCATTGCTTTGTCTCCTCTTGAAACCCCATTATGAACCAGTCTGTGTTTTCAGAATATCTTCTGTAGACTCAACTATATTGTTACATTTTTAGTTGTTTAATTTATTTTTAGATTTCCAATTGTCAGGCTTTTGAGGAACAAGTGCCGAATTATCTCTAGTTTTGTGTGTATGTGGTCTTATTGATAATAAAATGTAAAATATAATAAAATGTAAAATTAAAAATTATTTTGAGGAAGCTCCAAATTCAAATAGGCGGTTAGACAGACAAAAGATATGTCGAGAGATGAATTGATGGTCAAATGGATTAACAGATAAACGGAACGACGGTCAGACATAGTGATTTCCAAACACAAAATGATATAAGTACAGATGGGCATACTGGTCTACAGGCAGATTCACAACCTAACGAAAGAACATGCAGATCCTGGCGGAGAGGAGACTAAACGTCTCAGAAAACCTTATAAGAATGGTCAACGATTACTTTCAAGATCGAAAAGTCTGGAAAACCTCACGGTTCAAGTGGTGAGCTTTGAAATAATTCCTAAGGAGGCATGATGATAAAATATTCTAAAAAGGCAACTGCCATTGCAAATGTTAAACGTTGGAGCACCACGTAGAGTACTAATCATTTGAATAAGAATCCCGATAATATTTTAGCGAAGACACAAAATAAAGAAGGCATGTCGTACATGTAATTGTCTATAATTTTTGGAAACAAAAATTCGTTGAGCATGGCACGATAACGCTCACCGTTGACAGTAATGGCGGCTACTTGCTCATTTTCGAAGAAAAATGGTCCAATGATGCCGCCACACAGTGGAATAATTTCATACAAGCTGAGGCAGAAATTAGAAGGCATAAAGGTAGGACCTTTAAATTTCGCACACATCCCTTAGATCCTCAAATTAGATCAAAAACAAATTTTTGTTTAAATCCGCCCACAACCACGCCCACCTCCCATGTAAGTTAAAATGAAAAAACGTCACAAATTTCTCATTTTAATATATATTTGAATACAAATCATTACCAGTGATTTCATTTGAGTCCACAATTAAATGAAAATTGTCAGTGCCACGATTTTCGATTTTTTTTTTATAAAAATTATGTTATTTTTAATCGATGACACACGGCTATTATAGCTTCATACTGAACTTAAGATTAATATCGACCCAATAATTACGTGCGCTCGCATGCCATAAAACCGTACATCCCTAAAGTATGCTTTAAATAATTTGTCCTAAATACATTAACAGAGAACAACGGAGAAAGTATTGCTTCATTTTTGTCTTGGAAGGTTTTACCTTTTCAGCAAAAATCTATTTACACTTTTTTAAATGCAAAAGAACACCTCAATATCTCCTATTTTCTACGAACTAAACGAAATTTCAATACGATGCATGGTTTCCTAGATACATACCAATAAAATAACCTCTCTTATGGTGAAATTTCCAACTATTTTAGCATTTATGAACTTTTCAATGCATTCACAGCCAAAAATAAACGCGATTTTGGCGATATCTTTTAGAATATGTATAATAGGAATGTTTTTTGCAAAATCCAATCAGTAAAGTTGAGATTTGGACTTATGAATTTTAGGAGCTTTTGCCGCTGATCATACACTGTGCGCCAGCCCAAAATCCACATCAAACAGTGACTCATTGTGGGTGCATTGGCTTCGCAATAGTAACGTGTGGGTATCCAGAAGCCCATATGCGGCAGTTTTGCTTATTGACGTAGCCACCGAGAAAATGAGATCCATCTGAAAACACGATTTTTCTTCATCTCCTGCCAAACATTCCTTGGGCGAAGGGAACGATTTTTCTTCATCTCCTGCCTCCTGGGCGAAGGGAAAACGCATTGCACGCGTCCCATTTTACAAACCTGTAAATAAAATTAAGTATATTCTACCTTTCAAAGCCAAAGTAATTTTAAATGATCCACACTGTAAAGGGCAAAACTAGATCAATGGAAAATGTTGTAAGTCCATCTTCCATTGGTCGAGTAATGGAGCTGGAGACCTCACAACCTCACTCAGTTATTGTCGGGACATGGAGAATATAGGAGCTAACTGTAAAAAGAAGCCATAGTAGTAAATGGGAATATTTTCTCTTTGGAAAAGATTTATACAACCATAATTTAAGGAGATTTAAACTGCCTTACACATGTCGTTTAACTTTCTTTGCGATTTTTATCTACAGAAGTATAGACATACAGGCAGTCAGCCATACCGCCGCACAGTGCGATGGCTTAACAAATGAGTATTTGAGTGGAGTGATGAAACTTGGCACCAAGCATTTTGTGAACGCAATTAAGAAAAATATGAAGTTTCAGTTGATTTGCTCTTTGAGGCAAAGTTGTAGCTCTTGTCATAAAGAACAAAAATTGTGAACATATAGAATCAAAAACACTTCATCTTCAAGCTCAAAATCGCAAATGTCATCGAACAAATCTTATAGGCTGTAGTGTGTGTAGGTTGCGTATACGTGCTGTTGATTAAGGATAATATCACTCATACGCACTACAGTCGGACTGATCATTAACAGAAACAGTCCTGCAAGATATATTTTTCCTACCTAAACGGTGTTAAGAATCATCCCTAGGAAGTTCATATGTTCTAGAAACTTGTTTATTGAGATCTTAGGTACATTGTTTCCTTGAATTTTGAATGGTTTGCTATGTATGGGCCTGAACAGGGGAAACAGTTTTTTTGGCGATTTTGTCCTTGAATATGAAGTTTTTGATTTTATATGTTCACAGTTTTTGTTCTTTGTGACAAAAGCTACAACTTTGCCTCAAAGAGAAAATCAAAACTCCAAACGGTTTGCAAGATATGAGCCTGAGAAAATGATCACTTTTTTGCAAAAAGAACACCAAGGCCCCATAAAAAAGCGAATGACTTTGGCCAAAACTGGCAGACACGGGCTTATTTTTGGTCTTGGTGGTGTCCGTAAATGGTTATATTTTATCGTGTTGCACTGTGTTATCAGCTGCAAAAACTCACAAATTTTATACGCCCCAATCTCTGTTTTTTGTTTGAAATTTATAACGAACATTCAGTCAAGCGTGGTCTAAGAGATTTTGGTGAGATCGTGGAAAATGAATGCATTGGAAGTTCTTAAATGTTCCAATAGTTTAAAAGTTCAATATTTTAGAGGTTATTTGAATTAACAAAAATGTAAAAGCAAAATGCAAAAGCCAACCACACATTATTCATCCATGCAACAATATCAGTTGAATAAGTTTGTGGACTATATAATATTAATATAATAATATTAATGACCAGCAATAACAGATTTCAATCGTAAATTTAAGTAGGCATTGCATTGATAATATTATGAGAATGCCAGGGTCGGATATTTGGAATGATTTATTAATTAACAGAAAAATGGGGTTTTGTAAATATTGAGCTAATAAATTAAGCCTTATTTTTTTATTATTATGTACACAAAAGTGCTGGTTTCCATAGTTTAAAAGATACAAGGAGTTTTATCTGAGACTTAGAAATCGTGAAAAATATAAATTTGCATATGGGCGTGGGGTTTGACACTGACAACTTTCATTTAATTGTGGGCTCCTTTCAAATCACTGCTAATGATTTGTATTAATATATTATATTGAAATAAGAAAGATATGACGATTTTTCAATATATGTTATTGGCGTGGTTGTGGGCGGATTTAAAGACAAACTTTCTTTGTACTAATTTGACAATATACAACAATGTGGGACAAATATCAAGGTCATAGATCTATTCCTTTTAATTTTGTATGCAAATATTCCACAGTGTGACATCCAGTCATCAAGATGTAGCCACTCCCTTATATCATGAGGGAAATATAGAAATTCCAATTATATCAAAATCAATGAGATCTTCAACTTGGTCTAATGTAGGGCATTACTTACTAGCAGAAATTCGTTTTCCAGGGATGTGAGTAAATATCTTATATAGGGTGTTGAAATTGAAAGACAAGTGAAATTTTCCAAAAATCCTTCTGGCACCCATCCCGAAAATGTTCAACGAAGTGATATAAAATGAAATGTGAAAAAGTTATCTTGTCCTCCCACAAGCAAATGCCTGCCTCTTGGTCGGCATTAGTACTTTCGGTTGGGCCAATACAACATCTGTCCCATTTGTTTATTTGTATTAACTGCTGGGCAGTCTCAGAAATTTGTTCATGTCCATGTCCATGGCTCAGACTGCTTACTGTAATGGCCATTATCGTTAGCAACAATCATGTCCTTTGTGCTGATGATGATGTTGATAATGGTTTCCACTGCTGCTGCTGCAGCTGGAGAAGATTGTGATAATGATGACGACCTCTGTAATTTTTATGGCATTACTATTGCCAGAGTACTGCTCTGTTCTGTTCGGTATTCGGGTGATGTGTATGGGGCTACTGCTACTGCTGCCGCTGCTGATGATGTTCGGTGATTATTTTGTGATATTACTGTCCGTTCGGAGCATAAAGCTTTTAAAGAAATTAATTTGGGTATATGGGTGTTGGACGGTAAAGAAAGAATCAATTGCAAATCTTGTGTCTTCTTTGATCTTTTTATTGAATGATATTGAAAGTAGTGACAATGATAATGGCATGTCAACGGAATTTAAAATACGTTTGGGTGGGAAAACAATTATTTAAATTTGATAAAGATGAAGTAGCAAAAGGTCTGAGATCAGAGTAGACCTGGAAGGATGTCATCTCTCTAGAGCTTAGGCGTTTAAGATATTTTGTTGGAAATGCTTTCTTCCATTTAGAATTCCATATACGATCCTAACATACATATATGGCTGGGTAGTTCAGTTTCTTCAATTTATAACCCTTAGGATATTATCCTGGGCCAAACCCCATTTCGTATCTATAAATATTATATTGAATGCCAATGGATGACATGTACTCCTTGCCTGATAATGCTATTGTGATTAATTTCGAAAATTTTATTCAACTTCAATTTAATATTTAAATTCAAAGACTTATCTAGGGAAACTCCTTTGCTGACTTCCTTTCGTGCTTCCACATTAGTTTGAATTCGTCCCTCTTTATCAAGCTTCCATTTTGCACATTTTCTTGTCTCTGTCTTCTTGCAAACTTTTCTTTTGAACATTAAATTCATTTTCCTTTTGGTTGATTGTTATGAGTCCCTTAAGTCGAATTTTAGAATTTCAAATAAGTTTCTGGAATTGTGCACTGAATGTTTTAACCCAGCCACACATACACTCATACATACACACATAGGTATAGTTTAACATTTTATGTTTAGTTAATTACTTTAACTTTTTGACTTTTTCTCTGGATCTCCCTCATTCTACCAAAATATAGGCAGTTTCTCTCACTCTCTCCTTCTGTGTGTGTGTCCTCTTCTTTTCAGTCGCAAGAAACTTTCTTTTTTTTCTGGTGACATTAATTAACGACTTTGAGTTCTTACTTTAATTGCTGATGATGATTATTACGCTTTGGCTTTTATTTATTATTGCTGCTGCACGTTTTTTGTTTTATAAGAGTGGGTGTTGGACGAAGGACCACGGAGTGAGCAGCTTACGAAGAAAAATACAGATTTAATTTCCGTTTTTTTTATCATATTCTTTTGGGTTTCTTTTTGCTGGCGCAAAGGAAGTTTGATTAATTGTTTTGAGACTGATTTCAGTCGTTTGTGAGTCTAATGTATTGCAGTTTTGTAATTGCAAAGCTGTCCGATGATGATTGTTCAATGTGGCGTGTGAGTGATTTTGATTGTGGTTAGTGGAGGAAAGCCACAAGGAAATAGTATGGAAGGAGTTATACCATCGAAGATGTTTAAAATTGAAAATAATATTCATTTTCATTGCATTTCAATGAGGTAAACTACGCTCATATGCAGTTAAACAAATAGGGACCGAAAATATATATCAAAATATGCTATCGACTATAGCAAAATTTAATAGGTAATCTTTTAATCTGTTTTTTTTTTGTTTGCGTCAATAATGTTGCAACGAAAATTGATTTGAAGTTTTGAAACATTTCATAATTACAATATATTCATATTTTTTAAAAATCATTTTTTCTTGGTTAATTTCCGAAATCGGTAGACCTTTCAAAGAATGAATTATTAGTCGAGTTGTTGTAATTTGTTGTGGTTTTTAATAGTGACAACTGCAAGCATTTTCGAATGCTTTGTGAGTATTGTGGAAAAACTAAATAGCTGCAATCAATATTCGAATGAACATCGAAGGGAAATTGACGACGCAGTGCACAGTGTACTATCAGCGGCAAAAACTCCCAAATTTCATGTAACCAAATCTGTTAAATTTTACAAAGAATATTCCCATTAGGCATATCCTAAAAGATTTTGCCAATATTGCAACTAAATTTGGCTGTGAATGCATTTAAAGTTCATAAATGCTAAAATAGTTGGACATTTCATCATAACAGAAGTTATTTTATTGGGATGTATCTCGGAAACCATCAAAACCATCGTATTGAAATTTAGTTTAGTTCGTAGAAATTAGGAGCTCGGGAGGCATTCTTTTGTATTTAAAAAAGTATAATTACGTTTTTGCTTTGCTTTTTCGGACAGTGGTTTACCTGAAAGTTGTATAGGGTCCGCCAAATAACTTTTTTTTTGAAAATGCTATAAAAAAACTACTGAATATTCTCTCAAATTTCTTTTCTATTTGAAAGTACAATCCTTCCGGTTAATAATGGAAAATAATTTCATTCAAATGGCTGCCTCGGGCACCTCACAAATAATAGTCCAACGGTTGAATAGTTGAAAAAAAAAAAACGTTAGATGGCGGACCCTATATTTATTTAGTATTATTAATTTTCTACAGTATAAAACTATATTCGCGAGGCCGACCGATTTTATTTTTTATTTATTTTAAAAATAATATTCTGCTTATAGCTGCAAACATCGATTTAATTACTGAAATGTTAAAACCTTCTAAGCCAAAAATGAAGCAATACTTTCATCGTTGTTCTCTGTTAATGGATTTTGCAAAATTTATTTAAAGCATACTTTAGGGATGTAAAGTTTTATACCATACGAGGCATGTAAATATTAATCTTAAGTTATTTATAAAGTTATAATAGACGTTTGTCTTCGATTAAAAAATAAAATAATTTTAGTTTTTTCGTTTGCATTTTTATGGACTGTAATCAATATTTGATTTGAACTGGGATATTGTCCTGGCTCAAGACCATTTTGCTTCTATATTTAATAGAATGCAAATTTATTTACAAATGGCATGGTGACATTTATTACTTGGCTGCACGATCATGATCTCGACCATGTCAAAAGTCTGCAGCCAAGTAATAAATGTCACCATGCCATTTGTAAATAAATTTGCATTCTATTAAATATAGAAGCAAAATGGTCTTGAGCCAGGACAATATCCCAGTTCAAATCAAATAAATTAATTTTTATCAAAAATTTCCTAAATCGAAAAAAAACTAACATTTTTATTTATTTCATTTAATTACGGACTCAAATAAAATCACTCGTAATGATTTGTATTCACATATATATAAAAATAAGAAATTTATGACGTTTTTGCATTTTAGCTTACATGAGAGGTAAGTGAGGTTGTGGGGGATTTAAACAAAAATTTGCTTCTGATCTAATTTTACGATATAAGGGATGTGTGCTCTATTCCTGATGATTTTTGCCTCAGCTTGTATAAAAATGTTCCACTGTGCGGCACTCATTTTTAAAAATGGAGTTTCAAAATTTAGGTTCTAGAAATTTCTCACAAAAAATGGTGTCAGACGTCATTTTTTTGTCTGATATTCCTCATTTAGAAAAACATTGATGCCTTCCGTTTATTTTTCATGACACTTTTTATAAAATATTTTTAGGAAATATGAGTCGCCAGTTTGAAAAACAACAAAAAATTCTCGAATAATACGACCAATAAGAGTAGCTAAAAAACAAGTAAGGAAAGGCTAAAGTCGGGCGGGGCCGTCTCCACTTTCTATCCGAATACAATTCAATTCTGTTAAAAAATGAAACGGGAAGAATTTTTGTATGTTTCCTAATCACAGGCTAATATGACCTGGTCCAATTTCTTAAATCGAGAAGAATATTTGAATCAGGGCTATATCCAAACATGGAATGAAGTGACGAACTTTCACAATAAGTTCTTCCAATTCAAGTATAACGTGTTATGCTGAATTTGAAGTTATTATGTGAAAATGCGCGGTTTCTGGGTCGGAAAAAGTCAATCCGGGAGCGAAATTTGTATGGGAGTGATATGTAAATCTGAACCGGTCTGACCTATTTTCACCATGGGTGTTCCTAGTTTAAATATTAGATGTTTTGCCAAATCTGAAGACAATCTGATACAATATGTGGTTTCTGGAGCGGAAAAAGTCAAATCGGGAGCGAAATTTGTATACAAACAATATATAAATCTGAACCGATCTAACACATTTCCAACACAGGTGTTTCCAGTTGAAATATAAGGTCTTTTGCCAATTTTGAAGGAAATCTGTTAAAATATGTTGATTCTAGAGCGGAAATTTGTATGGGGGCTAGCCTAAATCTGAACCGATTTTCTTCAAATTAAATAGCGTTCGTCCTTGTCTCGAAGAACTGCGTTGTGCATAGTTTCATTTGGTTCTGGCTACAATTGCGACCTGTATCATGATTACAGACGGACATTGCTACATCGATTCAAAAAGTGATTCTAAGTCGATCGGTAACTGGAAAACATTATTTTGAGAAGTGTTTTCTTTAAGGAGCGTTTAACTCACAGATTACTTATGTTAGGTACGAAATATTTTGCAAATCATCATTAAACAATCAAAATTATGTTTGGTGAAAACATAAATTTTTTCCATGACCTAATAGCCTAATAAACAATATTGCTGAAATCATCTCAAATTTTTTAGAAGCGTTTTTTATTGACATATTATTATTTCAAATTCCGTTATTGGAAAATTTAATTACAAACAGTGAAATGCATTTACCCGTAAATATTTTTTATTAATCATACCCGTTCAAGTGGAATAACTTCAAATAAATCATAATGTCACATTATTCGATCAATTGGAATTACTTTGTTTACAACTAAACAATGTGTCGAATAATTTAAAACTTCAAGCGAATATTAAAAAATTATTAAAAATTCATAGAATTTCTTCAACAATATTTCCGGTTTCACAAACTTCGCTTTCATTCAAAGCAGTAATGTAACAATTGAATTATCTGACTTGTTTGTGAGACACATTAAACTTTTCATAAACACTTGTGTACAAATTCATTAACACGACAATTTCATTATCAATTCCTTTGTTATCTGTGCGAAGAACCGTCACTGTTGTTGCCTTAACATCATCACTGCGTAATTTCCTAATGTCACCTTCCATCTGTGTCACACCTTGGCACTGAAATGTTGCCATTAAAAATTCCCGAAGACAAATGTCTTTAGATGATTGGATTTTATTAATTTATTGATTGTGCTACAATGTTGCCATAGTCGGTATGGAATTGTCCTTAAGACCTTGTGGGTGGTGGATGGGTGTGCTCACACGTCTACCATTTCCAAGCGCAGTCTGTAAAGGAAGTTTAATTAAATCATTTCAACTTAAGAGGGCAAAAGTAATACTCATACTTTGTGTGAAGCTACATTTGACAATTTCCTATTGTCATAAATTGTGTATGCTTTGTCCCTTTTACGATTTCTCATGTCCATGTAAATGATGACATTACAATGTTCTGTGATTTATTATGATTTATGATTCGTGCAAATACTACACGATAGCAGAGAGTGTTTCAGCACTTTTCATTAAAAGTTGGAAGAGATTATTAAAACTGTTCTCAGCTTGTTCGAATTTTGCACAGATTTGAATTGATTTTGAGTGCAATGTATTTTGAATCTCTTTTTAATTATGTTGAAAAGGTTTTTTGTTTTGAATTGCCAGACCACACCTTTTTCTACTCCATTTCATTGAGAGCAATTTTGCATTCGCTGACCAGATCTGGACTTGATTTATTTCTCTTTTTAACCGGTTTTTATATTCTAGTTTGTCCCATCCGCTGCTCTGCCCGCTTCGAATGGCGTAGGAAAAAAATTGAAAATGCATAAAGACAAATGGTTGCAGGGAGATGGGAAAAAAATGTGAAAAGCCACGACACAAAATGGAATGCTAGGTGGATTCCAAATGAACTAAACCCAGTGAAAAATTTGGAAAGGTAAGGAATCTAAATCAGAGTTCTTTCAATTCCTTTTTATACAGAGAGCTTGGCTTATTGTAAACATATGACTTGATGGGATACCTTGAACACTATAGACTTGAAGACCAAAACTCCTCAGTCTTTGGATGTCGACTTACCGTTCCTAGTGTAATAGTGTACTAAAATGGCCCAAATTGATATAAACTTGATATATGAATGTCTCTGCCCTCATAAGTGTCATTATATAAGATGAAGTCATTGATGGTGCAAATATTGAATGTACCGACAAAAATTTGAAAACATTTTGTTAAGATAAATTATTCATAAAAATTGCACACAATAGTTTTTTCTTTGATCTTTTTTAAAATCAAACTGTCTCCGCTCGCAATCATGAGAACACGAAGTAATGCCTAAAGCAATCTGACAAAGATCCCTTAAATCCTGTGTAACAGTCCATCTATGTATAGGGTCCGCCAAATAATTTTTTTTTTGAAAATGCTATAAAAAACTACTGAATATTTTCTCAAATTTCTTTTTTATTTGAATCCTTCCGGTTAATAATGGAAAATAATTTCATTCAAATGGCTGCCTCGGGCACCCCACAAATAATAGTCCAACGGTTGAATAGTTGAAAAAAAAAAACGTTAGATGGCGGACCCTATATAAGAGAGTTGCGTTACTGATTGACCGACTGACGTATCATTGATCAGCGCCCAGACCAAACGGCTGTAGTCAGGGTCATGACACTTTCAGGTTAGTTCCCAAATATGACGGAAAGGCGGACTAAGAAAGATTTTTACGAAATTCCTACTTAAGGGAGAGTTAAAGTGGGACATAAAATGGATAAACGTCGAACTTTCGTCCTAATAAACGGTTGTAGTTAGAAACATGAAATTCGGAGTGTGCCTTGCACTTGCCATGTCGACGAGCTACAAAAGGAAAAAGTTTTTTCGAAATTTGTATTTTTAAGAGAAGAAAAAGTCAAAAAGGGGTAAAAGTGGTACTATTTTAAGTAATGCGGCTATATTCGTGATCTTGCAACATAAATACGTTTTTCGAAATTTGTACTTTGAAGGAGCGAGCGCGACAAAAACGGATAGTCGTGAAATTTTGTATGCACATACCTCTAACAACATAAATATATTTTTCGAAATTTGTACTTTTAAGGGGTGGTCGGTACAAATAGAAGAGAAAATGGTACTGTTGACGATACATCATATTATCAGTCAGCGTCGCCTACATCTCGAAATAAGAACACAGAACTGATGTTGATGGTAACGCCATCACTGTCATTCTTGGGTTTCTTTAGTGGTCAACTCACCTTCTACGGAAACAGATGACAGTCCCTGCCAAATAAAAAAAAAAATAAAATATTCAATTTGTTTTGTTTTTAAATTGTCTCCTCTAGACTCCGTCTAGGGGATACCAACAGGGCCACCAAACGGGTAGGAATCTGTTCAGGCACCAACTAAAGTATTGGAGCTATAGTTGTGAATTGCGGACTTTTGGAAATATGTACTTTAATTGGGCGAGCGGGACAAAGAGGGATAAAAATGGTACCAACTAGAATCGTGAAATTCGTCGTCTACATTCCTCTTAGCACGCAGACGTACAACATAAAAGAATTTTTCGAAATTTGTACTTTTAAGGGGTGAGCGGGATGAAATGGAACCAACTAAGATGGCACGTAGACGAGCTAAATAAATGGATTTTTCGAAAATTCTACTTCAAAGGCATGAGCGAGACAAAAATGTTACCAACTAAAGTATTCCAGCTGGAATCGTGAAATTCGGCGTGTACTGACCCTGACCCTGACCAATATAAATTAATTTTTCGAATTTTGTACTTTAAAGGGGAAACGAGAATTTAGAACACTTGTTGCTAATAGTGATTTTTCAACATGTGTTCTTTTTGGAAAAGAAAAACAAAAAGTGATAAAACTAACAGCTGCGTCTAAAAACATGGTATAATATTTTGTTTGAAACTGGGTAGAAAAAAGATAAAAATGATACTTCCGAAGGGAGTTCAGTTAGAATAGCCCAATTCGGCACAAATGAGCTATCCAATAGGAGTTTGCAAAATTATTTTTTAAGATTTATCTATATCAATCAAAAGAAAATCCAAATACAGAGATGGATAAAACGGATACAAAAATATGTGACTTTTTCGCGTTTGAAGTAGCAGGCATTGTCAGTATTACATATGAACTTGGTGATATATATATATTTTATATATATTATAATTTCTTCGTCCTTATACTGGTATCGTAAGGTGGTGATAATTATTGATTTATGTATTTTTTTGAAAAATTTTATTCTTTAAAAATGTTTAGTCCTTTTGAAGGTCCAACAGGATGAAAAATTGAAAACAAAAAACGCCCATTAACTTCAGGAGTTACACTTGAACCGGATGATAGGTTCAAGTGTAACGACAATTTTTAAAAAATATATATATTATACGAATTATCGATATCTCGTTAATATCTTTAAATAAAGCTTGCTTTTGTCATCCAAATTTATTGCTTGGCTTTCATATCCACCTTCATTCCTGCTGTAATGGTGACCGCATCCATTTTTCTATTTTCCGTTCCCCTCCCACTCCTACACCTCCGCCACCACTAAGTGTCCCACCCAAAAAGGTCTTCTCACATTAAATGCAAAAGAATGACAAGACAGATTTGCAGAAGTGACCACAGTTACGTGGCATAGACAACAAATCTTTCGCTTTTTTTTAGTTTCCACAATTTGACAAGGAGTGTGAGCGGCGATAGGGATGAAAAAATATATGTTTGTGTTTTTGCTCTTTCACTCCATGCAAAGGTACATACATAGATAGACACATTCAAATGTGTATGAAATTCCTGTTGAGTGGAAAACTTAAAAAAGATAGCCAGCAGTCGTGTGGTACAAGCAGTGAGGTTACCCAGAGTTTTTTTCATTCGATTTGGTGTTCATAAATCATGTTGATTGTCTTCGAAATACGTTGTATAATTTCCATTTTACCACATTTTTCTAGAGTAATTGGGAAATGGTGTGAGGTCAAAAATTTTACTAAAGGCTGGAGTTGTTTAAGACTATTAAACAGGGATGGATTCAAGGACTAACTGAGAGGTCGGTTGAAGTTTAAAGGAACAAAATTGGCAAAAAAAAACCTTTATCATTTTTATGTAAGCACAAATTTGTTTTTAATAATCATAAATTAAACGCTCTCCTCTGTTCTGTATTAATACCAATCATACGCCACCTGTACTTCACAATTAATATTAATCATACGCCACCTGTTCCCCATTATTAATATCAATCATACGCAATACTGCTACAAAATCATCAAAATCCCCTGAAATCATGAAATTTTATTATGTAAAAGTAGTTTTTCAGTTATATACTTATAGAATTTTTGTGCAGTTAAAATATGTGGCTCAGTAAAATTATAGGATTGGAAAGATCGTAAATAAGAAAGTAGGGATTATGATTTTTTATCTCATTTCCTTCACACAATTTTCCAACATAGCATTCAATATCGAATCAATCTCATTTCATTGTTATTAAATTAATTCTAATTTTCTTAATGCCCTCCTGGTATGGGGTATGTTGTTGACTTTTCAATTACGATTGTAATGTCATCACACCCTCATATACATATTTCAATATATATGTATTCCCATAAGTATTTAGACTCCATTCCATTTTACTCCCCCCAGATCTGCTGTTTTAATAAGATTCGACAAAATCAAATTTCCAATAAAAATGCTTAAGAAAATAACAAAATTTTATTTTGATTTTGCAACACTCCCGTCCTCGCTGCCTCCTTGCTATGCCACAATGCCGCAAAACTTTTCAAACAAATATTTAATATTTCTAAACCGCACATTTGCCGGTGGTGGTTTCGGTTTCGTTTCGGTTGTTTCCTCTTTACTCCCCTCTCTCCCCCCTTTGTGGCAAAAGCACAAGACAAGGAAGGCAAAAAAAAGGAAAAAATGAAGTGAAACGAGGAAATATTGACATGCACAAGAACCAAAACTGACACATTTTACGATATGTTAAGACTCGCTGCCAATAAAGAAAAAACGAACGAACGAAACCCCAGAAACAAAAACTGAAGAAAATTTCGTGAACGAAAAAAAAACGCTGAACAACAGCTAAAGGGAGACGTTGAAATAAGCAAAACGTAAGAAAGAAATTGATGTGCTTTCGTGATTTTTATGCAAATATTGAAAATAAACGTTTACGAATCCTTGGGATATTTTTGGTTCCTCCTCTCTATCTCTCTCGCTCTGAAGCCTTAGTCATCTCATCTTCATTACAAACATGAAACATATCGACAACGTAACGCAAAGCTCCGAGGAAGTGGAAGTGGAGGCAAGGAACAGCGTCAATATCGTTTCAGAGCTGAAGTCAAACACAAATTAGCCCACACATGCGACATTCTAACCGAAGATATTACCGAACATTGTAATTTTTTCCTTATCCTTGGGCTCCTTGGGGGCGGTTGAACGAAGATGATGGAGATGAAAACGTAAAAATTATATATTGAATGGGGAAATCATCGCACACTCCGACTAAATGGCTGGGGTTGGAGAGCTGTGATAGGGAAACCTCAGTAGTGGATTGTGTAGGAGGAGGAGTAGGACTGCGAGGGAAGTTGTGTTTAACATTTGCCATATAATGTTAACACGTTCAATATCTATTCGTGTGGAAAAGTATACACTCGGAGTCGTCTGTGCAATAAATTATAGCATTTGTGCTCAATGTTAAATTGCTTTCGTTTTATTTTTTAAATGAAATAAAGGGTGGAAAAACGAGGAAGTCTCTAGTATCTACCAGAGCACAGAGACTATGTCATTACATCTAAGTACAAAAAGAATATATCGGCTGATTCCTAAAATTTTGATTTTGTAGCCCTTTAAGTGAAATTTGACGTAGAATATTTTTTCCTTCACACCACTCCTCTAAAATTCTGTTTTGGGGGAAAGCTTAGCACCAATTCGGAAAATGAACAAAATTAAACCTGAAATAATTTTCAGCTTTGGCTTATTTCTGGCATTTAAATTGAGTTTTAATGCATTCAGACACAGAAAGTTTTGTAGATCTTTTTGACCCGTTACACCCCTGGCTTTAGGGGTGCTTTTTACCCTTTTCTAAAAAGTGACCAAATAGACCTCTACATGGAGGAGCTAGATGCTTAAAATGAGCATAAGAGGGAAATATTGACCACTTGTTAAAATGACTTACATACGTAAACTTTCTAAACGCCTAGAAACATATATTCTTTACCAGTAAGAGCAAGGAGAAACTACTATTGAGCACAGATAATACTCTAAAATAAATTTCAAACATTAAATGTAGCAGCAAAACGCCGGTACACGCAAACTTAATTCTTCGTAGAATCCAGTGGTACAGACCTATTAAAAAAACGATTTAAAATCCCGAAGTATTGAATCTTTAAATCTAAAAGGGGTTGTTTTTATATTTTAAGGAAAATATTTCTTCAAAATCGTCTTATATTGATTGAATAGACATTAAATAGAAACTAGGCGGATGAGCTCTATTTTAACCCCAAATAAATATAACTCATACGCTATCTGATACATTACTCAACTAATACGCAAGGAAGAATAAATAGCGCCACAAACTGAAAATAAGTGAATTGAACTCGCCAGAAAATTAAAATAAAAATATATGAATATATTTCAAAAGAGTCTGCGTGAAATCATTACTTTGACAATATTTGGAAAAATATTGACTATTTCCAAAAAAAAAACACTTTTTAAATTTTAAGCCACATTTTATTCGTATTCTATAAAAACTTATTTCTACAACAAATCACAATTTTCCTGTGGTCAATGAAATGTTCATACCAGAATTTTGAGAGATTTCGATTATTTACATGTTACCTACATATAATTCGAGAGATGTTCCAAAATCATGGTATTGGCTATATTTGAGATAATTATATTATTTTTTTTTCGAATTTTAAAGAAAATTACTTAGAACTCAGAAACGAATTTTTAAATTAGAAATTTCGATTTTTATCAAATTCTATATTTTCTTCATGATCAAAATTTAAACAAGTTCTATACCCATTATGTTATCAGCATAGTCTTTACTTCTGTTCCATCTTTAGGATTTTCCTGAATATTTTCAGGAAACTAATTAATTAAGAAGTTCAAAAGGCCATTTATAATTTGGCATAACTTATCGGGAACTCTCACCCATTTGTTGCCGTACTACAGATTACAGAATGAATTCATTCTTCACCCGTGCTATCCGTATGTTGAATCGACTTCTGGCATTTTTCCCGCGCCAATTACGATATTCACAAAATTAAAACAGATGTCATCAGATTTTTTAGGAAGAACTTCCTGAAAATCGACAACTTTATGCCCACATCTAATTGTGGCAATCTAGCAATTTGTTTTTCGCAGGACTTAGATTCTTAAAAAAATTAAGTCCTCCTAAATATAGACTAGACCAGAAAATAAAAAATGGAGTACACAGAATTGTTTTGTTGGATCAAGCTTATTAATAGAAATACGAAATTATGATAGGTATAGACTGGGTCGAGGTCCATACAAAAAAATGTATAATCAGCTCACGGAATTGTAATCAAAGTCCAGGTCGCAATTATTGTTAGAACTAAATGCAACTTTGCACAACGAAGTATGCTGGGATAAGGACGAACGCTATTTAATCTGAAGCAAATCGGTTCAGATTTAGATATAGCTCCCATACAAATGTCTCCTATGATTTGACTCTTTCCGCTCTAGAAACCACATATTTTAACAGATCTTCTTCAAATTTGGCAAAACAAATTATATTTTAACTAGAAATAGCTCTGGTAAAAATGGGCCAGATCGGTTCAGATATATATATATAGCTCCAATACAAATTTCGACACTGAATTGATTATTTCCGCTCTAGAAATAGCATATTTGAACAGAATTGCTTTAAGTTTGGCAAACGAGCTCATGTTTCAACTACTAACATCCATGGTGAAAGTGGTATAAATCGGTTCCCATATAAATGACTACCCCGATTTAATTCTTTCCGCTCTAGAAACCACATATTTAACAGATTTTCATCAAATTTGGGAAAGCTATGCTAAAAATGTGTTAGATCGGTTCAGATTTATATATAGCTCCCATTCAAAGTTTGTGTTCAAATTTTTTACAAATACAGATAAAACTATGAAATGTGTAAGTTCAAATGTAACGACCTTGTTATACCCTACACCACAGGGTATATTGACTAGCTGTAGGGTATCATATAGTCGGCCACGCCCGACTTTAACTTTCCTTACTTGTTACTCTAAAAATGTGTTAGATCGGTTCAGATTTATATGTAGCTCCCATTCAAAGTTTGTGTTCAATTTTTTTACAAATACAGATAAAAGTATGAAATTTCTAGGTTCAAATGTAACGACCTTCTTATACCTTACACCCTACTAGGTGTAGGGTATCATATAGTCGGCCACGCCCGACTTTAACTTTCATTACTTGTTATTCTTGTTTTAATATAACTTATTGAATGTGTTTTCTGTTGGAAGTATTTTGTAAAAATATTCAGAAAAATGTATTGATTATAAAACATTTTACAAAATATTTCCAAGAAATTTCCAAGTTGTTTCTTTAAAAACCCTTAAAAAAGACTATAAAACTCCAATGATACATCATTCTAGGACAAGATTACAAATTTATATTTAAAGTGTTCTTAAGGGTATACTATTTCAGAAAAGATGCAGAAAAATGCATCATAAAATAAATTACACGGAAAATTTTGATTTTTAGAAGTGTTTCCTTAAAAAATGCAAACTTTAATTCCGTGGGGTGATTATACATTTTTTGTATGGACCTTGACCCAGTCTATACCTATCATAATTTCATATTTCTATTAATTGTCCAAAGTACGATTTTCAGTTGGTACCAATAGCGCATTTCTAGCACTAGTTGGAAAATTGCAAAGAATTTTTAAATAATTCTGTCGTTCAAAGTTTACAAGTCCTTCTAAGTACGAATTCTAACTGAAAATGATGCAAAACTGAGTACACAGCTTTGCTGTGTTTGGTCTATACTTTTAGAATTCTTTAGACATTTTCATGACCCATGACTTTTATTCATTTTGTCGCACGGTTTTTATACGTTTACCATGAGACAGATATAACTGGCAAGATCATTGTAAGGGCTATATTTATAGACATCTTCTTGACCGGTGCGTAAACTTCCAGTGTGATTTTAGTTTAAAGTTATTTTTATAAAAAGGTACCCATGAAAAATGTTGTAACTATTTTTTCGATAGGACACTGTGCTTTAAATTTGTTCATATCCTTCAGAAAAAAGTTTGTATATCAGAATATATTTAGGTTTTGGATAGGCATTTCTACAAAATTTGTCGATGATTTTTGCCAAAAAAAAATTTTGACATTTTTAATGTTTATTTTATCGTACGCTATCTTTTTTATTCATTCATTCTTCCTTCTTCCCCTACTTTGTATAATTTTGAAAATAAAATGAGTATTATTTGATAGTTTTAAAGTATAGTTAGAGTGGGCAAGACGACGACCCTTTGTCATAGCATGACCTAGTATAGCCAGAAACCATCCTCTGTCCACTGGTTAGCTACAGTAAAATTTTCAGGCGAGTCGGTCCACCGGTTTGGCGTCCCATACGGAACATACAGACACACATTATTTTTTATGTATATATATATGAGTCATTCCATGTCAAATACGACAGCAAGTTTGATCACTTGACTCCGATTTTTCTGAAAATCTTTGGAAAGATTCTTCCTTAAAAAATATTAGCACAAAATTCTAAAAAAATTATTCGTAGTGTTATTAGCATCGAAATGTCATCAAAAATTGAAAATTCATTTAATTTTTCCCTAAGCCACGTATAAAATATTTTATTTAAGGAAGAATCTTTCCTGAAATTTTCAGAAATAAGGAAGTCATGTGAAAATTGTACTATCAAGTTTGACATGGAATGACTCACATACATTACAGACATTTTCTAAATTTTTTTTAACACTTTCCACCATTTATTTCCCTTGTTCACATTTTCAAGATTTTCTTCAAAATACTCACCAGCCACTTGTAGTGTCGCATTACGTGAACGTGCAACGCCCAGTTCATTCTTAGCTTCACACCAATACACGCCCGCATCCGTTTCACGTCGTGAATTCACCACCTAAAGTTCGCAGCAGCCAGGAAATAGAAAAGAAAAACGAAAGAGAAAGGGGGAGAGAGAGGGAGAAAAAACGAATTAAATAAATAACAAATATTTTTTCCATTAAAGTTAAAGGTTTGCCCCCTCACATATAAACCATTCCAAAAGAACAAAATATCCAACAGGGTATGGCGAGATATATATTCAATAACGAACGAACGAATGAACGAAAATGAAATAAGGAAATATTGTAATTTTTCCCTTTCACCAGAAAATGGTGAATGCATAAATTTGCGTTCTCTGTTTCGTCTATATTTATTTTGTTATCCCTTCAGGAAAATTACATGACTGTTGGAATATCTGTGTATAGTGTGGAAAGGGCGGGGGATGTGTGACTCTGTTTTGCTCGTTCGGTGGGGGATCTTATTGATGGCTTATGCCACGCATAACAAATTATAGTAAATCAGTTTAATGTATTGCGATTTGTATTTGCTACTACTTCCCACGTCCTCCTCCTGCCATTTAAGCTTCCTTTCGGTTTATTTTTACGTTTGCAATAAATGGCAACATTTGCGAATTTCTTTTTATTTGGTGGGGTGGGGAGAGTGATAAAGGATATAATTTCCATTTTTTATTTTATTTAATATTATTTTTGTTCCCGAGGAAATTGTTTTCTTTTTTTGTGTTCGCAAATATATATTTACGGGTTAGTGTATTAGATTTCATATCTGCTCATATGAGATTAGGTGAAATGAATAATGCGACATCATTTGGATTCAAACCTTTTTTCATAAATATCTAAGTAACCCCTAAAAGCTGAAAGGGATTGATGGGATTACGAAAGAAATTTAAATTTTCTGTTGCGTGTAGATGGAGCAATGCCATTTACTCTTGTGTGGAATATGGTTGGGAAAATTATCAGTGTTTACAGTTATTTTGGTATAATGGACTTTTAAAAAAGTGCGGATAAGGAAAATCTACACTGGTATATGGAAAAGTTCAAAAATAAAACCGAACATTAGGAACCACCTTTAGAGGTCTTGTTTTCAGGGCCAATACAAATAAGTGGTCTTCTTTAATGGGAGAGGCAATCCTAATATTTTTAGTAAAAAATAAAAATCTATCTGATAATAAATCCATTAAATTGATAGCACTGTGATACAGTGAAACTATACTTGAAAATAGATCTAAATACTGTAGATTTTAAAACATCAGAAACATGTCGAAAGCGTGGGGCATTTCAAATTTTAAATTTGAACTACTGATTACTTTGACTTTGAAATGTAGAATAAAATCCTTTTTTATTTTCAGTTTTATGTTTGACATTTGCAATGTGGGATGCAAACGCTCGAACAAAATTGGGAAATATTAAAAACTTACTTCCAAATTAGTGAGTCTTAAACGCAAACTGTAAGAAATTTACTTGGAAAAAAGAGATCCGCTTTCAGATCAGCTTTCATGAATCTCATTTTCTTCTCGGTGGTTATATCAATAAGCAAAATAGCAGCATATGGGGTTCAGAGGACCCGCATGAGAAGCCAAGGCATTAACAACGAGTCACTGTTTGGTGTGGATTTTGGGTTAATCGGATGAGGTACTGCCGAGGCAGTCCTGGTAGTCATATGAATGATATTGTGTTCCATTAGTAAATTACCAAGTTCAAACTTTCCAATAAAACCAGAAATGCGAAAAAATGATCAGTACTATTTTCATAGTCGATTCTAATTTAAAGCATTAAATGGCCCACCCTATACTTGAAAATAGATTTAGTGTAGATTTAAATATTTTAGAATCATGTCCACATTTTTGACTTACAGTTAAAAACGGTTACACATTTATAAGACTGTGCCTTAGTTGATTGTCAACTGATTTTCAGGCAGAAACTTAAGCCTTTCGAACGATATATATTTTATTTAGAAAAACTTGAGAAATACATACACATACAGACATTTTGTTTTGAAAATTCCGTCGGTAATTGACTTGAAGTTATTGAAGTTTTCACTAAAACGATATTGTTTTAAAACTGCAAGTTTTGGTTATTTCGCTGTGGGAACAATTTTATTTTTTATATTTTTGAAATATAAAGTATTCTTAACAGATATTCTTCCCTTTACGGGTGCCGACAGAAATCCTGAAATACATAAAAACGGCTAAAAATTATGATCATATACCTGATTTGCAATTTTTTTCCAAAAAATAGCGAAATTCCCTAAGTGAGTAAAATGTAGGATGGTCGCCTTGGCTATATTTAAAAATTGTATCTGTTTTGATGATTTTTAGGTATTTTTATTTATTGATTCCATTCTTTTTAAAAGAAAATACCTTTCGAACAATATATATTTTATTTAGGAAATATGTGTGAATTTGTCTGGCAAAAAATATTTTTTCGCAATTTTTCAAAATCGACAATGTTTAAAGGCATTTCTATGTTCTTTGAAGAATTTATCTACAAAATGTTTTGTAAGTAGCAAAGAGGCACTTTGTTTTGAAAATTCCATCGGTAATTGACTTGATGTTATTGAAGTTACTTTAATGAAAATTAAAATACATGAAGATTCATTAAAATGCTAGTTTTGGTCATTTCCCCGTGAGACAATTTTGCTCTAAAATTCATAAGATCGGTTGAAAATAATGAAAAATTACTAGATTTGCATATTAAACATATTTTCAAACATAAAAACCAGAGTTCCCTAAGTGAGGAAAATATGTTCCAAAAATTGGGATTTTTACAAAAAATTGGGATTTTTACAAAAAATTGTCGTATTGACTTTATTTGACATTATTATATGTTTTGATGATTTTTAGGTATTTTTATTTATTGATTATTTAAATAAGCTATTTATTTTAAATAATGAAAAATGACTAGATTTGCAAATTTAGCAAAAAACGAGAAAATTAATTTTTTATATTTTTGAAGAATAAAGTATTTTTAACAGATATTCTTCCCTTTCATTTGATACCCATGTCGCCATTGTATGACTCGCAAAAGTACGAAAGTAAATTATCATATCATCTATATCCAAATGATAACTGAATACACAGTTTTTCTACATACAATCTCCAGTTTTATGTGTGTATGGTATTGTTTTATTGTGGTCCAAAAAGAACTGTCGCACAGTTCACATCTGGCAAAATTTTACAAATTTGAGATCCAACAAAAAAATTAAAATTCATCAAAACGATTGAAAATAATGAAAAATGACTAGATTGGCATATTTAGCATATTTTCTAGCAAAAAAGCCGATTTCCCAAAGTGGGGGAAATGTGTCCAAAATTTGGTATTTTTACAAAAATGGTTGTCATGCCTTTATTTAGCGCTTTGATCCGTTTTCATGAATTTGAGATTTTACAAAATTTGAGATTTTTTCTAAAATGGTCGCCTATTTCATTCACATCTATCAAAATTTTACGAATTTGAGGTCCAACAAAAAAATTAAAATTCACCAAAACGGTTGAAAATAATAAAAAATTACTACATTTGCATATTTTATAAAAAATCCGAATTTCCAAAGTGGGGATTCCAAAGTCGGAATTTTGGGATTTTTACAAAAAAATGGTCGCATTGACTTTATTTATCGTTTTTATTTGTTTTCATGATGGGATTTTTTAAAATTTAGGATTTTCATTTACCGTTTTTATCAGGTTTCATGAATTTTAGGTATTTTTATTGATTCATTATTTAATAAATAAGCTATTTATTTTAAATAATGAAAAATGGTTAGATTTGCAGATTTAGCATATTTGCAAACTAAAAAGTCTAATTCCAAAAAATGGCGAAAATCTCTTCCAAAATTTGGGATTTTTACTAAAATGGTCACCATCGGTGTTTCAGTTCACATCTGTTCAAATTTTACGAATTTGGGGTCCTACAAAAAAAAAACTTAAAATTCATCAAAACGTCTGAAAATAATGAAAAATTAATAGATTTTCAGATTTAGCATATTTTCCCAAAAAATGCCCGAATTCCGAAAGTGGGGAAAATGTGTTCCAAAATTTGGGATTTTTGCTAAAATGACGTTTTTCTTTTAAGTTTTCGTGAATTTTATGTACTTTTATAGATTAATTATTTAAATAAGCTATTTATCGTAAATATTGGAAAAAATGGGTAGATTTGCAGATTTTGCAAATTTTCAAAAAAAAAAGTGGAATTCCTAACATCGGGAAAATGTGTTCCAAAATTTAGGATTTTTACAAAAACGATTGCCATGCCTTTATTTAGCATTTTTAATTGGTTTCAGGAATTTTAGGCATTTTTATTGATTGATTATTTAAATAAGCTATTTTCAAAATAAAAGTCGTGTTATTTTGTTTGACTCTGTATTTTTTGGACCTCAGTCCAGGATTTTTGACTGTCACACTTTATGTTATCTCCATTTCGAATTAATTTAATGCCGTTTAATCAGAAATTGTGTTTATTGTGGCTCAATTTCAATACATTACATATATCAGTTATACCATTATCCAATTAACTTTAACATTTCCAGGCTCAATAAAAAACAGCAATTCTAATTAATCTGGTCGACAAGTCAAAGTTTAAACTCTTCAGCTAAAAAATTTGTTTGTAATCTCAAGCATGTTAAATATTAGGTGCCAACAACATACCAACATACTTGTCATGCCATGTCACTCGCGTAGGTTCCTTCCTATCCCTTTCACCACACTGACATCCTGCCTAAGTCTCCGCCCACAAACATTTATTATTTAACATTTGCTTACACTACACTCTGACTGTGTAGCAGTCTATAGCCTGATGATTGTCACAGAAATCCGTTTAAATTCTTATATGTATATATATTCATACACATGTATATGTACATACGAGTATGTAGTACCAAACGGTCCTGTGGCGAAGTGCTATTCCATTTGCCTTTTCACAAGAAACCAGCAGCAAACGAACACAAGAAAAAGCCACAATTACATTTCTTCAACTTAAATAAGTTCTGCGTTCGTGGCTACACTACACAGCTCCACTCCGCTCTGCTCCGCTAGCCACCATTTTTGGTTTGAGATGTGTCGTTTGGAGAAATGTTGAAGATGTCTTCGGTAAGAATGTCGCTGTCAATTGAAAATGAAATATTGCCTTTGGGTAAAATAATATACGGATATAATTCCATTTGATTTTTCCATATGGCAGCACGCAATTTAGTTACTACATCATGTGTATCATTCCGGCGGCTTATATATACGTATGAATATTGGGGAGTCCAGTAGGAAACAACAGCAAAAAATTACATAATACGAAAAACTTATCACCGCTTAGAAATAATTTTCTAATAAAATTAGAGTCACGAGTTTTTTCTGTTTTAGACATTCATTCATTACACTGTGTAACAAAATGAAATTTTTCGCAATTAACAAGGTTCTGACAATGGATTCTGATTGAGGGGGTAAAAATCAAGAATAAGCGCATATCTTGCGTTGTGAATGTTTACATCTGATGGTCACTTTAGAGGGGGGTCAATATTTTATCATTTTGTACTTTCTGCTGATGAATAGGCATAGGAAACTATGTGATCTTTACATTTTACGTAAAGGATCTGTTCAACAATATTACTTTAGACACAACGAGGAATATTTTTGGGGGACATTTTAAATCTCTAGCTTCTAAGTAATTAGGTCTTGTTGGCCCCTTTTTTTACAAAAGGGTAAAAAACACCCCTAAAATGAATAATGAATTGACATAGGAAACTCTGTGATCCTTAGCTTTTAAGTAAAGGATGTGTTCAGTAATATTTCTGTAAACACAACGAGGAACATTTTTGGTGAACATTTTAAACCTCTAGCTTCTCAGTAAAGAGGTCTTTTTGGTCCCTTTTGTGCAAATGGGTAAAAACACCCCTAAATGAATAATGAATCGACATAGGAAACTTTGTGATCCTTAGCTTTTAAGTAAAGGATGTGTTCAGTAATATTTCTGTAAACACAACGAGGAACATTTTTTGGTGAACATTTTAACCCTCTAGCTTCCCAGTAAAGAGGTCTTTTTGGTCCCTTTTGTGCAAATGGGCAAAAAACACCCCTAACTTAGGACATTAGCTGGTCAAAATATACTACAGAAATATTTGCACGAAAATTCTACTATAAGTCTCTAAATACATCAAAACTCTAAACTCAATTTAAATCTCAGTAATAAGTGAAAACTTAAAATTCATTTTAGGGTTACTTTTGTACCTTTTTCGAATTTATGCTAAGCTGGCCCACAAAACTGAATTTTAGGGGGATGGTGTCAATGGAAAAAATATTCTATGTCAAATTTCACTATATGTCGCCGAACAAAAGAAATCTGTAGATATAATATATATCTAATATCAGTTTCAATTTGGCCATTTAAACAATAAATTATTTGTTAAATTTTCGATTTAGCTCTTGGTATTTCTTACCATAAGGTTGTCAATGCCAAACTAATGTAGATAGAAGTATGTACATAAAATTGTTTTTAGCAGATATTCTCCTCTTTAATATGACATTAATACCGGTATTATAGGGTGCAATTGAGTGAGTAAAATAATTGTTCAAAAATTGTATCCTTTGGAAATTTGTAGTCTTTTTAAGCGTCAACAGAATGAGGAAATGAAAAATTAAAATCGCCGATAGTCGATAGTTTCAGACGTTATCAACCGGTTCAAGTGTAATAAGGACTGTCGGACGGCGTTATCAAACAATGGCTGTTATAAGAGTATGTCTTTACAGCTTTCTTCATTAGCCGCACTTATTTGATGAAATCATTCATCTTGTTCATCAGCCTATGTTGTCAACTGATGCTCGAAGTAATTCATATGACAATTCAAAACATGAACTTCGTGACAAAAATCTCTTAGCATAGTGTCGACGTATATTGGAGTAATAGGGGTACAATGTTGACCTATAAAGTTTTAAAATAATGCTTTCAGTTCACATTTCGGGCCACCTTAATATTTATATGTATTATATTTGCACATGCCTGCTTGTATAAAATATTATGCTGGTAGTAGTCGAAAGTAGTAAAGTTAAAGACATTCGCTCTTAAATACAAACGCAAACACACACACAAACTCACACTTACATACTAAAACACTTACCCGCACACTGTGTGAGTCTCTGTGTGTGTGTGTGTTTGAGTATCAACGCACGAAAAGGACATGTGTTTGCCAGTGTATTAAATAAAAGCTGAATTGCCCGCATGTGCTGTTGATGTGAAAATGACGACTATAACCATTTATTTCATTCTTTTAGATCTGTTTTTTTCTGCTTCCTCTTCTTGTTCATAGTATATCCTTCGGAGAATCCCTTTTAGAGCCTGTATCTTTACTAAAGCCTGAGGATGCTGAAGTTTGTCATTGTTTTTTATCATTTTTTGTTTGTTTCGTTGTTCTTTGTCTTTAAAAACAATATGTTAAAATTAAAATTTAATTTGGACTAAATCCTACAGGATATGTTTAACTGTGTGTGTGTGTGTCTTAAGAAGTTTAAATGTCTCTGCCTTATATATTCTATTTAGCATTTATTGCTTAATTTAACATTTATTGCTTAATTTAACATTTCCACATACTTTTCCGACAGATTAGCACAGTGGTTAAGATGTGTAGAAATAATTCCGACAATTTGAGTAGAGTTCTTATAAGTAGGGAATTAAAAATCCCCACATGGAGAACTGGCGGATATGGGAAGACATTTGAATTTGTTTACACAAGTCCCAGAACACAAATGTTCTGAATTTCACTTTCGTGTTGAAACAGTGGTTAATGAAGAGTCTCAATAAAAAAGGGAAAAAATAATTGAAAAAAAAAATTTTGTGCAACAATAACTTTTACATCTATCCACCCTAGGTATTAAAAAATACAATACAATATTCTGTTATATAATTTGAAAAACAGTTTTTTCTCCAAAAAATTTAAGAATCTTGATTTCAAAAAAATCAAACAACCTTCTGGACAATTTTTACCTACTAAGCCCTCTGATATCTAGTAACAAGAAGCGTTTGATATTTTTAAAACCGAATGAGCGACTTGATCCAGAAAAAAATCTCGGAACCAACTAAGTTATAAATGCGTTGAATTAGATATTTTATTTTGTAACAAAAAATAAACTTTCGCCACATATTGTTTAAAATCAAACCCTGGGGTGGGGAATGTGACATGTGGGGTTTATTATCACTCAATAAACAAATTATCAAAAACTATTTGAGAAAAATGGCAGCTGTTTTTTTGCAAAGGATTTCTACGTATCATATCGAAACGTCCTTTTTATACACTCCACGAGATATTATACCACGATAATTATACCGATCGACTTAGAATCACTTTTTGAATCGATTTAGCAATGTCCGTCTGTCTGTCCGTCTGAATATCTGACTGTCTGTCCATCTATTCTTGTAATCACGATACAGGTCGCAATTGTAGCCAGAACCAAATGAAACTTTACACAACGAAGTTTTTCGAGACAAGGACAAACGCTATTTAATTTGAAGAAAATCGGTTCAGATTTAGATATAGCCCCCATACGAATTTCACTGCCGATTTGACTCTTTTCACTCTAGATACCACATATTTTAACAGATTTTCTTCAAATATTTAAACTAGGAATACGTATGGTTAAAATAGGTAAGATCGGTTCAGATTTGTATATAGCTCCCATTCAATTTTCACTCTCAATTTGACTTTTTCTGGTCTAGAAACCACATATTTTTACAGATCTTCAAATCTTGCAAAATATCTTATATTTCAAATAGAAACACCCATGGTGAAAATGGGTCAGATCGGTTCTGATTTAAATTTAGCTCCCATACAAATTTCGCTCCCGGATTGTTTTTTTCGCCCCAGAAATAACGTATTTTCACCGAATTTCTTCAAATTGAGTATAACACATTATACTTGAACTGGAAGAACCTATTGTGAAAGTGGGTCACTTCATACCATGTTTGGATATAGCCTCGATACAAATATTCTTTTCTATTTGACAAATTGGACCAGGTTATATTAGCCTATGATTAGAAAACATAGAAAAACTCTTTCCTTTTTCACTTTATTACCAAATTGAATTGTATTCGGATAGAAAGTGGACTGTATCATATAGTCGGCCCCACCAAACTTTAGCATTTCCTTACTAGTTCATAGTTCAAAATAAGAGAACATTTTATTGAAGTTTTTCAACGATTCAAATAAAATAATTCAACTTGGTGAAATGGATTGTATCAAGCGAATAAAAATACAATTCCTTTCAAAGTATGAAATTTTTAAAACGTTGAACATTTGATATTTCGAAACGATACATAGGTTTGGGCAGGTTAATTATATTTGGAAAGTGTACACAACAAAAAATACTTTACTCTCAAAAAGTATTTCAAATAATACTAAACTATAATAATACTATAAAATAATATTGAAATTACATTCCTGATATCGAAATTTTCCAAATAGAGTCCTCACTTTCCTGGGTAACCATTGACTTGAACAGTGCAATACATAGAACCATTAAAAAATCAATTTTTTTCAATATTTCAATATTTATTTTAAACCTTGAATATATCAAACCTCATCATTACTTTTCATCCTTCGCTTTTCATTTGTTTATTGGATTTTTAAGTAAAATTCTCATTGTGATTAAAATAGATTGTGTAGAAGCTAGTACACAATAATAAAATAAAAATTATTTTTTTTAAATAAATATCAAATTTTAATCATTTTAAACCACGCTTCTAAGGCAAGACTACCAATATGTTGTTTATGCTGACTTGAAGAATTATAGAAATAAAACTTCAAATCTATTCAGAAAGTAAATATTAGGCAGCAATCGTCAAAAACGCTTAAATGTATTAAATATTGGGGAATAGTGGGTGTATTTTCAGCTACAGCCGTGTGGTTGTTTGTATTTCCATCGTATTTTAATTGCTAAAAAGGTAAAATTTTGGTAAGCCATTATCTCTTACGTACACATAAAAATTAAAAGACGATTTTTGAAAAATCTCTTTATTTTGCGCGACTACATAGTCAGAGAATGTATACCATGATGTTAGCTGCCGCCGTTTGATTGCTACCATTTTTATCCCCTTTTTCTCATTTTACCCGTTAAAAGTACTTGTTTCGAAAATCTCTGTTTACGTAATTAGAGGGATTTACACACTGAATTTCATCAATCTAACTTTAGCCGTTTAGTAGGTACCATTTTTATCCCTCTGTTCCTATTGTATCCATTGAAAGTACGCATTTGGGAAAACCCTTTTATTTCTTGTGTCTACCAGGTCAGAGAATTGTGTACACCGAATTTCATGATTCTAGCTGCGGCCATTTTTATTTGGTACCGTTTTTATACCCTTTTTCCCCATTAGACCCCCTTGAAAGTACGACTTTCAAAAATCTCTTCATTTTAAATGTTTACGTAGTTAGTGGTGTACACATCGAATGTCATCATTCAAGCTGTAGCCTTTTCGTTGGTACCATTTTTATCCCTCTGTTACCATTGTATCCTTTGAAAGTACGAATTTGGAAAAACTCTTTTATTTTTGCGAGTCAATGCAGTCAGTAGAATGTATGCACCGAAATCCATGATTCTAGCTGCGGCCATTTGGTTTGTACCATTTCTATCCCCTTTTTTCATTTACCCCCTAAAGGTACGAATTTTGAAACTCTCTTTATTTTAAGTTTTTTGCGTAATTAGTGGGATGTGCACATCGAATTTCATCAATATAGCTTTGGCCGTTTAGTGGGTACCATTTTTATCCCAGTCAATATATTCAGTGGAATGTATGCACCGAAATCCATGATTCTAGCTGCGGCCATTTGGTTGGTACCATTTCTATTCCCTTTTTATCCCCAATTATTCCAGGTGCGGCCTTTAGGTTGGTACCATTTTTATCCCTCTATTCCCTTTTTGCTCCTTAAAAGTGCGAATTTGGAAAAAATACTTTTTATTATGTATCTATTAAATTAGAGGAAATTAAATGCCGAATTTAATGTTTCTACACGTTGCCGTTTGATTGGTACCATTTTTGTCCCATTTCGCCCCCTAAAAATAAGAATAACGTTTTTGCTATAAGGTCAAAGCAAAATATCATGGAAATATAAGCAGACACATTCAAAAACACATATTGAAATACTTTAAATATTAGGGGTTGTTATGGGCATTTTCAGTCCTTGTGAGGGAAATATTTTCCCTGTTAACCGATTTCGTCCTCTGACACATCCCAGCTGATCTACGTGCAAAATTTTAACATAGTAGCTCCTTTCGTTTAGATAGACGGGCGGACATGGCTATATTGTCTTAGAATTGTATGACAATCAATAATATATATACTTTATTTTGTCTCAGGACGATATTTTAAGGTGTTACAAACTTAGTATACCCTCATCCTGAAGGTGGAGGGTATACAAATATGTGGATAGATAAATGCTTGACAATACAAGTGATGTGTGTGCAAGGCCCATTTTTGCCTTCTAATTTTTGCCGCCTAATACTTATACCCTGGTGGAGAGTATAAGTCCCATGCTCATATCACTCATACAATTCATGGCATAGTTCAGAAAACACTTCGTGAGTGGTAAATTTAGAATTAAATGAAAGTAAAATATATATAATGATTGATTAAATATAAAATAATTCTCATTTTCTGTCCATTTCTCCTCCAGAGTTCTGTTTAAATGTCCCTCATTCGAGAGGGAGAAATCTAGACCTACTCTCCTTGTGAAAGTACGTTTTATTTCGAAATTATATTCTCATCTGCAGTTCAGTCCCACATACTGTATCTGCAGGCCTCCTAGATGGCAACTCTCTATCCCCTCCTTCCGCTGCTGGGCATATATTTATCTCTAAGTGTGCGGTTGGTTGTGTGTATTCCTTGAGCATTTATAAGTCTCTTAACAAGACAATATGGCATTGTTTCTGTTGATTATTTCTTCCGTTTCCGTTGTTAGCACTTATTTCCCTTTCAATAACATTTAAAGTTGTTGAAAATGTGTGGGTTGTGTGCGTGTGTGTCTGGTGAAGTGCGTTTGCTAGAGAGTGTGCGTGCGGTAGGAGGGGGCTGAGTGCTGACAACTTTTACAAATTTATTCGTTTATACGTAGCAATCATATGTTGCTACTGCTACTACAACATTTTTCTATCGTTGTCGTTGAATGAAATGAAAATGAAGTTTTAAAACTGTAAATTGTTGTTATCATATTTGTTTGGCTCTGCCTCGGCTTTGCGCTCAGCCTCCGGTTGAACAAATGCTCCGAAGCATGGGATTTTATAATTTATTTAACCGAAATTGTTTTACTTTTTCCCTCTTCGTCTGTTGTTATGATATTATCCAGCTACCCACCAAGTCAAAGATATAAAGGGGAGCACGAGACTTAAGGATAAGAACAATATGAGAATGTGTTCATATGTAAGTATATATCTGAATGTGTGCGTGTGTGGATTTGTATAATCGCATGTGTTGAGTGTTGTGTATTTAAATGAATTAAAATGTTTATTTATTATTGTTTTCTATGTTAATGTAAACACACATGACGCGTGTGTGTGAGAGTGTATACATCTTATACATGTGTGTATGTATGCCTTTGTCGTTTTTTAGTAAATAAATAATCATAAATTGCTTCTGAAATATGAATGTGAAATATGATATGTCACGGGGTGAGGGGCGTTTTCATCGCACAAGGCCGGAAATTTAAATCATAAATTAAGTCAATTAATCTTTGTTTAAAAACTCATTAATATTTATGATGCTCGATGCTCTCACCCGGCCGCGCATGGCATGGCGTATGATTAATAAATATATAATTCGTCGAGTTCATAACACTTATATGTGTCACATTAGCGTACATATACGATACATTGGGATGAATCGTGAAAAGTTGTTAGTTGTTTATGTTGCGGAAAAAGACTGGTGATGGAAGTGTTGTGGTTACACTGGCAAGGCAGATATAGATAGGGTCATGTAACATTTTAAATTTCAACTATCGATTATTATGACTTTGAAACAATAATTATTATTTTCAGGTTTATGTTTGACATTTGCAAAATGGAACGCTTTACGCTCGAACAAAATTGGGAAATATTAAAAACTTACTTTCAAAGTAGTGAGTCTTTAATGCAAACTATAAGAAATTTACGTGGGAAAATTTCGTGTTTTCAGACGCAGCTCATTTTCATCTCGGTGGCTATGTCAATAAGCAAACCTGCGCATATGACTATTGAGGAGCTAATTAATCCACAATAAGTCACTGTTTGGTGTGAATATTGAGCTGGCGGCATCATTGAGCCATGTACTGAAAAATTGGGTTCCTGTCGTGAATCATATGAATGATATAGTGTTCCATTATTAAATGACAAAGTTCAAGCTTTCCAATAAAACCAGAAATTTGATTCTAATTCGATTCTAATATATTTTTGAACGTTTTAAGACAATCTGATCACTCTGCTAGCATTTGAACAAAATAAGAAAATCTGATCAATCTGCAAGCGTTTGAACAAAATAAACTTAAACTTTTAGTCTAGAAAGTCCAACTGTTCCAATAATGCGACTAAGTTGCTACTGAAAAATTGCAAACAAAAAATATGAAAAATTTCCAAAAAAATAAAAAATTTCCATATTCGATATGAAAAATACTCAAAAAAATTGTCTTTTTCATATCATAAAATTCTAAGACATCTAGCCATGTCCGTCCGTCTATCCGTCTGTTGAAAGCGCACTAGGGTATAAACGAAAGGCGCTAGGACGTCCAAATTTCCCATAAATGCGTCTTAGAGCCATAGACGCATAAATCTTTTGGAATTGCAACTGGGCAAAATCGGTCCACAGGGAAAATTTTTCCCCTCACTAGGACTGAAGATACCCATAATATTTTAGAGTATTTAAGCATGTTTTTTTTCAATATGTCTTACTTGATATTGGGTACTTACTTAATTGATATTGGGGAAGATCATTCCCCCCTACATGGAATGGAAGTGCACCATAAAGTGATAGGAGGTTAAAAGGGGCAAACAGGGATAAAAACAACAGCTAGAAATACGATGTATATATTCCTCTGATTTAGTAATAATATTTAAAAATATTTTTTATCAAATTCGTACTTCTAAAGGGTAAAATGGGAATAGAGGGATATAAATTGTACCAACAAAACGGCTGCAGCTAAAATAATGAAATTCGGTGCATACATTCCTCTGATTGCGTAGACACGAAAAATAAAGGGATTTTTCAAAATTTGTACTTTTTGTAGTAAAAATGGAGCAAGGGGATAAAAATGTACCAACCAAATGAGTTATGAAATTCGGAGCATACATTCATCTGACTCCGTAGACACGGAAAATAAAAAGGTTTTTCCAAATTCGTACTTTCAAGGGATACAATGGAAACAGAGGGATAAAAATAACAGCTACAGCTAGAATGATGTACATCCTTCTAATTACGTAGACGCGTAAAATAAAGAGTTTTTCGAAATTAGTACTTTTAAGGGGTTTTGACCTATCAAGGGGAGAAAAGTTTTAATCCCGAATGCTGGCAATTCAGAACATTTTAGTCTGCGTAGCCGGCTTTGGCATATCCCAGATTTTTCGTATTCGAAAGTATTTAAATCTTTGGACAATTTTTGGATGATTTGTTTTTTCATTTTGTTTCATTTTTCATAGTTATTGACTTGCTAACAATTCCTAGTAACTCAATGGATAGCCGAAGGCATATGTTTAGTATTTTCTGATGTATTTTTTACGGATATTTTTTTAATTATTTGTACTAAAATTCGAATTTTCGTGGATGATACGTTTAATATTAGCACTCTCATTTTGGAAGTGTAATCACACTCGTTTAGATGTTAATTAATAGTAAATATGATGGCTTGCGAAATCCATTTTCACATTGACACTGTGGTTTACGAGCAGTCTCCATAAAACTGAGAACAAATGATTTTTTATACACTCCACGAGAGTATTATGGCTTTGTAAATTTGTTTGTAACACCCAAAAGGAAGCGAGATAGACCCATTGTTAAGTATACCGATCGACTTAGAATCACTTTCTGAGACGATTTAGCAATGTCCGTCTGTCCGTCTGTCTGTCCGTCTGTCTGTCTGTCCATCTATTGTTGTAATCAAATTACAGGTCGCAATTATAGTCCAATGTTAACAAAAATTGGCACAAGTAAGTTTTGTGGATCAAGGACGAACGCTATTTAATTTGAGGCAAATCGGTTCAGATTTAGATATAGCCCCAAAACAAATGTCGCTCCCGATTTGACATTTTCCGCTCTAGAAACGACATATTGTGCCCGATATTCTTTAAATTTGGCACAACATCTTCTAATCTAACTAGAAACACCTATGCAGAAATTCGGTAAGATCGGTTCAGATTTAGATATAGCCCCCATACAAATGTCGCTCCCGATTTGACATTTTCCGCTCTAGAAACCACATATTGTACCCGATTTTCTTTAACTTTGGCACAACATCTTATCATCCAACTAGAAACACATGTGCAGAAATTAGGTAAGATCGGTTCAGATTTAAATATAGCACCCATACAAATGTCGCTCCCGATTTTACATTTTCCGCTCTAGAAACCACATATTGTACCCGATTTTCCTTAAATTTGGCACAACATATTATCATCCAACTAGAAACACCTGTGGCTAAAGCGGGCTAGATCGGTTCAGATTTAGATATAGCCCCAATACAAATGTTGCTCCTATTATTTCACCTATTTCGTTCCAGGTTTCAATATACCCCCATACAAATGTCCTTTCCGATTTAACATTTTTTGTCAAACACATACATTTACATGATACAAAAATCCTTCCCGTTTTCACTTTTTCACCGAATTAAATTGTTTTCGGATTGAAGGTGGAGTGTATCATAGAGTCGTCCCCGCCCGACTTTAGTCTTTCCTTACTTGTTTTAAATAAACTTTTTTAATGACAAGAAAAAATTCATAAACAATATAAAAAAATCGAAAAATATTTATTATAATATTTTATAATATCTAACATTCTATAAGTAAAATATATATGTATAAATGTATGGCTCCCTTTTAAGACGCAACATAAATTCAACAATCAAGATTTTTTTTTTAAATTTTGGTTAAGTAACTTTTACAAATATGATAACTGAATATTTTGTTTTATGTTGTAAAAGCTGGAATCTTAACGGAGAAAATACTTCCATGGAAAACTTGAAAAACTTTAATGAATTAGTTATTTTCAATTTAAAAAAACACCTACGGTACTTCTAGAGAAAAAATAATTAAAATCAAATGGGCATTAGTTCACAAATTATAATTAACAAAAAATGTTAATTAAATTCGGCGCATGAGACCGAATTAAAATCAAATGGGCATTAGTTCACAAATTATAATTAACAAAAAATGTTAATTAAATTCGGCGCATGAGACCCACCTGTTAAATTGGAGAAAACATTGGGAGAATTTTTTTATTTTTAATTCGTTTTGCAGAGAATAGCACATAATGTGTGCAATATTTACATGTACGATTCTTTAGCCATAAGTTAGTATTATAATATTTATAAATACTAAATAATATATATAAATACTCAATCGAGGTGGACCTTGAAATTACAATATTTGGTTTTTAGTCGGAAATGACATTTAGTCATTCTCCTCATGCTTTAGCAAAGTTAGACGACATCCCTCGAACACTCCTTTTGACAAATAAAACACGCCAAATATTAGGTTATTCAATTCTGGATATATGTAAGTACATATAATGGAATGTATCGAATTCGTACCTACTCAAGTCTTAATTGCTGACAATTGGATATCCAATCAAAGCACATGTTCTCTGCCCGGCTGGAATCAGTAATGGCGCGGTTTCGAATTTACAAACCGCACAAACGCAACGAGCGACAAAACTGCAGCTATAAATTAAATTTTGTAATTACAGACATATAGAGGGAATTTCACGAAAGCTCAGCAAAGCGATTTAAAATTTCACTTTACGCAAAACGGATGGAGTTTAAAACGCAACATAGGCGCTTTTAGTGTGATGTATATGCCTGTATATACATATATATATATTTGTTTGTGACCACAAAAAAGCACAGCCTTTTAGCATCACTCAGAGACAAGAACGACTACATATTCCCTGCATCGACATTTAAGCAGTGAAACGGTGATATATGGGAAATGTACACATGAATTCCTGTGCATGTATAACCTATTAATGGGACTATTCTGTGAAGTTGTGTGTGTGTGTCGAGTGTTCTCTGCCTTTGTGGAGATATACCCTTCCTCTGCTCTTGTTTTTCATAAATAACGTATATTTAAATAATTAAATTTAATTTATATTTGATGCGTACACAAGTGTTACAACAACTCATATATTCAGGATTTAACACTGAAAATTAAAAGCTACACTACACACAATCCATTCAACAGCAGCAACAAAAAAGAGTCCTCAAACCGTGCATAAAAATGAAAGGCCAAAAAGTCAGAGGAACTCCATCACACACTCATACACCGAACATGTAAAAACACTTGAAAGCAATAAAAAAATGTAGCAACCCCAGCCATTATAATTGAAAGGATCGCCTCCCCTTCCCTTACCACCCCACCCAAGTTGAAGTAAAGCAGGGAAATTTAAATTATTTTTATGGATGAAGGAAAAATGAGAAATGTTGGATATTAACATAACTTAACCATATATGTCACACAATTATTAACAACCGAAAATGAGCAAACCCCAAGCCCCAAACACCCAAAAAAGAAGGAACATCGACAACAACAACAACCAAATAAAAGGATGATGTTAACTTTTGCTTTAGGATCCTTCGAAAAACCGCACACACTTTCACACAAACAAACACACGCACACTGCATAGAAAGTGGAAGTTATTAAAAAGGCGGCCTTACCAAGAACCGCATTATAGCCGCAAACACAAACACATATATAAAATGTGATAACCACAAACATACACACACACGTACATGCATATATGTACATGTTTGTATTGGGGGACATTGCCTGAAGTGTCCAGGTCTTTATTGGTAAATTGTAATGGAAATATGAAATTTTTTAAGATATAAAGGGTGTTCCCAAAAATTCAGGCTATAGAAAAAAATAAAATTTTAGGGGAACAACTACGGAAAGGCTAAAGTTTGGCAGGGTTTGCTTTTAGATAACCTATAACAACACAACTGCATGCATATTATCACCATGAAATGGGGACAAAAATTCAATTTATAACATTTTACCCACTTCGACATAGTATCGAATGAATATGGAAAACTATAGTTCTGGCTTTATTATTATACCCTCCACCACAAGGATGGGGGTATACTAAATTTGTCATTCCGTATGTAACATCATCAAATATCGACCTGAGACCCTATAAAGTATATATATTCTTGATCGTCATAAAATTCTAAGACGATCTAGCCATGTACGTCCGTTCATTTGTTGAAATCACGTTAGCATCGAAACGAAATTCGTACATTTCGTGGGTAAAATGTGAATAGAGGGATAAAAATGGTACCACCTAAAATAATGAAATTCGGTGTATACATTCGTCTGATTGCGTAGACAACTAAAATAAAGAGATTTTTCCAAATTCGTACATTTTGGGGTTTAAATGGAAAACGGGGATAAAAATTGTACCAACTAAATGACCGCAGCTAGAGCCGTGCAAGTAGGAGTCTACATTACTCTTACCTCGTAGACACGAAAAATAAATAAAATCGTACTTTCAAGGGATCAAATGGGAACAGAGGGATAAAAATGCTAGCAACTAAAAAGCTAGAGCTAGAATTTTGAAATTCGTACTTTTGATGGGTAAAATGGGAATAGAGGGATAAAATTGGTAACAACCAAACGGCTGCAACTAGAATAGTGAAATTCGGTGTAGGCATTCCTCTGATTGCGTAGACACTTAAAATAAACTGATTTTGCGAAAATCGTACTTTTTGGGGTTGAAATGGGATAAAAATAGTACCAATTAAATGGCTGCAGCTAAAATCATGGAATTCGGAGTATACATTCCTCTGACTGCGTAGACACGAAAAATAAAAAGTTTTTCCAAATTCGTACTTTCAAGGGATACAATGGGTACAGAGGGATACAAATAGTACCAACTAAACGACTACAGTTAGAATGATGAAATTCTGTGTGTACATCCCGCTAATGGCGTAGACACGTAAATTAAATAGATTTTAGAAAGTCGTACTTTTAATAGGGTAAAATGGGAAAAGGGGATAAAAATGGTACTAACCAAATGGCTGCAGCTAGAATCATGGAATTCGGTGTATACCTTCCTCTGGCTGCATAGACGAGCAAAATATTTTTTTATTTTTACGGCAAAAATTTATTGAATTATGAAGTGAGGTTATCTTGCACTGTGTTCGTGACAGATAATGGATTTTCAAAATGTGTACTTTTTTAATTAAAATACTATGGAAATACAACCAACTGTAGCACCCACTCTCTATCAATATTTATGTTATTTAAGCATTTTTCAAGTTTGCTCTCTTATATTTATTTTTGGAATTGACTTGAAGTATTATTTCGATATATCTATATATATAAATGAATCTGTGTATGTAAGTTTGTTTGTTTGTTCTTTATATCAGCCTAAACTACTGGACCGATCTTCCTGAAATTTTCACAGTATGTTCATGGTGGTGAAAATAGGCTATATAAATTTTTGATATTTTAAGTGGGCGGGGCACACAAATTGGGGATTTATTCGTTTTTTGTAAATTATCATATTCGGAGTACTGTTGCAGCTAGAGTCTTTAATTATTGTGAAAGTTCAATAATTGTTTGTCTGCACAGTTGTCCAAAAAATGGGAGGTATTGTTAAAGAGGTCGTGGCGCCTCCCATACGAAGTTGAAGTGTAATATTGAAAATGGTCACTTCTATGACACCTACAGTGCTGAAGTTTTGTGTGAGTGCATCTGGCATCAATGTGGGTAGTTGTGCAAAAAATGGGCGGTATTGGAAAAATGGTCGTGGCTCCTCCCATACGAAGTTAAGCCCTTTTATTGAATATTATCAGTTCTATGACAACAAGAGTGCTGAATTTTTTTGTGAATCGATCCAGTGTAAATAGTTGTGCGAATATCGACGGAAAGTGGGCTTGACCCATACGAAATTAAAACCTGTTTTAGAGTATATTCTTCACCGAGATGAGCGGAAAGTGGCCGTGAAAATTTGATATTTATTTATAAAATTATTTTTTTTTCTCGGAAAGATTCAAAAACTCCAACATTTATAATAAGGACAACATACAATTAGCATTAAAGAGCAACAACACAATTAATGACGTTTTTAGCAGGACAACATCAAAAATAAACAAAGAAGAAAAATCAAACGTAGTCCAACGTATGCCAGAAGGTATACGTTGGTACTACAAAGATGAAATTAAAAACTCGACTCTGTGCACACAAATCTGATCATAAAGCGATTGACAAACCACTGGAACAAAAGGGAGCACTGGCTGCCCATTGTACCTTGACGGGGCATAAGTCAAACTTCAACGACGTAGACATTTTGACGCAAGAAAATAATTATCGTAGAAGATATACGCTTGAAATGTTACATATTATAAATGTACCTACTGACCAGAGAATGAACTACAAGACTGACACTGACTACTGTGCACAAATATATGGAAACATTGCTGACAAATATGGACGAAAATAATACCTTTAGTTGAGAAAGTACTTCGAAACGAAAGAGTTCATTGGTTTTGCTAAAATGTAATTATTGTGATCATTTTTGTTTTGTTTTTTGTATAATTAATTTTGTTTGTATTTTTAAGTGAATATCCCTGAGCATGATCGTCGATGGCGATCGAAATATCGGAAAAGAACAAATAAATAAAAAAATTTAAAAAACTAAACATCAGTTTTTTGATTTGTTCATGACCTCAAGCCAGACTATCCGGAAAAATAAATTATTTTTTTTTCAATATTTTTATTTGTTTTGGTTTGGCTATATTAAAAAAAGACATATTCCTGTAGTGTTACTGTAATTCTAGTAAAATCGAAAGGTGGAATGCAATTCATAGTGGAGGGTATATAAACTTCGGTTGTTGTTTGTTTGTTTTCATTCGTTTTGGTTTAACAGCAAAGGATCTGCCGAAGTTTTCAGCAGAACCAAAAAATTGCAAAAAGACAAGTGAGACCCTAATTGTTGTATTATGCCCTTAACTTAAATCAGGGTGCATACTAGTACCGGTGTTCACATTGAAGAAATTAGAATCGCTGATAAATAAAGTGTTCCACCGAATTAAGTCGCTATACAAACAGCTATACTTTGTCAATGCATTGTTATGCATGTGCTCGCATCGCTCCCAACTACGCAAAGGTTGTTGAAGTACGGCATGATCCGTCTTCACTGTATTATATATGTTTATGTATATAGTTGGTCTGGTATGTTGTCATTTAATTTGGTTTAAGACCGAAGGTTCTGCCGAAGTTTTAGCTGCTACAATAAAGGTCTCTCTTGTTTTTTTTGCTATTTTTCCTTATTTATTTTTCATACAAAAAATATACCTTAGATTTTTGTAAAATAAATTTTATTAATAGATAATAGAGTCAGTAAGACGCCCAAAAGTTTCATGATGGATCTCCTGGTACTTACTCTAAAACAATTATAATGTTTGCTGACATGAAAAACCCATAAAAAGTAAAAACAGTTGTTTCGCTATTAATCCCCATTTTCACAATTTCAAATTCCCCCGTAACTGAATGTTATAACTATTGGTTAGCTTATCATATTTGTCTTTAAGTTAACGTGTAATTCTGTATTCACAACATTAACCCCCGTTTTCCACCATCCGTTTTAAATATATGTATTCGCATCCCCTTAAAGAGACTTCGCGGATTAATGGCTTAGCTTTAAGCCATTAATCCGCGAGGAAAATTCGAATTTTAATAAAAATTCTCTTAATTTATATATAAAAAATTATTAATAAAATTTCGACAAATTGGTTATCAACTAGTGTTGTATATGTGTTGTATGGACTTTTCATTAAATGTTCAACCTGGTAAGTTCTGAAATGTGGACTGCATTCGTATCGTTTATGTGAGTGGTTCTTTAAATTAAACGAATTGTATCTGCCACTGTTATGTTTTTGTAATAATGCTGCAATAAAAACAGAATCCTTCAATTAAAAGTTCTTTATGTGCGATGGAGCGAACATTTGTATGTTAATGTGTATGTATGTGAGAGTGTATAAGTGTGTATGTTAAACCAATTTAACCACAATAACATGTTTAAATAAAACTGTAGACATGCACAGTATGAAAACAGCAGATCTCAGCGCACACACGCATATGAATACAAGGCCCACAAATGTGTCCTGGTCCTTACCCTAGGCAAGAGAGAAAGAGTGAGAGGGAGTGAGGGTGTGTGTGTGTGTGTTTGTGCGCGGTATGGTGAACGGTAATGAAACCCACAAAAAAGGCAACAAGCCATTCAAGTGATAAAGTGGTAATCAAGAATTTTTAAATAATATTTAAATCTTAAATGGATACAACACATACTTACAAAAACACTTACAGTGGCCCACACACACACGCTCGCGTACCCCAAAATATTGTTTTGTAATGACATTCATAAAAACGAACAACGGCAAGAAAAAAATTTAATTTTCTTTATCCCAACTCCCACCACTTTTGAGTGTCGGACGCATAAAATTATGTTGCGTATGCCGGCGCATACATATATGCTTGTTTGTTTATGTTGGGTGAAAAGTTTATTAAAATTTTAAATTAATTAAATGTTACCCAAAGTAAAGTTTCATAAGCGCCTAAAAGTATGAACACACGCATAGTCAAGCGTATAAGGTTCGTTTTAGGGGCGGTCTCCTTAATTTTTCCGGAAATAAATTGCGTTTCTTTGCAGTCGCCTGCCCAAGGTGGCAGGGGACATTTTAATGAAACATCTTATAATTTTTAATCTTAAAAGACAGGATTTGTGATGTTATTCGGCAAAGGAACGACTCAATAAAGTGCTGCTCTGTGAAGTACTGGTGGTGCTGGGGTACGTATGAGTGATATTTAAGTTAATGACATTAATCATACAACACGGTGTTCGGCAGGGCTTCAGGTTTGTATGGTACTGAGACAGAAAGGAAGCAATTCAAAATGCTTAAAGTCTTAAAGTCACCTTGAAATATCGACCTGAGACCCTATATAAGTATATATATTCTTGATCGTCATAAACTTCTAAGACGATCTAGCCATGTCCGTCCTTCCGTCTGTTGAAAACACGCTAGCATCTACACGAAAGGAGCCACAAAGGAGGTCCACATTTTGCATAAATACGTCTTATAGTCGTAGATCGGTTGGAATTGAAACTGGGCGAAATCGGCCCAAAGGGAAAATTTTTTCCCTCACAATGACTAAAAATACCCAAAATAAGCCCTAATATTTTAGAGTATTTAGCACATTTTTTTTCAATATGTCCACTTGCGTGGATACATTCTTCTGACGCAAAATACAAAGATTTTTCCATATCCGTACTTTTTACTTTTACGACAAAAATTGGTTGAATCATGAGAACTAAATCATACCCATTAAAATCAATTCTTAAAATTATGAAGTCTCAGTCGGCAATTATGATTTCTGAGTCGATTTAGTTAGTCCGTTGGCTCATCTGTCCATTTCCTCATATTTTTGTCGCCTCATGTTTTTGTCGCTTAAAAATAAAACAAAATACTTTTATAAATTTTTTTTCTATTTTTTTTTTCGAAAAAAAAAATCAATTTTTTCTCAATGTTCTTAAACCATTGTTTTTATGTGGAAGATTTATAACCTAAAAAAATAGTTGGGTATGTAAGTGGGTTTGATCGCACCTATATTCCCCAAATAAGAGTACAATTACTAAGGTACCTTTGACGAAAATTTAAATTTTAGTAAAAAATAAAATATTTTCATATGGTGTTAATTTTTTATAAATGTGAATCAATGTACATAAATATAATTATTTAGTTATCAGACACAATTATTTCATATTTTTGTAGCTTAGTGTTATCAACCATTGAGGTCATGGAAGATAATTTTAAGTTTTGCAACATATCTTTTGTCATGTCTTCCAGTGACCATAAAGCAAAGATTGTCTGGTCTTTTGCTTTTGTGTAGAATAGGCCACATTACGTCGACGTGACATTTGCCACTTTACTGACATAACACGTTCCATCACTAGAGTTGGCCTTAATCGGCAACGTTAAATTTTATCGAAAAACTTTTATTTTCTCTCGACAAATATTGAAAGTAGAATTTAATTGTATCCATTGATTTCGTTTTTCCTTCCAGAGAAATGCCAAAGTTGTGCTGGAAAATTTAATATTCTCGTACTTTTTCAATATCCCAACACACACGCACTCGAAAGCAACATGTGCCACTTTTTGTTGTTTGTGGGTGATCCCAACCTAGCCAAATAACAAAGTTTAAAGAACCTTAAGCATTAAACGAAGTAGGAACAAAATGAAATTTACAAAAAGATTAAAAACTTTTTGTCGAAATAATGCAAAGAACGTCAAAGCAAAAAAGAATAAGATGAAGACGATGACGAACGAAAAAAAACGAAGAGAAACTTTTATATTTGCAAGAAAAACAAACAAACAAACATGGTGGATGTGAACATATTCGTATTATCAGGCCTTAGGGGCCCATGAAGAAAACGAAACGAAAACGACAAGATGAAGTAGAAAAGATAAGAGACACTCATAACACATACTCACCCATACACACGCACACACAGAGAAATATTTTGCATTTATTTACTTTATTTTATTTTTGTCAGAAAGACATCAGTATTTTGTAAACAACATTTTTAAAATTGGAATTACATTTATAAATATGAGCAGAATTTGCATATTTTTTGTTCCAAAAGGACAATTTCTTCGCAGCTCAGCTCAGCTATTGTTTTTGCTTTCTTTCTTTTATGGTTCAAACAAATAAGCCAGACGCATTTACATAGATGACATTCAAAAAAAAAAAACTTCGTCATACATATACATACATGCATGTTAGGGTGGATCAATTTGTAGGGAAGAAAAAGTGGCAGTATCTAAAACGAATTTCTGAATTGTGAAGCAACGTTTGTTAAAGAAGTCACACCTCAAAATAAATTAAATAGTTTCCAAATGTGTGGGCTCCAGATGATGAAATGAGAATCCTCATATTAATGAATTATTACCCACGAATTTCGTTGGCCACATTTTAATTTTTAGGTCCTAAATGTGTATATGATATCAGGCCTGGTTTTACTGGTACAGTAAAAGTTTAATAACTCAGATTTAAATTGATGTTGATAGAAATTATAGGAATTTATGTTTAACACCAAGCAACATTTTTTGTCGAAGAGCTACAAAACGATACAGAAAAAAAAAACATTTTTTTGACGATATGAACAATATTAATTTTATATATTCTATGTCGTTTGAGGGGGCTTTTTGGCCAAATGGTTTATATGAAAATAAATAAAGCTATTTCATTTTTCCTCAGCGTTACGATGGTTTGTTTCCAACTTCATCAGTAGCGTATTTATTGAAAATCCTAGCTGATGTACTTTTCAATTACAATTTTCGCGGATTATTTCCTGATTACTTTTAACTATTGTAAACATGACATGACCCAGAAATTTAATAATAAATAAATAATAGTCACAGTGAATTTTTATGGATTTTTTATTTTTAATAAAATTCCGATTTTTCTCGAATGAACCTTTAATAATTGTACTCTCATTTTTATAAATATAAGTCTAATAAAAATATGTTAACTTAATGACTTTTGTACCACTAAGTACGCCATGTGGTCCAGCCAGGCCACAGAAGGAAATTTAGTAAAAAAATTACCTATAACGTGGTTATTTCTTTTAACGACTATGTTAAAATGATTGAAACCAATCATTGAGTTCTGAATACAAATAAATTGGCAATGACAGAGAAGACATTGTGACAGAGAAAAAATAAAACACAGTTAAAAACTTATTTTTAGTTTGAGTTATTTATTATAAAAATAAATGGTAAAACGTTAAAAATGCCTCACGAGTTTTTGATTTTTTAAATTGAGCGAACAGTAACACAAGAGTAAGGCCCTTTATTGGATCAAATTCTCTGTGATGGTTAAGGTTGCAAAAAAATTAACAGAATAGATGGATCCACGACTACATTTTCTCCTTGATAAACTTCACGATTACCGTCAATAGCTTTTCCTGTGTATATATGATCTCTTAGGGGATAATTTGTATTTGCATCACATATCCACCAAACTTTCATGTCATTTTTGGTTGGTTTCGATGGAATATATTGAGTGAAAACGCGATGTATGATGACTCCAAGTTTGCTGCAAGCATGCTCTAGATGTAATCTGTGGCAGCTGATTTGCTCTATGCTTGTCACGCAAATCGGGTGTTACTATTGTCGTATTTAGCAGTTTTTAACAATGAACAAAAAGTTTAAACTACTAAAGTACTCTGTCCCAAAAAAGTAATAGCATTTCAAAGTCGAATTTGGCCTGCCAGACCCCCATTGCGAATCCTAGGTTTAAAGGTACTTGCCATGGCTATATATATTGCATAATTGACTTTCACAAAGAGACAGTGGTTTAGGAACAGTCTATAAAAAGGAGAAAAAATATTTAAAAAAAAACTTTTTTGTAAGAAAATAGAAAATCATAAAAAATAGGAGAAAATTCGGAAAAAATATTCCACTTTTCTTTTTCATAGATAATATTATAGCGAATAAAAAGAATCAATATGTCAAATATCTATACATAAATCTATAAGTTCTCATCGTCTTTGTAGTCGCAAAATATTTTTTAATCATGATTTTTTAAGTTTTGGTTAAAATTTAATTTTAAAATTTGGTTCGAAATTTAGGTTTAGAATAGCATTGTCCTCAAATAACTGGGGATCTAAGGAAGATATCAAATTATTATATAAAATATTCAGTTATCCATTTGTTTTTTCGTGAAATTAACCAAAACATGAAAAATCATGATTTTTTAAAAATTCGTTTGTGTTTACAAAGAGAGCTATAACTTCTACATTTAACCATATATATTTTATATGTAAATATTTCATTCTGCAATATAATTTAAGCAGTAAAAATATAAAATAAAATATTTTATAAAATATAATTTTCCATTTTTTTATGAATTTTTCGGACCAGAAAGAAAATATTTTTTTGATAAAAAATCAATTTTTCTCATTTATTTGGAGAGTTTTCCTAAACCACTGCTTCAATGTGGAAGTTACGGTGTTGTAGCCATCTTAATTACCTTTAATATGATATGCAAGAGGTTGTTAGTAGACTTATAAAGGGTGTTTTTTATTGAGGTATAGAACTTCGAATTGAAATAAAACACAAGAAAATCGTTTTAATGTCCATCAATTTGGCTTTATTGGAAGGATAATTTTATGCCATAATGTTTAAATTTGATTTCGGGCATGTGGCCGCCGCGGCTGGCTCGGAATATAGCCAATTCTACAGGTCCAATTTTTCAACCACTTTTTTCGAGCATATGGGGCCGTATGTTGGCAATAACGCCAGATGAACCTCATTTTCGGGTCCTCTTCAACACTTTGCTCTACAGCGGCAATTGTTCTTCGGTGCGCACTGTTCGACGTCCTCTGCGGATGCGTATTATCACATAGAGTAAACGTAGTGCGAAAACGATCCATGGTTAACCGAATTAATTGCTCTGATGGACGATTATGTCGACCATAAAATGGACGGAGCTTGCGGTGAACTCGCGAACTGAACCATTACTTTCGAAATAAATTTGCACGATTTGCAAGCGTTGTTCTTTTGTCAACCTGTTCATGATGAAATGGCAAACCAAACTAAATATTAATCACTTGACAGCTGACAAAATGGCCGCCAGTTAAAAAAGTGATGCCAACTTAAAGTTCTATACCCCAATAAAAAACACCCTTTATTAACACTTCGAGAGTACTAATACCTAATTAAATTTATGGTAATAAATTTAAAAATAAATCACGGGAAACTTTACGGAAATTAAATGAAATTTACTCAAAATAAGTTTTATTTACTCATTTAAACTATAAACTGTGTAAATTTTAGTATTAAATTAAAAAAAATATGTAAAGGGTGATTTTTTAAGAGCTTGATAACTTTTTTTTTTAAAAAAAACGCATAAAATTTGCAAAATCTCATCGGTTCTTTATTTGAAACGTTAGATTGGTCCATGACATTTACTTTTTGAAGATAATTTCATTTAAATGTTGACCGCGGCTGCGTCTTAGGTGGTCCATCCGCTTAGTCCAATTTTGGCATTTCCACGTTTTTGAGTAACAGAGACCCAATTGGTGCGAACGGCGACAAATCGAAAATTGGTGGTCTCATTAACACTGGCCGATACAGCTGCGATATTTTCTTCAGTTCGCACTCTACGTAAGCGTGTTGGTGGTTTAATGTCCAACAATGTAAATTTGGTGCGAAATTTAGTCACAATAGCCCGAATAGCCGCTTCAGTGGGTCGATTAAACTGACCATAAAATGGAAGCGCGCAATGAACTTTCTTAACAGAGCACGCATTTTGATAATAAAATTCAATAATTTGCAAGCGTTGTTCGTTTGTAAGACGATTCATGATGAAATGTCAAAGCATACTGAGCATCTTTCTCTTTGACACCATGTCTGAAATCCCACGTGATCTGTCAAATACTAATGCATGAAAATCCTAACCTCAAAAAATCACTCTTTATATATCAATTGCAACAGTAAACCACTGTCTCATTGTCTAGAACAAAATTACTGCATTTTTAAATAAGGATTTTTAAATTGTTCGCGACATAGGATGATCATCATATTCCCAAATTGTTGACGATTCATCAACTAATTTGTAAATTCTTTTAGTTTTGATCGAATTCTTTAAAATAAAACAACTTTTTTTATAATTGTGCATTTTTCATAACTATTTTTGGGACAAAGATGATATTCAATGATTGTTGGCGAATAAACAAATTACTCATAATTCAATTATGTTTTAGTTGAAATCTATTAAATAAAACTATTTTTTTACATTTTGGGGATAATTGGGGATTCTTCATGGCAGTTTTGGGGACAAGGAAAACATGTATCTTGCAAGCATCTAGTATTTTGTGCAATTAACCAAAAATTAAAAAAAAGCATTTTTTATTTCATTTTACAAAGAGGGCCATTTATTCACAGATTTTTAACACATAGACATTATTTCCTTCTTATAAAACCAAGCAAATTATTTTTTTTTCTTATTTCTTCCAACTTTATATGATTTTTTAGGGCCAGTAAAGTATGTTTTTTTTTTAAATCAATTTTTTCTGAAATTTTTGGAGGCTATTCCTATGTGAAAGTAAAAAACGCCAAGATTTTAGCCACTATTTATGTTACAAATAATACGTAATCTGACCTAAATTTCCAAATGAGAAAACAATTATTAAAGGTACCTTCGACAAAAATTGGTATTAAAAGAAAATTTCCAATAATAACATTTAAAGCTAATTTTATGAAACAATATGTCACAATGCGCACACAAAATTAATAATTATGTCCCAGAAACAAAATTTGTATTTGCATTTTTTGTTGTCTAGTGTATTTAATTTTATTTTTTTATTTTATTTTCATTTTTTTATAATTTGTTATGCTTTGTCCACCAAAAACAATATGCCTCCACCCTAATGTCTGTATTTAGAACGTTTTTGTGTGTGTTTTTGTTGGTAGTGTCCTTTGTTTTATTTCCTCTTACGTTTGCTTGGCAAATGCTTACCTTTTATCTGAATGTATATGTGTGTGTATATGTATGTATGTATATGAGAGTGTGTTTGTTTGTTTGCATATTCCGTTTGTAACATTTTTTGTTTTAATAGCTCCGGGGGAATTGTCTTTAAATGTCATTTACATGCACAATTTAAATGTTCATATTAATAAACATATCCTGCCACCACTCCAACCCAGACCAGCCTCCTACGCACACACACACACTCGGGGCGCTGAAACATTTATAAACTGTGTCACGGAGGCAATTGAAGGCATTGGGCTGGGCTGATTCATTTGAAATCCAATGTTTAGCGGGTAAATGCTTTTCGATGTAGTCCTTTGGATATTGAGCAACGAATTAATCAAATATTTATATTAAAAAACAAACAATGTTTAAAAGTAAAGAGGGCGTTTTACACTTACACGGCAGTATCAACTGTAGACCAAATAGTGGAGAACAGACAATTACCCCAATAACAGGGTGTTAGCATTTTATTCGGGGTTTCCAAACCCACCTAATTATCGCTAACAATTTAACCGAAAATTAAGCAAAATATTTGTAATCGTAGGCATAACAACAATAAATGTTATCCTTTGATTGCAAACATTCACAACAACAACAGTCAAATAAATCATACCAAAGCAAACCGACAGACATATCTCTATAAACATTCCATTAAAATCCCATAAATTATAATACCGAAAAGGAAAATGTTAACAAGACAACAATAAAAGTGGTTTTTATTGTTTAAAACGAGAATAAGAGTTTACACCCAAGTGTGTGTGTGTATGTGTATAGGCATGCCGTTTGTATAGGTATGTGTTAACATGATATAAATAGCAATAAATGTCAACAAGCTCATACAAAAGCTACAAGAACAGTGCGACATTAAAATACGTTCAAGGATAATAAGCAGAGCAGTAGCAGCAGCCACAGCTAAAGCCACACACAACACAACTACTACAAATGTAATAAAGACAGAGCGACACATATACACCCACATATGTAGATGTCGACATATACACCACCATTCCACATACTTTCAAGTGTATATAAGTTCATTGTGTATAGTCCTTGTGCTAACGATAAAGGCTTAAACACAAACACTCATACATACACACACATTTAAAAAATTTTATTATTTCATGTTAAAATACAAGATAAACATTTAATTACACTTGCACAACTAGAAAAGCAACATGGATCGGCAATATATCTAAAGCTATAGCCTCCAAGGGCTATGGGCGCGTGAGTGTCTTTATAGTTGATGTCGTGTTAGGTATTTTGCTGGGAATTGTGCCACGAAGAGGAAGTTTACTGGCAAAGAATTACAACACTATGAAGAATATTGATTTCTTTCCTATTGGAGATTGCACTAATTCGGTAAGAATTTCAATACAATTTTAAAGGGAAGCTTTTCTCTTCTTATTAACCACAACTATAATGATGTGGGTATTATCACGTGATGGGCTATTCACCAAGAACGCAAAGATGTGTGCCAAATCTTCAGTTTTCAAATTATCCAATCAGCAGGCATTAAAGTTTATTAAAACGACTACCAACTTCCATAGAAAATAGTAGAAAATAATAATTTTTGTTTTCATTAAAGTTGACAAATTTTGGAATAACAGTGAAAACGTGGTACTTGCTGTTGAATTTTAATATAACAATCGAAATTAAATTTCAGCAGCATGGGATTGTGTCAAAATGAATGAGAAAACAATAAAACATCCTTTTTTGCTGGCACGAAAAAAATCACTAAAATGTTTGAAAAAAATATTTTGTTTTATTTATTCACAGTTAAGATTTTAACGCAAAAAATAAACACAACATGTAGACATTATCTATGGATAAATGTGGAAGTTATGACTCTCGTTGTATATATACACAAAACGTATACGTTATATTTAACAAATTAAAAATGTTCTATTGATCATACGCAACGAAGTACTTTAATTATTATTAATCATACGCACAGATAGTTTTTGTGATTCATGCTGAATGTTAGATAAACGCAAATAAATAACAACGCAACGCGGGAGTTTGATACTCTGAGATCCCGTAGTTTCGCTAATGATATATAATGATAAAAGCAATATACACACCGAATTTCACTATTCTAACTGCAACCGTTTAATTGGTACCATTTTTATACCTTTCGCACCATTTTCCGCCTAAAAGTACAATTTTCGAACAAATCCTTTATGTTTAACGTCTACACAGTCAGATAAATGCATACACCGAATTTCATGATTTTATCTTCAGCGGTTTGGTTGGTACCATTTTTATCCCCCTTTACCAATTGTATCCCTTAAAAGTACAAATTTCAAAAAATCTTTATATTTTACTTGTCTACGTAATTATAGGAACGTACACACCGAATTTCATGGTTCTAGCTGTTGTCGTATCAAAGGTACTATTTTTATCCCTTTTGTCCCATTTAATCCACTAAATCTTGTTTGTACTTTTTTGTGATTACACGTTACTGGTGGAAGGTACGAAACAAATATCAAGTGTATGAAATTGGAATTTTTCAAAAAAATTGCTTAAATAGTCTAAATATTAGGGGTATTTTCAGTCCTTGTTAGGGAAAATTTTTTCCCTCTGGGCCGATTTTGCCCGGTTTCAATCCCAACCGATCTGCAACCATAAGACATATTTAGGGACAATTTGAACCTCCTAGCTCATTTCGTTCGGCCTTTATCGTGCTTTCAACAGACAGACAGACGGACATGGCTAAATCGTCTTAGAATTTTACCAGGATACAGAATATATATACTTTATGGGGTCTCCGTGGAATATTTCAAGGTGTTACAAACGGAATGACAAAGTGAATATACCCCCATCCTGGAGGTGGAGGGTATAAAAAGGGATAATTGAAATCTATGCATAAATGTATATGTTATGAAATATCAAAAATCATGCGTCATTTTCTTCAAGAAGTTTTTTTCTTAAATTGGTTTAATCATTCACGAAGACGACATGTACCTTTACGAGAAAGTCCATAACTTCTACATTTATCCAAAGATGTTCTCCAACTAGGCCTTTCTTTTCGCTCTACTTAACAACAAATTAAAAAATCATATTTTTTAGTATCTTGTGTCTACAAAAAGAACCCTGACTTCTATATTTATCCGTAGATCTTTCACACTTGGTTATTGTTTTTTAACTTTTTTTAAATTTTTTTTGGACTTATATTTGCAAAATTAGATGCTAACTGTTGATGGTAACGATGGTCACTTGCTCAATTTGCGAAGAAAAATGGACCAATGATGCCGCCAGCCCAAAATCCACACACAAACAGTGACTCGTTGTGGAGGCATTGGCTTACGTGCAGATTTTCTGAACCCCATTTGCGGCAATTTTACTTATTGGCATAGACACTGATATGAAAATGAAAACACGATTTTTCGGTAAAATTCTTCATCTCCTGCCAAACAATATATCCAATTTAAAATTTTAAATGACCCACCATGTATTCATTATTTGTTGCATAATGTCTCCTTCCATAATCGGTGGCGGTATAAGTAATATCAAAAACCGTGTTTAATAATAACAAGTATACGCCAGGATAATAATGTATTTACCCACAGATTAACTTTAAGAAATTATTTATTTATAGGCATCTCCCGAGCTTTCGATGAATCGAAAAATTCGTTATATTGAGATATACATTTTTTTTGTTGAAATTATGTCAAAAATAATTTATTATATCAAATATATTTTTAATTGTTATACGTTTATTTTTTTATTTTTAATTAAATCAATTTGCATGATCCCAAATCCTATAATGGATGATTTTCCGGCGTGTTTGCTGTCTTTTTGGACACTCAAATTTTTTATAGCCGATTCTAGTTTAAAATATTACATGGGTTTATATATTGTGGGCGGATTAATAAAACACCTTGGCTAAAAATCTAAAAAAAAAATTAATTGTAATTGTACTACCAGTTCAACTGTACTCCCTCCCAAATGCACTTTAGCTAGTGCTTTTTGAATTTGAAAACTTTGCGGAAACTTAGAAATGATGAATGAATACGTTTCTGTGCAGTTTTCAATAATTTTTCCCATTTCATTTAGGCAACAGAAGATAATTAAGAAAGTGCTGCAGGCGAACCTTAAAGGCATAATTATGAGAAATTGCTATCGATTCCAAGGCAGCAGTTGAATTTTAATATCAGATTGTACACATACATACATGTGGGCATGGGCGATACCTAATGATCAATGTTCGTTAGAGCTAGAAGCGTGAATGTAACAAATTCACATTAAAATTTCAAGGCTAAATGGCAAACAAAAGGAGTAAAACACAAGAGAGAGGGAGAGAGAGAGAGCCCAAAGAAAAGTCTCTAACAAGAAGGCGGGCAGGGAGTGCCCCCCAAACACAATCATTTCTAAAAGTTGTTTCTTTCTTCGTTCGTTACGTGCCACAGACATTGTCTAAGGCCCATAGTGTGCTCTGTCCGTATGCTCGTCCAAGAGCCCAACTCTACCAAAGTGCTGGTGTTGTGCTGGTTCAGGCTCTGGTTCTGGTTCATTGTGTAAGGCTTTGAAAATTTATTGCATATTCCCAGGTCACGCATCCACAAGTCATGAATTTTTCCTCATCATAGTACCCTGGACTAGGGGTATTTAGGTATCATTGAGACTTTTCCTTTGCTCCTTTTGTTGCCATTCATGCTCTCCCTCAACAATAACGATTTTCATTTTAAATGCTTTGGGGTACAATGGCAAACTTTCTCCTTGTTTGTTTGGTGTGGGATGGATGGATGGTGTGTGTGTGAGTAAGTTTTTCCCTTCAACATGCTTGTGTGCGTGTGTTGAAAATAGCAATCTAGAGAGATGTTTTTCCCACAGTTGTGTTGTGCTGTGTTGTTACCTCTTGTATGTATACCAACCGCCACCAACACCACCACTGCCGCCGCCACCACCCGAAAAAAACCATTCAATCTTTTATAGGATTTTGTATAAAAGTTAACTAAAGAGGCCTTTTATATGTTTCATTTTTGTTTTCTTTCTTTCCCTGTATCTATCTGTTTGTGTATATTGAGCTATGTGTATGCGAGTGTGTGTGTATATTGGCCATAAAGAGCATATTCAAGTTTGAAGTGATTTAGTAGTTTCTTTTTTTAATTTTTCTTTTTTTTTTCGTTAGAACGAGGGTCCATATAATTGCCGCTTTGTTGAAGTAGCAGTAGGGAAGCAGATATAAGGCACTTTTATTAAAGATTCCAGGAATCTAGAGAAGCTAGGGGTGGGACTTTAAGAATTGAATGGAAAATTCTTAAGGAAAATAGGAAATATTTTTTAAAGGATTTAATGAAACAATCAATACAGCAATGTATTATAATCTGAACGACAAACCATGAATATAACTCAAGATAAATAACTCAAAGTGAGCGGGTACTAGGAAAAATAGGCTAGAGTCTAGATGCACATATTAATTGCATTTCAACACTTCAACATATAATATATTTTGACCATAAAACATATTTTAATGTCGACATAACTCAAAAAAAGCGGCTTTACTAGCTTCTAAAGTAGTCCTTTCAAGGCCTCGAGTTCGAAAACCCCCAAAAACGTCTATTAAATTGAAAAAGGTCGAATAAAACACAAAAATAGGAGTTATCTCACACAATATCGTATATCCATATATAAAAAAATATTTAATGCGGTCACCTCTACGTTAATTTTATTTTCAAAATATGACCTTATGAGTTCGTCTTATGGTATTTAATTGGAATTGAACAAGAAAATCATACTTTCTGAATATAGGAATAGAAGCACGGCCGTGAATAGCAAATCCAATATTATGCAAGCAGTTTTAGTTCAGCTATGGATATCGAGGAACCTTGGCAAATAACACAGTGCAACATAGAAAGATTCTGACAACGGATCCTGGTAAATGGGATAACAAATTAATATACTGGCATCGACGTTTTGAAAGTTTACGTATGGCGGTCATTTTAGAGGAAGGTCAATTTTTCCCTTTTTTGCACATTCTTTTGATGGATCGCCATATGAAACCTTGTGATCCTTACAGTTTAGGCGCAGGGCGTGTTCAGGAATATTACTTAAAACATTACGAGGAACTTTTTTGTGGAACATTTTAATCCTTTAGCTCCTCAATATAGGTACATTTTTGATAATATTAAATCGAGGTCAATATTTTAATCTTTTGTACATTCTTATGATTAATCGCCATATGAATCCTTGTGGTCCTTACATTTTAAGTATAGGATGTGTTCACAATATTACTAACAACAGAACGAGGAATATTTTTGTAGAACATTTTAATCCAATAGCTCCTCAATGCAGGTATATTTTTGGTCATTTTAAATATGAGTCAATATTTCAACCCCATTTTGTACATTCTTATGATGAATCGGTATAGGAATCAATGTGATCCTTTCCTTTTAAATATAGGATGTGTTCAGCAATATTTCTTAAAACATTACGGGGAACTTTTTTGTGGAACAAGTTAAACCTCCAGCTCCTTAATGTAGGGGTCTTTTTTGTAAAAGGGTAAATAATAACCCTAAAACGGGAGTTTAATGGGTCAAAATGTTCTGCAAAAAATTTGGGCACAAAATTCAACCATACATTTCCGAATACACCAAGCCTCAAACCCAACTTAAGTGCTAGCAAAAAGTTAAAACATAAAATTCATTTCGGGTTTAATTTCGCATTTTTTCGAATCGTTGTAAAATTGTACCACAAAACTGAGTTTTAGAGGCAAAAATGGATGTGAAAGGCAAAAATGGTCTGCAAATTAATAAATTAATAAAATTAATAATAATTACGAAGACTATCATTTGTTTTTAAGTTTGCATTCCATAAAGTATAGATACACATAGGTTTCCAAAAAGTCTTTTATTGCTGGCCTATCAGTAAGAAAAAACGATTTCGTTCCATTTTTAATGTCTAACATATAACGATATAT